>CM021102.1:421321471-421743240 GCA_007115665.2 Sequoiadendron giganteum | reverse complement strand
AAGATATGCCTTGAGAAAACCCTAAAGAGGAAAAAACCTAGCCTCCAAAAAGCATCAACACTCTTTGTATTATTCAACAATATAAACATTACAATGCACTTATAGAGTTTCCATAAACAATTACGAAACATCAAGCTCCTCCAATGCAATCTCCATGTGTTCAAGCATGTAACCACACATCCAATGCCGTGCTTCATAGATGCATTCACAAGATAAACTCAATACTATGACAACCCACACCCAACCAACCTTAACCACTAAACATGTGCTTGATTTTATAGACAACTCCAATACATGTGCTCACTAAATAAAATCAAGCATGGTAAAAAGGAAAACCATGTGCCTCAAAACTATGAGTAGACAAAACCATTGACCCCTCATTTAAATTTTGATACTAAGTGTTTACATTATTAAATATTTTCCCAATTAATTATTTAATGTCTTCCACACATAAAATAACTAACCCAATGTTACATGCAACTTTACAAGTGGGCCCAAATAAATATCTAATGTGGCTAAACACATCTCTTAAATGCACCAGCCAATATTTATTTATTTTGCCTATTGATAGCCATACCTTGTCTCCAACCTTGAGACCATGCTCCATATAATGTTGACCATGTCTCTCCTTCTAATTCAACTATCTTTTCTAGTTACACCTTTTCCTTAAGTTGGATCTCACCATTTCTCTTAATGAATTTTGTTGCTTTCATCACAAGTCCAATCCTTCTTGCTTACCTTGTTGTTCAAGTGCAATAGTCGATTGACTAGTTGGTAGATATCCCAAACATACCTCAAATGGTGACTTATATGATTGTTGGATATTGGGCAAAGACTCATTCCAAGTTTTTTGTCATCTTATAGTTGTATCCATGTATGGGCTGTACCAACATTTTATTCACCACCTTTGATTGTCTATCTAATTGTGGATAAAAGGTTTTGCATTTTTCTAGCTTAGTTTCCATCTTTCCCATAAAGTGGCCCAAATTTTCTCACAAAGCAAGCATCTCAATTTGATATAGTTGATCTCGGTAGCCCATAATACACCTAAAATTTATTTTCTTGGTTATTGTTTTTTTGCATGGGGAGAAGATGCACATCTTGCTAAACTTATCAACCACAACAAATAAGTAATCATTTCCATTCTTTCTAATTGGTAATTCACCCATGAAATCCATGGACACACTTTCCCATAGTCTAGTAGGCTCCATAAGAGGTATATACACCCTTATTTCTTCATCTTAGATTTGTGCATGCAACATAACTTGCATCCTCTAATGAATCTAATCAATTCTACTTGCATCCTTTAATGAGTCTTGTTGTGTCTACTTGCATCCAAGGCTAATATACATACCTTTGGAAATAAGTCACCATTTTGCTAACATGAAAATGACTAGCCATTTTGAAGGTATGAGCCTCATAAATAGAAGTTGTTCCTTTGGCACGCATAATTTTCCTAGCTTGTAAAATAGTCCGTCCTTAAGGTAGAAATCATCTCCCTCTTTTGCAACACCTTGTTCTAAAGTTGTTTGTAATTCTCACCAATATTTGAGTCTTTCTTATACTCTTCTTAATAGGCCTCTCTACTGAATGGCTCCAACTATGTGATAATAGCTAAAGCTAATATGAGATTTACAATAGGTGGTGTTGTGCCTTTCACAAAATTCCCCATTTTGATTTTGGAAAAATAGGAACCCCCTCTTTTAGTTACCTTAGGCTAGTCCTAGGTTTTAACTCTGGTTTTCCAATTTGGGCTCAAAATAAGAAATAGTCCGTTTTCAGGGTTCAATCTCTTCTTGGTCAAAGAAAGCATGACAAATAAGCCCATGTCTCTTTTGGAAGTTCATAAAAATAAGCTAAGAAAGGAAATAAATCATCTTGCAAACTTCACACTTTCAAGTAGACAAAATCCAATTCTCATAACTTTTCCCATAAAGTCTAGTTTGCTTACAAATCCTTGCAACAAGTAGTAGCATGAAAAACTTTTTAAAAAGTTTCCTTTTACAAAAATCCGATATCCAACTAAATGCGAGTTGTAATGAATAAACAAAATCTGGTTCACTTCACCTTTTTCACAAGCTTGTGCCACTCTTATGTCATTATAAAGATGCCTATTTCTACTAAACAAGAACTTTTTCACTTGCACCCATATATCCAACTTGGTTGCCTTTTTCACATCTATATAATGATGATTTCATATGTATCTATTTATGCCATGCTGGCATCATCATTTTCTTGTGGCCCCTCCTTGATGATGTCATGATTGCATCATGATGATACCATTATGTCAACATCTAGTTGTCCAATGGAGCTATTCATCTGAACTAGACATTTTTACCCCATTTTCCAAATATCCAGTTCACTTGAAATTCCCATGAGGTCTAGTTCACTTGAAATTTCCATGAGGTCCAATTCACTTGACAAGTCCTATGAGGTGTTAAAATATACAAAAATGTGTAGGTTTGTGGAAAGTTGACCTTCATTTGAACAAATGCACTCAAAGATACTAAAAGATACAGTTCACTTATAATTTCTCGCAGACATGTTTTTTGTAGAAAATTGACCCCTACCAAAAAAAGACATTCAATTGTAGTTAAACCCTAAAAAAAAATTCTCACTCGAGAATATTGAATGCTTAGCTAACTCCTCTATGAATTGAATGCATATCAATCATATCACTAGTTCTCTTGTTATAAAATAAATTTTACAAGATTAATTTTCACTTAAACATTCTAAAGAGCTTAGACTATAAGAGAAAATACTACAAGCATTCAAGCACCCCCATTGTAGTCATAGAAAGTTAGGAGCCAAAAAGATCGAATCAAAAAGAAAAAATAGCAACACTATCAGTAATCTCAATAAAAAGGTTTGAGAAATCCAACTAAAATAGTATCCTTTTAGCACATGATTTTTAGTTCAAAAATAATTTTTAATTTCTCTTGCATGAGAATATCATTTAAAAATCACAAATTTAAGGATAAAGCCTTAGGTTTCACTATGTTAAAAATTTAAATATTAAAGATCATTACAGTTAGGGAAAATGATAGGGTAGGGCACAAAACCAACAACCCAAAATGTCAAAATTTGAAGAAAACCTTATGAATTCCCTTTTTCTTGATGAAAATTTTGGAAAATAGAAATCATTACAAATTTGTAATCTAATTTGATGACTATCGAATACATAAATACTTTAAATTCAAGATTGCATCTCATTTACAGTTTAAAATGCATAATACCCCTAATAATAAAATATCAAAGAAATAATGCATGGTTTCAATATTATATTGCAGAAATTAAATGATTTTTCAAGGCAAAGACCATGAAGTATGAGTTCAAAAGTGTAACCCAGCTTCTCAAATCACCATGGAATGGGAAAACATCTCAACAATAGACTTAGGCCATGTAGATCTAGTACGTTTCAGTCTGAGAATGTCTGGTCTAGATGCAACTAAATGAGAAAAGAAGACAGTCTTGAATGGACTAGATAAATCCACTAGATTCCCCATCTCGCTACACTATCTAGAGTTGATTATTGGTATGCATAAAGAACTATGATTCTAGAAGAAGATTGATAGTGATAGAAGCAAGAATATGGGTAGATTTCTCCACAAATACCATCACAAATATCTTCAACATCCCCTTCTACAACAAATTTGGTTCCATTAATAATATTGAATATGAAATGGCATTCAGTGATGATGTGGAAAAATTTAAGAAGAAAATGAACTTTTGGTGGATGGAAAATCTTAAGAAGAAAATTGCTAAATTACCAAAGACTCTTACATGAGTTATTTCCAATAGAAAACATGTGACATCATCATCCTATTATGCAAAGTTGTGGGACTCCCCACTACTACTACATTCGATTCATGGATGTACTTTTGCATCACTGTCATCCTTAATGGAGACAACATGATACATTGGACTAAAATGATCAACAATGATTTGCATGAGAATTTTTATTTTGAGAATGAAAGAAATTTATACATGACCTCTTATTTGGTTTATGCATTGGCTAGTAAGAACACCTTCCCAAGCCTAAAGAGAAAGGGAAAGATGGGACTAAAGGCAAGACACGTGTTGGTATGAATATCACCCCCAACTAGAATTCAAAGAATTAGTTAAACATTATAGAAGGGTAAATGATGCCTTCTCCATGTGGTTAGGACATCGAAAGGAGACAAGGCTAAGAGATAATTAATTGAAGCTACAACCAAAGTAGATAAGGATGGAAAATGGTACATTCAATTCTCCAAATTCTCATACATTCAAGTGGGAGGATTTCCCAGTGCTCCATATGAGCTTCCTAGACATCCCATTGATAGAATTATCCTATTGGAGCTAACCAAGCAACTAATTGAATATCTTAAGCTCTTGGAGTTAGAGTACGAGTAAATATACCTATTACTATTGTATTTTATGCTTGTATTAGCCTGGAAATTACAAAGCTTATGATACAAAGATTCTATTGACCCTTTTGGCAAAATGGATCTAAATGAGTATCTCCCACATTTTATTTTTTTTCAAGCCAATAGCAATAATAATCATGAGGTTGTAAAATTAGGTATTGCAAGTTGAGCATTAAAACAATGGAGACAATGGGCACTTACAAATTTCTTGATCAAGTTAAAGATGATCGAGTAGTCTTGCATATTGCCTATGAGGTGTAAGGATTCTACAAGGAACCCATTCCTAAACCCAACTAGTCTAAGCCATAGGTAAATTTTGTGAAGGCCTTAGCATATTTTGGATAATAGTGGAAAGTGGTTGTCTACATGTCTAAAGCTACTAAGGTAGCAAGAAGTTACTCTTTAAAATTCAATAAAGATGTAGCTAAAAAAATAAAAGAAAAGAGGATGACAAAATTGAAACCCTCTTGGTAAAGAAAATAAGAATACATGAAGCTACTATAGTCAGAATAGGAGAGGGACCAAATGCCACTCCATCGATAATGGTAGTTGAGGAAATCCCATTCACTCTTGAGGTAACTATCACCTTCATGCCTTCACAACCAAATCTTACTATCCCAACCATTATTCCATTTGCAACCATACCACCAATCTCAACTGCACAACCAAATTTTCATTAATAAAAACAACTTGTCCTAGTTACTCGTACCTCTTCCCTTATTAAGAAAACACAAATTTGGTCACCCCCAAATCATTATCGGCTATTGAAATAATATCCAAGGAGATAGATGAAATTGAACTAGTGTAGGGAGGAGTAAACAATAAAGAAGCAATTACTTCCAAAGAGAAGGAAGCTATAGATAAAGAAGAAGCAATTTTAGCATCTCTTAAAATCAACAAGTATGAAACCCAACAAATGATAGTAGTGCTGGAAAAGGGAGACAGTGATATTCATTCACCTCAACACATTGTTGAGAAAACCAAAAAGGGACTAGAAGTAAGTCAAGAATAGGTCCAAATAAATGTTCTTGCAATATAAGTTGTAGAGGTACCAATTGTAACTATTCAAGAGCAAGAGGGAATAAGTGTGCCAAATAAGGAAGTGACACTAGTAATTGAGGAGGTTGCACTAACTCAACTTGAAGTTAAAGGCATAATTTCATCTTAGCCAAGTGAATAAATTGTAATAGAAAAGGAGCAAATTGAGAAAACTATGCAAGAAGCTATTGATCTAGGTCAAGAAGACACTTCCAATCAACCTACAAGTCCTACATCTTCACCTGAGAAAAGAGATGCTTATACAAAATATAAAATTGCTACTCCATGGTTGGAAGCCAAATCACAAAGAAGACAAGCATAAGTGGAGGTTGTATCTATTGATTTAAAAATAATTCTACAATAGATAGATACTCTCAAGCCCAAGAAGAAGGCTAGGGTACTATCATCATTACAAGAGACACCATTTGAACTAGGATTGCACAAATTTCTAGGTACCCAAAATTGGATAAGGATGAAAGAGAACCAAGACTATACCAATATCAAATCTCTACTTTAAATCTAGGAAATTCCACTAGGGAGTAGGAAATTTCTAAACTACAATTCAATGTAGCCACTATTGCACCAAGTTGCAAAAGGACAAGAAAGAAAGCAAGATTTGAAGAGGAAAATAGTAGAACTCTATGCATATATTAAATATCTAACTAGTCCTCTACAAACTACAAATGAATCCCTTGCCACTCCAATCGTAATCTCTCAAGAAGAAGCCTATTCGCTGGATAAAATGAACACAACTAGGGTCATTGAAGAATGGATAAAAAAATCATAGAAGAAAGTGAGGATAACATCAAGAAAGTAGCATAATTTCAGGAAGAGCAATCAACTAGTACGAAATAATTAATAAACAAGTAGAAGAATGAAAATACAAACAAGAGCAAAATGATAGATAGAACTTCCCAAATTGTTAGTGATTGAAAGCATGGATGATCAAATGTTATCAAAAGAGAATATCTTGAGTCATGAAATGATTCCCAAGATAAGAAATTAGATTGAGTAATTGAAATGGGAAGAATAGGTGATCAAAGAATGCACCAAAGAAATGAAGAAACTAGGAGAAAAGGAAACAAATTTGAAGTTTGAAGAGTTAACATTCGTAGAGAAAATGATTGGTCTCAATTTTAATCCAAATGAAATTGAAGAAGAAGAAAGGATCCAAGAGACATTCAAAAAGATACTAATTGGCACATTGGACTAGAAGGTGGAGGCAACTTAATGAAGATGTATTAAATAAATCCATGGAGATTCAATCCTTAATAAAGGAGCATAAGAAAAATGCATAGAAAAGAAATATAGGACACTCCACAAGTTTTTCCTCTTATAGAAGCTATTGCTTCCAATGAAAATTCATGGAAGATCAAGATAGGAGAAAAAATTTGAAGGCTTTGATCACCTATGGAGATTACCCTAGAGAGAGATGGAGAAGGATGACAAGATGATAATTGAGTATGATGTAGAGGAACAACTTCCAAGTGGGAATTTTCTTAAATTTTGTGGGAACTTGATGGCTTACTACACCTTAAGCAAAGTGGTGAATATTCCCAAGGATATGCTCAAGGGTGGAATATGCTTTTGTAAAGGGATATTCTTACATTTTAAATCTTATCCATTCAGTCTCATTTTAAATTTGAATCATTCATTTGTAACTAGTTTTTGGCACCTTGTGTCTATAAAAGGGCCATCAATCTATCATTTCAAAGGGAAATAAATTGTTGATAATTATGGGACTAACAATAAAGAATTATTATTGTTTAGTTTCCTTCATGGTTGATTTTTTATATAGATATATGAGTTTTATCTCAAATAACTGTAGATTTGTAATTGTACATCCATACTTGTCATTTACATATATGAATATCAAAAATGACTTGAATATTCTTTCATCTTGTGAACTATTATGAAATTGTGTCATGTTTCTAGGTATTTCATGGTCTATTTCATGATTTGAAGTTTTTCCATTAAAAATTTCACCATCTATATTTTTTTATAACCATGTCTAGTAAAATATATATTGGTTTTATGATGTCTTATTACAAATTTATGTGTTAATTTGTACAATTTCCCTAAGTAGGATCACTAACTCTTCTTTTTTCCCCTTCTTTTTCTATTTCTTTATTTCACCTTAAATTTGAAGCATTTGATATGAACCTTCAATTTGAGACAAATATAATATCATAAATCTTATAAGAATTTGAATCTAGATAGCTCTATCATTTGAATCCTAAACCACAAAGGCCCCTTGTTAAATAGTATCCACAATGAACTTCTAAGCCTTTATGTATGTCAAGACTTAACATTCAGAGCCTTGGGAGAATTGAATTTTGTTCTAGACTTTGATTTTTTTTCAAGAGATACAAGATTCATTGTGAATTTATCTAACTTGATTGTGGCTAACACATGCATAAACAAGTGGCCTAGATAACATATTTGACACTACATTTGTATTTCCCTTTTTTTACTTGATCACTAAATGGAATTGCTATAGAAGACATATTCATTTTATAATATTGTGTATGTTACAACTTATTCTAAGCCTACAAATATTGTAAAGGTTTGTGGTTTGTGTGCACAACTATTTCCTAGCCCACCTCCTAGTAACTATTGGTTTTTGAATGAAGGTATAAAACTTAGTACCAATTAGATAAATGTGAGTATATAGGGAAATGCTAAGCCTACCATGAATATGTTGAAATTTATCTTTTCTAGAAAGTGACCAATAAATTAGATGACCTTGATTGAATATCAAACTACTTACTTGGTTTTTTGTCATTCCAACAAATGTTTGAGTAAGAAACCTAGTGATCCCTTACCTAGAGGCAAGAAATGAATTATCTTTTTTGTTCTAAAATACACTTGACTTTGAATGATTAATATGTGAATTATGTATAAATTCTATTAAAGTGATGATTTTTCTTGACAAAATAATTAATGTTGATCAATAGATTATAAATATATATGTATATGCATATACATATACATATGCATACATAAATACATAATATGATCTTATTTTTCTCTTTCAAATGGCATCACATAAGGACAATGTTCATGGTGAAAGACAACAAACTAATTTGTGAAAGGGAAGGTATGCATAAGTGATATGTAATAAAATTGGATTAACATGACCATGACAAATGTGAATGACATCATGCACAATGTGTAGGTGAGTGAGACATATAACTTGAAGCTAAATGACATATATAACTATAATAGATATTTTAAAAACATTTATCTAAAATTATCAAGAAATATTAATATTTAGTTATTATATTTATTTAAGATTCATTTTTTTTAGCATATACAACACATTCATGGTGAAGGACACTAATGGTCGGATTTTTCCCTCTGCAGGGATCAGGGTTTCGTCGAGATGGAGCCCTATGGAAAGGGATTCTCAGGGAGTTTTATGGGGCCTTCAAAACAACAATTTACATAGCCGAGAGAAGAAGGGTTTAAGCACTTGAGCTGGGACCAATCTATAGAATTCATGCCAGAATGGAGATGGGGATGGTCTGGTCGGCGATGACCCCTGTACATAGTGTGGTTAGGAGAGTGTTCTCCCTTCTGCCAATACTAATAAGGATGTTGGATTAGCTGGGGGGTCTAAGGTTTCTGGGAACAGAATAATGAATCCCTCTCAGATTCTAAAGCCATCAAACAACTCTTTGGCAGGCAGGGGAGGAGGGGTTCTTATATTACCTATCTCTTCTAGATCAATCATAGTGGATTTAGAAGGAGAGATAAAACAAGAAGTGGCTTTCAATGAATTTTTTTTTGCAAGACTGGGCCTAATTGGGAGATTTAGGGGATTATGGCCAAGCTTGAATGATCTCCACCAGTGGATTTCAGACCACTGGGAGTATGTTTTATATGGGTATGTTCAAATCTATCCTATGGAAAAATGATTTTTTATTATAGTTTTTGAAAAGGAGCAGGACATAAACAAAATCCTCTATGACTATAACTAGGATTGGGAAGGTAAATATACCCTAATGCTAAAACCATGGCATCTGAATTTCAACCCAGCCACTAAAGTCTTTGAGAAGGTTCCTCTATGGGTAAGACTTCGTAACCTTCCCTTGCAGTTTTGGTTTGATTCTTGCTTGGAGGCTGTTGGGAACTCTTTAGGAAAAAATTTAATGGTTAATGAGGGATCCTCAAATCTTCTACATTCAACTTTTTCTCGGATTCTAGTGGAGCTGGATATGACTAAGGAGCTTCTAGTAGAGATCCGGATTAAAAATTCAAAGGGATGTTGGGTGTAGCCCCTAGATTATGAAGGAGTGCCTTTAGATGTACGATTTTCTTTCAAACTAGGCATGTGGCTACTCAATGTGCTAAACAAAGAACACATAAATTTTCTTCTTGGTGGAAATATGTTGCTCTTCATCACTATACAGTGGAGAAAAAGGTGGAGAAACAAGTGAGCTCTCAGACTGTAGGCAGGGAAGAAGTGGCTTAGGTACCTAGGGTTCTGGATTAGGTAGGGTAGGCCTTGGTGAATGATGGAAGTAGGGAGGAGCAACCACAGGCTGAAAATGTCCTCACACAAGAAGGGAGTCTGGTGGAGAACAATGACAATGTTGCTCTTATTGGATGTGAGAAGGAATTGAACTACAAAAATGGGGCAACAACTCTAGATTGTCGAGAGACGAAAGGTGGGCATGAGGCCACAAGCAAAAGAAACAGGGAAGTGGAAAGATGATGACCAAAACCAACAAACTATTTGGAGTTTGGATAGAGAGTTGAAGAATCCCCAAGACAACCTTTTAATTTGGTAGAAGGAGGCTACAAGGGTGGAGGATGGCTGGCAGGTCGTCAAGGGGAAGAAAGAAAAGAAAGCAAAGAATAAAACTTTTGCCATGGTCCTTCGTTCTTAGACAAAGGGAAGACCGAACCGAGCTTCTATTCTTTTGACCAGTTAATAGGTCACATTTAGGATTTGATGGTTATAGTCTTTTTATGTTTCGTTTGCATTTGGAGCTATTTGGATTGAGGAGATGATCTTCGTTTGTAATTTTTTTGTCTTGGGTCAGAAAAAATTATGTTGGGGATAAGGAGTCGGTCTTGTCATCATAGAATAGGCATCTAAGACAACAGTGCCTTATTGATTTCATTTAAATCACAACAAAGACACAAACAACTATGCCATAAAGCGGAAGCAGGCACAGTTGATCCCCCATTGATCCTCTGAGAAAAGTAAATGCTTGACAAATAACAGATTCAACACAAGCACAAATTCAGTTTGCAGAATCAAACAACATGAAAGACAAAAAATATGGACTCACAAATTTACGTGGGGAAAACCCTTTCGGGTAAAAAACCCCACCCTCCAAAACAATCAGCTCACATGTATTATTCAGTAACTAAAATGGTTACAATACAAAACCAGAGCTATGCTCTTCAGGAGAATGCATCTTGTCCATTTGGAGAAGGCAGGCAACACAAAACAAAAACATCACATAGTTACAATGTCTCCAAAGACATGCCATGCAGATTCCCTTCAGCTGCTCAAAAGACTATCTCAGCCAGCCTCTTGACCAACCCAGCCTCAAGGAAAATCAGGTTCACATCTTATCCGATCTGTGACACCAAGTGTTAACAGTTACAATGCCATCACATACCGCTCTAACACTTCACCACCTTTTTGTGTCTCTTAACAATGTATTTGACTATTACAAGTCATACATCCTCCACTCACCAACCAATTGGGTGCCAGTTAATATGCACCTTACCTCTATCAGACAGATCCAATCTCCTCTGACCAAGTCGCCTTGCAAACATGCATCGAGCCTTCCATGCATTAATTCTCTTTGTCACAATCGGATCCGTCAACCATCAAATCTGAGCCTTGCAGTTAATGCATTCACCGCTCTAGACTTCGGCCAATCAGTTATTGATAACCTGTCATGTGTCGCCACCTCATTCGTTTGTTTCACTGACTCTGGGTCCAGCTTGGTCAAACTCGGTCCAAGCCCATCGAGCTCACCTTGCTTTCCACCGTGCTACCGTACCGAGCTCATACTCTTTCCGTGGTATGGTAGTGAGCTTAGCTGAGCTCACCCAAGTTTCCATCGTGCTACCGTGCTCCAGTCCGACTCACACCGCAGTAAGGCGGTGAGCACACTCGAGCTCACCCCATGACATCACCGAGCCCAAACACTGACTTCACCACGCTACCGCCGAGTTCGTTGGGTCACCCCGCGGTATGGCAGTAACTACCTGCGTTGACCGCTATCTCCACCATACTACCGCTGACCCTCCAAAGCCTTCCTGCGGTGTGGCGATAACCGCTAGCTAGGCCGACAACGATCTCACCATGCTACCGCGGAGGCTGCTAGGCCCCCCCGCAGTAGGGCGGTGACCGCTCTGGCAGATCGCCAACGGTCTCACCGCAGCCACCATGGTGAGCATTCTCACTGCCTGCGGTGGGGTGATAATGGTCACCACTAACTGCTAGCTGTTTACCGCGGCCACCGCGGTGAGACTTCTCATCGCCCACAGTAAGGCGGTAGACCGTCACCCGCCAGCTCGCCACCTCTATGCCGCTCACCGTGTTACCTTGCCACCAACTGAAAAACCCTGTCGTAACCACCACACCCACAACCACCGCTTACCGCGCCACCGCCAGACATAAAGAATACTGTCGGGGTAAGGCGGTAACACCGCACAACCGCCAGACCGAGCAAGGTGGCTCGTGGTAAAGCGGTAAACCACACAACCGCACCACCAAGGAAACAATGCAACGGTATGGCGGTAAAGGCCAGAACATGAAGAAAAATGCCAAGTCTTCAAGGGATTTCAAGCTAGAAAGTTGAAACAGATTTCCCAACAATTTCGATGTACTTTCATATTTTAATATAATAAAAAAATACCTCTATTATCGATCAAAAAAAAAGATTCATTTTATTTTACTTTATAAATATTTAATGATAATTTTATTATTATTATTTTTTAAGCAAGAGTGGCGAGCCACTATAATATTATAATATATATAAATAAGATTAATTACTCTATTTTTATTTTTATTTGAAGACCTATATTTATTGACAAATTATTTTATTTTATTATATCAAGAGGCATAACTACAATGACAACAAGAGATAAAATATAATGATGTGAGCATGTTAACAAAAATATTAAAGAATCAATATATATTAAAAAACAAAACTATGAAATAACTCTTAAGTAAATAAAATAAAATCTCCTAATAGATACAAATAAAGTAATTATTGAATAATTCTAAAGAAAAATAAAATAACCCTTAGGTAAATGCAATATTGTAAAATAACTCTTAAGTATATAAAATAAAATAAAATAATTATTTAGTAAATAAAACTCTTCAAATAAAAAAAAAATTAAATGATTATGAAATAA
This sequence comes from Sequoiadendron giganteum, assembly GCA_007115665.2. Lineage (NCBI taxonomy): Eukaryota > Viridiplantae > Streptophyta > Pinopsida > Cupressales > Cupressaceae > Sequoiadendron > Sequoiadendron giganteum. The sequence continues at coordinate 421,730,401 of CM021102.1, read as the reverse complement.
AATAAAATAACTATTAAATAAATATAATAACTCAATAATGATAATTCTTGAGGCTTGTTAGACCCTTAAGTAATTTTTTAAAGAGATAAATGTTTGATCTAGAGCTATGAATTAATGAGTCCACAAATGAGGGACCTCATTCATGATATAAGCATTCAACAATAACACCTCAGTGGGGTTTGAACTTTGATGACATGAACAACAACACTACAACTTAACCATCACACTATGCCACTATTGACAATTATATGAGAATTATTATATTTTACTTAGAGTATTTTATTTTACTTTAGAATTATTTAAGAAGTATCTTTTCTTACTGGCATTCATACTTTTTTTTACTAGAGCTACAAACCAATGAGGCCACAAATGGGGAACCTCATCCCCAACATGAATGCAAGAAAAATCCACTCTCGCAAGCACACCAGCCTAGCGAGGGAGCTATAATAATATGTCCTGCAATGTCAATATAACACACCTTCATGAAATGTATTACTTAAAAGGAAATCAAAAATAACATAAATGAAGCTACAACTATCTTTCTAATTCATTCCATGGTTCTCTAATCCCAAGGAATCCTACAAATTATGCTCTCAAATCTTATTATTGTTGCACATTAACCTGTAAAGATTGACAACTCAAGATACGAGATGCTACAATGAAATTTGCATGCCTATGTTTTTGGATTTTCCAATATTTGATGCATAGAAACTAAATGATGCTATGATGAAATGATGCTAAAATCTAAGTGTTGAGAATGATGACGATGATCAAATGTAAATGCTAAATGGAAGATGGAATGAACTAAACTATCCAAATGAAATTGCCATTATAACACTACAATGAGCTAAAATGTAAAACTAAACTAAAATGCTCTCCAAATTCTCTCACAAATGCACTAAAATTCAGCAACATAAACTTGTCCAAATCTTCATGTTGAAAAGTTGTAGCAAAGGGTTGTATTTATTGATTTTCTAAGCCTCAAGGTGATGTGGCAACAATGGACGATCGGGATTGTGATCCTGCGGCATCAACGACAGAGCATCAAGAGGTTAGAGGGAATCGGGGAGATGGTTCCCTTCAACAAGACAAATTGCCAAGTGTTAAAAGGAATCATAGAGAAGGAGGAGCCATGTGTCTCAGTTAGTTCAAAATTGGTTGCAAATTTGTTGAGGATATTTCATATTTTCCAATTTATAAAAATTCATTTTGTGACACATGATGTTGTGGCAGGTGAGTTGGAGGCGGTTAGAGGAAATATATGTAGAAATGTGCCTAAATTGAATTAAAAATTCAACATAAAAGGAGATGGTAAATTAGTAAAATTCCAAATTAATCCATTTGTTCATTTTAACCAATTTTAGAAGAATATGCCAATTTGAATTTAAAAATTCAAATTTAAGAGGAAGAGGAAAAACCAATTAAATAACAAATTGATTAATTTGTCCATTTAATTAATTTTAGAAAGAAGGTGGATTTTGGAAAAGAAGAATTAGAATATGAACCATATAAATAAATTTTACAATTTATTTATAATAGTAGAGGAATCAAGAACATTAATCAAATAGCAAGTATTTAATTAATATGATGCTCTAGACCATTTTTCCGTGCATACAACAACCACTCCTACAAGCACAATAGCCCAGTAGGGGCACAAGGCCTGCAATCACACCATCCGAGTGAGGGAGTGTTAGCCACTCCCACGAGCACAATATCCCAGCGAGGTCACACACCAACCCAGTGAGGGAATAGCCTTAGACATTAACGCCTAGCATAGGACATGAACTCCAACAACGAAAATGAGGTCAAGTCTAGAGATTTTAACCCTAGTGGCCACGGATACAACACCACCACTTAACCATTGCACTATGGGATCAACCCTATTTAAGAAGTATCTTATTTGTATTTACTAAGAGTTATTTTATTTAATTAATTAAGAGTTATTTTTAATTTTAATTTTTAAAAAGATATTTGTCAACTCTTTAAGAGTTTTGTTAACATGTTCATGTCATTACACTACATCTCTTATCACTTAGTTACACTTCTCATATACTTAATTAATATCATTCAACCTAAGTTAAACTCAAATTATAATAAATACCACAAATAATACATAAATACTTGTTAGAGCCACTCAAGGACTCAAGCTTCTAGGATCACCTACTGAAATGTGGGGCAAAGGGTTCCCTAAATAGGACTTTAAAGGTCCACAATAGGAAATACTCCCTAGGGGAATTTCATTAGGAAAGAGATCACAAGGTGTAATGATTGAATTTCAACCTCAATGGTGAGTCAATCAAACCTAGATCTTAGTCCTTTAAGACAATAGGACAGATCTGAAACCTAATTAAATAATTTACAATGTTCAAACTAACTATCGAAACCATCATGAAAAATTTGGTAGAGTCAAATATGATAACATTAACCAACTATGAAAACTACCAAGAACCATTAGAGAAACCATCCTGGTACAACGAGAATGATCTCTGTGACTTTCACAAAACCAAAGGACACAAAACGAAAAAAATGCATGACTTAAGAATATCATCCAAGACCTCATAGAAAATGACACCATCTCTGCTGAAGTACTAGTTGGGAATTAGGATCTTAAGATATACAATAACCCTATGCCAGATCATAACAAGGGGAACAACACCAAAAAAGCTAAGGATTACAAAAATGTACAACATAGCTATTCAAACATGGTCGCCTCCTATGATAGCGTCATTATTTTCATCACCATCAAAGGACCTAGTGCAGAGTGTGGAGTCACCACACGACATGAAAAGTTCACCATCCAAGGAGTCCCATCTTAGTCTAGGGCATGACCTACATTTCCAACATAGAATCCCAACAAGTATAATCTCTTAGACCAGCTTAAGAAGACCTTGGCACAAATTTTAATCTTATAACTATTGAGGCTATCCCGCACATAGGGAAATCTTAGAGAAGGCTTTATTAGATTCATTTGTCCCCAAGAATATTGATACAAATCAGTTTCAAGCTATGGTAGGACATATTATCGACCATCTTCTCACCTTCTTGGAGCAAGACCTACCATCACAACCATCTCATAATCGTGCTTTGCACCTCAAGGTCTTCATTCATACGAACAAGGTTAAAAGAGTCTTAGTAGATGGAGGTGTTGGTTTGAATATTTGTGCCCTTAAGCTGATCAAAGACTTGGGCTACTCAGAAAATACCATTGAGAAAACAAAAAGTACCACCATTAGAGCATATGATGACCAAGAGCGAATATCCCAAGGCATCATTGTGCTACCCATTCAAGTAGGACCTATCATTACATAAACTACATGCCAAGTGCTAGATCTTGATCTTCTATACAATATCCTACTTGGCGGACCATGGATCCATGCCTTAAATTTTTTTGCCTCAACCTCCCATCAATGTGTCAAGTTTTCTTACAAGGGCAGAGAAATTACCATCCATGGAGATCCTGAGCCTTTTTACTATTGCAAGAATCTTGAGGCCAAGTTCTATAAGATACCCCAAGTGCCTAAAAATGATGAAGGGCCTACACCCACACCTACCACATTTGTTGATCTGTCATCCCTTGCATCTACCTCAGCAACGAATACACCCATTGTGCATAAAATTCCTAATATCAAAGCAGTAATTCAGGATGATTGTTGTGGAAACTATAAGCTATTAAAGGACACCTTTGTCTTAGGAGAACTACCTCTTTCTCTTCAATCTCATGGGAAACCCACATCTAGCACCAAAGAGCCTAAAAAAATCAAGATGGTAGCTACTATCTTCACCAAGTGGGGGATCTAAATCAAGAAAACATTAACGAGGAGGATGTCTCTAAACTCCTCTATCAAGATGAATGACTTGTTCCTATTCTTCCTATGGAAGATGACAATAAAGGCTTGTAGCTAATGAAAGCATGGGGTTATAACAAGAATGAGAAGTTGGGACAAAAGGATAATGGATTGCTAGAACCTATTGTTCTTGAGAAATGATTAAAGAATCTTGGCCTAGGTTGTACTACTAGCAAGGTCACCCTTATTGGCAAAGGTACTTCCGCTAAATGATCCAAGGCTTCCTCTTGGTTACCTACGCTACATGATATGACATTAGATGACTTCCCCCTTGATGTCGATGACCTATTTGAAAATAAATCCCTCTTCATGATATCCATTACATCCTTTGCTCCAAGCAATCAGCCAACTGAACTATGCCTAGTATACCTGCAACTGATTGACATGGATTAATAAGGACCAACGATTCTAGATTTTTTCAAAAATGGTGAAGTGATCTCAAAATTCATGAGACTCCACAACAACCTATCATGGGAAGATCACAAAGAAAGTTTTGACATAGAGCTAGAAACAAGGGCATAGTATGGGGAGACAATTGAATCCTTCAGTCGTAAAATTGATGAAATACAACTAACATGCAAATCCTTGAGTGAAAACCACACTGTGGCATTTCTGATCCTAAAATAGTAAAAATAAAGGACATATCTGAGGGTGAAAACTTCTCTAAGGCACCCAAGGACGATGGATTCAATCTCCCCCTTAGTGCAATGCATCCCGAAAAGTTAGTAGTGCTAGCAGAAAAGGCTACTATAGTCAATGTGGGAACAAAAGAAGCACCCTAGATCACTTTCTATGTCGAACCCTTGCTGGATGAAGAACAAAAGAACCTAGCAACATTCTTGAAAGAACAAAGAGATAAATTTGCATGTTCATACATAGATATGCCAGGCCTTGATCCTGAAGTAGTTGTGCATCACTTGGCAGTCTATCCTAAAGCCAAGCCAGTCAAGCAGAAGTTAAGGAAGTTGCACCCTCAAATAGAACTCTTGGTGAAACTAGAGTTACAAAAGCTTCTTGACGTTGGATTCATCCAATTGATAGATTATCCTTAGTGGGTTTCAAACCTAGTACCAGTCTCAAAACCCATAGGGGGCATCAAAATCTGCACTAATTTGAGAGACTTGAATAAGGCATGTGTGAAGGATGATTTCCCTCTTCCTAACATCGACCTCATCATGGACTTAATAGTTGGGCATCAAATGCTATCACTCATGGATGGTTTTTTTGGCTACAATCAGATCATGATCGCCAAGGAGGATCAACATAAAACTGCATCCACTTATACATGGGGAACCTATTGCTGGAGTGTGATGCCATTTGGCATAAAGAATGTAGGAGCAACCTATCAAAGAGCAATGACCCTCATCTTCCATGACATGATCCACAAAGCAGTTGAAGATTATGTGGATGATATTTTGGAAAAAATAAGGAAAAGGAGTGAGCACTTACAAGTCCTAGGACCCATTTTTGACAGGCTTGAAGAATACAAGGTACGACTGAATCCAAAAAAATGTATCTTTTGGGTTACATCAGGGAAACTTCTCGGCTTTATTGTCTCATAAAGAGGGATAGAAATTGATCCAACAAAGGTAAAATCCATCCTTGACATGGGACCACTGCAAACATTGAAGTGGATGAGAGGATTACAAGGAAGATTGCAGTCCATCAGAAGGTTCATAGTGTAGCTATCAGATAAAATCCACCCTTTTTTGCATCTTCTCCATAAAGGGATAACCTACAAATGGGATGACAAGTGTGATAAAACTTTCCAGAAAATCAAAGATTATATATTACCTCTAGTGCTCATGCCACCAATACCAAACAAACCACTAATCTTATATATCTCACCAACATCAGCAACACTAGAAGCTCTTCTGGCACAACATGATGAAAATGGAAAGGAAAGGGATATCTACTATATCAACAGAACCTTGGTGGGCTATGAAATGAACTATTCACCCATTGAAAAAACATGCTTAGTAGTAGTTTTTGCTTCACAAAATTTTAGGCATTACATGTTGTCACATCAAATCAAGCTCATTGCAAAGATAGACCCATTGAAATACTTATTATCTAGAGTAACTCCCACAGGGTGAATGGCCAAATGGATTATCTTAACTGAATTTGACATAGAGCATGTGGAGCGCAAGGAAATCAAAGGACAAGTGTTCGCGGACCAACTAGCAAAAGCACCTATCTATGTAGAGAACCCCTTGATATTAGAATTTATTGATGAATTAGTGTTCATTATCAACCTCACAACTTTTTGGAAGATGTACTTTGACGGATCATTCACCCAACATGGATTAGGAGAAGGCATTCCTTTTATTACCCCTCAAGGTGATTATATCCCAAAGTCATACAGGTTATCATTTCCTTGCACTAACAACATTGCTAAATACAAATCCCTAATCATAGGTCTAAGGACAACGGTTCAGTGGAAAATTCAAGAGATGAAAGTCTATGGAGACTCACAGCTAGTTATCAACCAAGTCAATGACGACTATCAAACCAACAATGACAAGCTCACTCCTTACAAGAAGATGGTAGGGAATCTCAAGGACCTTTTTATAGACATAAATTTTGAGCAGATTCCTCACATGAACCATAGAGAAGCAAACACCATGGCAACAATCGAATCATTGTTGGACATGTCGAACAACATCGTCCAAAGTGAATTCTTGGTAGAATAACTTCTCGTACCGACTTTTGAAATCCCTGAATTTGAATTTGTGTGTGTCATCGTTGGTCCTAGATCCCCATGGTATCATGACATCTTTACCTATCTAAGCAAAGGAACCCTCCCATTTGATATCACCTCAAACTTTAAAAAGACCTTTGTTAAAAAGGCATCCCGATTTGTGATCTTATGTTATACCCTTTAACATCGAAGCATTGAAGGAACATTATTGTGATGTATTAACCAAGAGGAAGCCTTAACCACTTTAATAAAAGTACATGATAGCATATGTGGTTCTGATTCTAGCAATGACATTAGCTAAGAAACTGTTGAGGAGGACGTACTATTGGCCAACCATGGAAAAAGAAGCTTATCAATATGTGCAAAAGTGTGTCCAGTGTCAACAACATGGAGATATGATTCATGCTCCAACTCAAGAATTGCTATCGATGATCACACCTTGGAATTTTTCACAATGGGGACTTGACATCATAGGAAAAATCACCCTAACCTCATCTAATGGCCACAAGTTTATAATAACCGCCACTAAGTACTTCACTAAGTGGGTAGAAGCTATTCCTATGACCTACATAATGGGGAAGAAAATTGCAAAGTTCATCCTGAACTACCTCATCTATCATTATGGTTTCCCATAAACCCTAATCTCAGATAGTAGAACACCCTTTAAGAATCAAGATGTGAAAGAGCTATATCAAAGATTTAACATCCAACATTGATTCTCTACCCCATATTATCCCCAAGGCAATGACCAAGTCAAGGCTACAAACAAAAATATCCTAAAAATCTTGAAGAAAATGGTCAATGAAGTTGGCCTTGACTAGCATCTGCAGCTAAATCCTGCTCACTAGGCCTATCGAACCAACATCTACATGCCAACCAGTGCAACCCCTTTCTCCTTGGTCTACAGATCAAAAGATATCCTGTCTATTGAGGTTGATTTCCCATCATTGCAAGTGTCACTACAAAACCTGATCATCGATGAAGAATACAGAGTATCTCGGTTGAATGAGCTAGAATTCCTAGACGATCATCGTCTCGATGCCCTCAATTACTTGCAAGTTTATCAAAATCGACTAAAATGGAGCTATAACAAAAGTATCAAGTGTCAGTCTTTCTAGGTAGGGGATCTTGTCCTAAAGCGAAATCAAAAGAATCTACCAGATCAAGACAGTAAAGAAAAATTTGAACCTAACTAGTTGGGCCCCTTTGTCATCACAACAAGCTATGGATCAAGAGAATATCAGCTATCAACACCTGAAGGTGAACCCTTGCAGAAACCAACTAATAGCTTGCATCTTAAAAAGCTTTATGCCTAGTCTTGAAGGGTGTAAAATCTAAAAATACAAAAAAAAACAAAAAATGATCAAAATCCAAAAAAATGAGAAAAAGGATTGAAAAAAGTAAAGAAAAAAATTGTCCTCTAGTGAAAACCACTTCGGTGGTGCTTTAGGCAAGTACCTTGGTGAAAAATTGGCAAACATGCGCCTTGCATAAATAAAGCACCTCCATCTATTCTTTGGCTCTTTTGTCCTATCATTCTTTGCACCACCATTCATTCATCGCCTGATTGCTTCCTTATCATAGCTTGATGATGTGAAGTATCATATCCCTTTAGTACTTCTTGGCATATTCCAAAGGTTAGTTTTTCGTGTGTGTATCAAAGTAGTCTAACATGTCACGTTGGGGGAAATTCATTACGGATCATATCGATTTCTTGTATATCTTGAGGTTATTTGGAAATCTCATCGAAAATCCCAAAAACATTCATAAAATTTGAGCTAAAATCCAAAAACATTCATAAATTGTAAAGGAAAAATCCAAAATATTCAAAAAAATCAAAATCCTTAAAAAGGTCAAAATTTGAAAATCCAAAAGCGGTACCCTTGTTGAACTATGTTGTCTCTGAGCTTGAACGTAGGCAAGGCCATCATTGATGTGCCCCAAAGACACGCTAGTTCAATCCTTTAGGATTCCATCATAATAAACTGACTTTCCATCACTTGTGCATTTCTTCATCTTCAATAAGTCGCATCAGTCGAATTATGTGATCTCTACGTGTATAACGTAGGCAAGGCTAATCTTTGATCAGCCCCTAAGGCCCCTAGGATATGTCCTCTAGGTTAGGTTCTTGGTTGAAACTCTCAGAAAATCCCTAAACATTGAAATATTCCAAAACTTCCAAAACATTCAAATATTTCAAAACTCCCAAAACATTCAAATATCTTCAAAACCCCAAAACATTCAAATCTCAGAAAACCCAAAACATTTGAAAATTGGAAAATCCAAAAACAATAGAAAACATTCAAAAGACCTTAAAAGCCTCAAATATCTCAAAAAACCCTAAACAACCTCAAATAACTGAAAAAAACCAAGACCAAAAACAACCTCAAAAACATTTTCAAAATACCCAAAAACATTGAAATATTCCAAAAAAATCCAAAACCATCCATCCCATTTCACTTTCACCTGTAATAAACCTCCACCCATAATAAATCAATCATGCCCTTCACCCTTTGGCAAAGCAAGTAGAAAGCAAGTATAGCAAGTCATAAAGTGAGAACTTAATTGTCATAATCTAAAGTCTAAATCATAGGTAAATGTGTTAGTGAAGTTTTTATCAGCAACTTATCATAAAGGTCATCATCATCCTATCACACAACCATCTGATCAACATGTCCTAGGATGTATCCTTCCTACAATGGGCATCAGTGTCAGACATCACCTTAGCTAAATCTAAACAATCAAGAGATATAGATAGCACTGACTGTTTGTCTTTGATCTTTTCTTATGATTTATCTTAATGACCCATTCCAAGGACCTCTTGATGATGTCTATCAAAATGATTTAGAGAGAAAGGAATGGGGCATCGATCATGATCTTTCATTTTTTGTGCTTATGGATATTCTTGTAAAATAATCTTTGTGCATACTTACTTAGTTGTGTGTAGGGAAGTTGTTTGGGGTATGTTGTTGACTAATGTATATGCTTTGGTCCAATATATTTTAAACTCCTGACTAGCATCCCAACAAGGTTTTTGTATGTCAAGATGTGAACAAGAACTATCCTATCTATTGGAAAATTCAAAGCCCATTACACTAGATACAACGTCGTCTTGGTTATCAATACCTTGATGCATCATTTATGTGTGTTATATCAAACAATAAGGAATGAAGGAAAATCCCAATCCCGATATGTGAGCAACTCATCATCCTTCATTCATTATCATCCTCCATTTTGTTGTCACCATCTCTAATAAAGTCTCGATGGATCATAGACTTGTTGGATCTTTTGAAGCAATCAACCTCAAAATCAATGGTCATTCAGATTATTCTTCTTATCCTTCTATCTTTACTAATAATTCTATCCAAGTATCAAATCTATGTGATCTACATCAAAATATACAAGAGGTTACCCATAGCCAATGACTATCTATACATCATGAAATCTATCTACATCAAAATCTGAGCTTTATAGGAACTATTTTTCATCCTCTTTACCAACAATCCCTCTTCTGCTAGGGCATCTATATCATATTCAGAGCTTTGATTCAAAAGTAGCCTAAAATATCAACATCTCAAGCATAAGTCTGATTTTAACCTATCGTGAGCCTGATCAGAACATATTTCATTTTTTTTATCGTTCTCTCAGAATGTGAACATATCATATGGAAAATATGTTACATCGGTGGTTGTCGTTGCACCAAAAGATTGACATTTCAATTCCTAATACAACAAATAGATGTATGTAAGATCCACATGAGGCGATTAAGCCATGTCACAAACTCAAGCTTCGTGTTGGACAAGGAAGAGCAAGGGGCACACCATCTTGCAACAATAACCCCCAGCACAAGCGAGGGGTTTGAATCTATGACCTCGGCTTTGATACCAATTGTTACATTGGTGGTTGTCATTGCACCAAAAGATCAACCTTTCAATGCCCGATACAACCAACAAATTTATGTAAGATCCACATGAGGCGGTTAAGCCATATCACAAACCCAAGCACCATGCTAGACAAGGAAGACCAAGGGACACGCCACCTTGCAACAAAATATGGCCTATATATATATATATATATATATGTAAATGTGTGTTTATGTGTGGATATGTATATCATGTTCTAGACACTTAAAAATGTCTCGATGGATCACATTGGCTAACTAGTTCATCATTTCCTCTTGAAATCCATCCTCTTTTCACTTAATTGATTAAATTAGCCTAGCTAATTAATTAATTATGTCATTTTTATCTATTAACCTAATTCATCAAATTGGGTTAATTCACCCCCTTTCACACTAACAGTTCATCTTATTAAATTAAATAAATTAATAAATTTAATTTAATTTTCTAAGTCTTCTAATTTAGTTAAATAACCCTAAGTTATTTAATTAAATGTCATTCCATCTATCCCCCATTCATTAAGTCATTTAATTTAATGAATATCACTTTATTCCTCCAAATTCCCTAATTGCATGATTAAACCTTGTTTAATTAGCAACTAAACTAATTTTCCTCTAAAAGGGGAATATTCCTTATCTCCTTTTTTGCACAATTAAAACTTTCTTCTAATTTGCAAAATATCTTTATCCTCACCCATGCGAATATTCCAAAAAATATTCTCTCTCCTCTAATCATCTCACTTGGCTTCAAATGCAAGTTATCTTTTAACCTTTTTAGCAAGTCACCTTGTGACCTATGTGTGCAGGTCAAAAGTGTGTTTGTTTGGAACAAATGTGAGCCCTTGATTAATTATAATCTTGCATTCTCATTTGTTGATGGGAATCCATGATCCATGTCTATTCTTCCTTTCATCTTTCCATTGATTAATCTTTTCAATCTCAACCCTCCATTTCTCATTTACTTTCCTATAAATAGAACCCTATTTGGAGACAAATGGAATCCATCTTTCAATTGTAAACTTATGCTATTGAATTCACTTACATTCACACTCTCACTTTACTCACTTTTAGCTTGTTTTAGTTCATTTTTAGTTGCATAATAGCTTAAAACATCCATTAATGGATTCCATGCATCCATCTTAGTTTGTTTATAAATTAGGGTTTCAATATTTTGGCTTAGAATTAGCTTAGATTAGCTTAGAAATTGCATAATTAAATCAATTTTAGCATAAAATCATGTTAATGTAGCTTCCATCATGTTCATTTTACCATAAATCAAGTTTTCATCCATTTATCACAACGGTTCCATAGAATCGATTGAAACAGGCTCACTGATCAGGAGATTGGGAAAGGGTCATTGTTCCACATCAACACAACACCAATTCCAAAACAGGATAAGTTTCAAATGGGTTAGAGTAGGAATTCAATTTCTTTCGTGGTTTGTAGTTTTCAGTTTCAACAAATTCTTAGTTTAAACTCCCAATTTGAATGATCTTGTTTGTAAGATTGAGGTTTAGTGGATAAATTATGCTTTGATTCATCATGGATCAAGCGTAATCGATCCACCCTGATGATCGTCGTCTCACAGATGTATATATATATTAAATATGTATGGGTATATACATACATACTAATATATATGTATATATATGTGTGTGTGTATAATTATCATTGGTTTATATATATAAATATAGGTATTGATATTGATAAAGTGTTGTGTTTAAATAAAACGCTATATGTTTAAATTAAAGCGTTGTTGTTTATATGAAATAAAGTGCTTATTGTATACCATATAGTGCACACTACATGTAAATGATAATGTAGCATTTTATATACACTTCAAAAGCAACACAATAGTCATTCACTATGCATCGACCAACCTGCAAATGTAACACAATATTTAGAAGACTGTCAAAATTAAAAGAGATATTTGAAGATTATTTAAACACTGACTTGGTCTTAGCACAACAAACACCAAAATTCATGATATAAGGTTTTAGGTGGCACCAAAATATGAAATCTGCATTGCAAATAGAAGTCTAAACTGTAAGCTTTGTTCAACGATGGAAGACCAAGTAAAATGTAGAATAAGTCATGTAAAAGTTGGTATATTTAGAGTCGACCTGTTGATCTTTTACCTTGCATTTCTAGAAATCATTCTTGTTGTCTATGTTTTAATCAACCTATTGCTCTATTTTGATGAGTATTGATTTTAAATGTTGCCACCCATTGTTAATAGTTGTTGAGTCAATCTTGATAAGCTGAGAAGTGCCATTGAACATAGCTTGATTTGTAGGCAACTAAGTCTCATATTTATGTATAAACAGGGGTGAAGATTACTTCATTTAAAAAAAGGCATTATTCACTTGCATTTTGTTGCTTTTTATCTGAGTTATTCTAGTTCTGAGTTGTGATTCTTTGTGAGGAAAATTATGAGAGTTTAGTGCAACGTAATATTTAGGAAGTGGGGTTGGAGAGATAGAGAAGAGTCACAAGCTAATCTTGGAAGGAACTAAGCTAGGGAATCTTGTCCAATTGGTTGGAGTAATTGCATTTATAGGCATGATGATTCTATTCTCTTATATAATGATTGTGTTGTTAAGGTTTTTATATGGGTGTTTGTACATACTTCATATTAAGGAATGGTTGTATTACTCATACAAAGAAGGAGCTTATATAGCTCATTTAGTTATTTATTACAAAGTTATTTGTGTAGTTGAGCCATAACACCTTGATTACTCTTAAATGATCACTTGTTCATTGCTTACTTGATTATTAATTGAAAACCTAGGTTGAGAATAACCTAGTGGGTTGGGATATTTACTTGATTAATGATTGATACCATAGCACATAGGTTGTGATTAACCTAAATGAATAGACTATTCATTGATTTGATGATTTTATCCTAAGATTAGGGTAAACAAAGGATGGGATTTCCTATGTGATTGTTGATCACTTGAATTTGTGAATTACTATTGATTGGAGCCATAGGTGGGAATACCCTATTGATTTGGATTCTTACTTGTTTGGTTGTTTTACACTCTTGACGTGAAGTCTTTTTATTGATGAAAATCTACTTTTTGGAAAGTATTGTATTGATGAGAGTACACTCTTGAATAGAATCTTTTATTGTTGAGACTATACTTTTGAATGAGTCATTTATTGATATGATTATTATTTTGATTGAGGTCATTTATTGATAATATTATACTTTGAGTGAAGTCATTTCTTATTGAAGGATATAATTTTAATTTGAGGTTACTCATTGGTACTTTTGAATGAAGTCATTTAATTTTGAGATAAACCATTGATTGGGGACTTTATAGATGGTGTTGTACCTTTGGTACTAGAGTCATTCAATGATGTGACGTTATGTTATTTGGTTACTCAATAAATAGCTTATGTGTTACATTTTCTTAGTAGGAATGTTATAGCTGGAGGTTGTTCCTAGGGTTAAATATTACCTTAAGAAGGGAATTGTCTATGTGTAGTTTATTTTAAAATAAATAGGTTGTTCCTACATTTAAAGATGTTGAATACACTGAATACTGAGTGGGGAGGTGAATCAGTATTTTGCTAACACAATTAATTACTAACCATCCAATTATCAATCCACATCTAGTTGTAAAAGTGAACCAAAGCATAAAAGGAATCATAACACATTGACATGAGGATTTTTATGTGGAAAACCCAAAATGGGAAAAACCACAGTGAGGATTAGCTCACAATATATTATAACCAATTACAAGATATTATAGGGCTCACTGTCAGGACTCACTATCCTGTAAAGGCTCACAACTTGAATACAAAATGGCTTATTTTTGAGATACAAAAAAGGTATGACACACTACCAAAAGTGAATTGTGATGGTTCACCTTCAAAGTGTTGAGATTAGTTTCGGTTAGGCTCTTGAAAAATCAAAATCTTACTCTGGTTGCAAGCATGCAATTATTATCAGTAACTTTGCACTATTACACTTGTTGCATTGATCACATACATTCACTATCTCGCTATCTTCTATCCATCACTCACATATATGCACAACCATATATTCCTTCATCAATTAGGTTGTCCTAATTCAAAATTCCTTTTGGTGCACAAAATAAAACATTTCATCCCTGCATTAGGTCGGCCTAGACCTAATAAGGAACACACAAAAGATAAACAGTTCTTAAACTTGTTGACCAAAAGAATGCCAAAATTTTGTCATTTAGATATCTCAATTGAATCAACCAAAATTGTTGAAAGCTCATTCACAATTGTAACTAATACTCCTGAGCAATATATCAAAAACTCATAGAATTATCTTTTACTGAGAGGATTTCCGAATCAAAATACTGTATCAACATAGGCACATAGTTTACTTAGCCAGTTACCAAACCATGTTGGCATCAATGACAACAAACCCAGAGGTCACCTTCTTCATTCTTCCAACAATCTCCCCCTTTGTCATTGATGGAAACATGTGCCAAAAATGAGACTTGCTTCGAAATAAAATATTTTGCAACATGAATGTGTTCAACTCCCCCTATCATATATACAAAAACACCAAAACACACCAAACACTATAACATAACATGGCATTGTTTATACAAACTCCATTCATCTTCTCCCCCTTTGACATCAAGGATAAAGGACGAGGAAAAAATTCAAATTAGAAATTGGGGGCACCCTATAACTCCTTCATAATCGCTTCCCAAGCTGACTTTCCATCTCAGACTCCTTTTGCCTTGGAAAGAGTTTTGTGCAGAGATTCTAATTCCACCAGGCATTCTTCTCCTTCTTCCGAAGTGGAAGGAACAAATTCAAATTAGAAATTGGGGGCACCCTATAACTCCTTCATAATCACTTTCCAAGCTAACTTTCCATCTCAAACTCCTTTTGCCTTGGAAAGAGTTTTGTGCAAAGATTCTAATTCCACCAGGCATTCTTCTCCTTCTTCCGGAGTGGAAGGAAGAATGTTCATCTCTTCAATTTTTTCTGCTTCCATCAATGTATTTGATATAGAGACATGTCTGTACATAACCAAGTCTCCAAGTTGGGCATACTGTCTCATGGCATCTTCTTTCTGCCTCTGTAGGATGAAAAATTTGCTCTGAAGATCTGCAATAGAAACTCATCCAACATAGTTTCTATCATTTGCAACCTTACAATCTCTAGAGGCATCTACAAGTTTTGACTCAATCGAGTCCATTAAGTCCTTGATACTTCAAGTGGCTTCAAGCCACTTCATGCAATAGCCAAACAAAAACTAGGTTTCCTTTTCACATTCTCTTACTTCTTTCAAAGTTTGTAAAGCCCTATCATGTGCAATTGTACACTTATCTTTTAGAAACAACAATCTTTTCTCTAGCAGACTTAACTCCACTTCTTTTACAGTCTGTACCTTGAGGTTAGATGATTACTCTTTGACTAAGTCAACTATAAGCTTCAAATTTTCAATTAGAGCTAAAGAATTATATGTCATAACACTAGGGGTTGTTTCCTATAAAGCTTTAATAGCGTCATTTATCAATTCATTTCCCTTTTAATATGACTTCATAGCTTCCTGTGTGACAGAGCTGAGAAAAGTACCACTCAATTTTATTCTATAACCAGGTGTAATCTTGGTCAAGTCCACATAACCTAGATGTGACGACAACTTGACTAGCTAGGGTGGAAGCACAAGTTGAAGTACAATTTGTCTTGAAAGAAGACCTTTAAGAGTACTTCTAGATGATTCTCCGGATGGATTTGACAACTCAGAAACTTTGGGGTTTTCTCATTTACTCTTCTCAACTGGAATGGATTCCTTGTCTTCGTCTTTCTTCTTTTCTTATTCCTTTTCTTCTTCGGATGGCTTTCTAGAGGACTTGTCTATGTTTTCTTTCTCCCTTTTATCCTCATCATTATTATCATTTTTCTTCTTTCTATCCTTAATCCCTTCACTTTCATCTTTGTCTTTCTCATTCCTCTTTCTGGTAGATTCTTGATGTTCTTTTTCCTTATCACTGGAATTATCTTTATATTGATCATTAGACCTTTTGTCGGTTGTCTATTTTGTATCAGTCTAAGGGGTAGGGGTCTCTAAAACACCAAGTGTCTCATCAATATTTTTCAAAACTAGATTATCCATCACTTCTGCAATAGTAACGTGTTCCTATGCCTGAATTGTGTGTGAAAAAGAACTTGTTCTTGTCCCATAACTCCTTGTTAGTTGTTTTATTACATCCTGAGTTTCTTGCCTTACTTTTTCCATATAGTCTTCTCCCTTAGTCATTAGCATATTAAGCATTCGCTTGAGTCTCAACATTGTAGAACATTATTTTAGCAGATTGACAGCTTCTATTTACGAAAAAAGTGGAACTAATGGATTTTAAGGCTTCATTTCTCATATTGTCTTCAACATTTATAGCCTCTTGCCTTCTAATTACTAATTCTTTCCACACATTTTCAGTAACTTTGGACTATATGGAATCCATGCTTATGTTACAAATAGCTATTGTAGACACATAAAAATAACCTAGGACTGCAAGCTTTATTTTTCCATATTTCTTCTTAGCATAATTAAAATATTTAATTATGTCCCATAGTCCAAATTCAACTATTAATTAAATAATTCTTAATCATTTAATTAATTCCTATCTTTTATTGTTGATAAGGGTGTGCTTATGTGGTCAAGTCGCTTGGTTGTAGTGGCGACCACCAGGATTCGAACCCTCGCTGGGTCAAAGTGTTCGCAGGCCTTGTTCCTTCACTGAGCTAATGTGCTTGTGGGTTTGGTACTATCTTGTGGTTTCTTGTACCCAGTTCATAGCTCCGGTCAAAAGCGTTTACCCCTAATAATATGGGTGCATTGCACCTTTAAAAAAAAAAATCCTATCTTTTATTCCTCTTGATTATTTAAATAAATATATTATATTTATTTATTTAAATACATCACTAATTTCTTATGTCCCTCTATAATTGAATAAATTTCTAAATTTATTTAATTATTGATCACTTTATCCCTTTCCTCTACAATTAAATAATTTTCATTAATTATTTAATTGTCCTTTTGTGTTTTCCTCCAAATTTTAATAAAATCATTTATTTAAATCCCACTTTACATTTTCCCACAAAGTAAATAATTAAAAATCATTATTTACTATCATCACCCCACCTCTTTTGAATTAAATTAATTTTTAATTCAAAAAGTCAATTTTCCCTCCTAAATCAACTAATTTTAAATTCTTATTTGATTTTCTAGCAATCTCTCTTGATTTGATTTTCCTAAAATTAAATCATAGCCCTCCATTTCAAATTTTAACCTAATTCTACCCTAACCCTAATTGCTAGTTGCCACATTCAATCTCAGCCTTCCATCTTAGGGCATCTTTCAACTATTAATCCTGGCCATTCATCCAAAACATGGACTTCTATAAAAGGACAACGTTAGCCTCATTTTGTCACTTCATGCTTGCAAATTTCTTAGTACACTTGCAATTGCTTAGTTGAATCCTTCAATATTTTGCTAGGTCTTTGTCATAGGTCATAGCTACTCCCTAAAATCTAAGGGCAAATACTATTTACAACAAAATGGAGAGGGGCAATGGAGATGAATTATCGAGTGCATCAAGGTTTTTGGTGAGATTGTTCATTGGTTTATGCTTTTATGTTCCATTGTGGTTCATTATTATCTAGGGTTTGGTTTGTTTATGTTGTTTAATGCTAACCTGAATTTTTTCTTAGTTACATTTGGTGAACCTGATGTGGAGGACAAAGATTTTGTAGATTTTGTACAGATTTTTTGTTTTTGCAAGTTGCAGGTATGGATTCAGGTTCATGCATCGCAACTGGATGTCATTCATTGCATCCATGTTTCAGGTTTGTTGTAATCATCAAAAACCAGACCCGCGTCTGTTTTGGTGAACCGCAGTCGATAACCCATGAGCCATAGTCACAATTTCAGAGACGCATTTGATCATTCCTGTAAGCTACATCTACAATTTCTATGATACAACTACCTGTCTAGGGTTTGCTTTCAATTTCTATAAGTATTTTTGGCTTTCTACTTTTTATTTCAATAAACTAGGATTTTCTGGTTACTGATATTCTATTGGCAACATGTGGCAAGTTGGAGGAGGATACTAACTTTGTTATGTTGTTAGTTTTTATAAGCTCTTTTATTTTCACGCAACAAATAACAAATTCAACTTGCATTTACATTCATGGTTTAAAACGAACTGCATTTACACTCATTAGATTTAAAAAGAAAACAACTTGTATCATCACTCATCCAAGGTTAAAATACACTTGTATTCTCATAGCATTGGATAAAAAGAACCTTGTTTATTTCATAATAAGTTGGATTAAAATTTTTCAAACAATAACTACAAATTGCATTTACATTCATGGGTTAAAACAAACCGCATTTACACACATTGGATTTAAAAAGAACACAACTTGCATCCTCACTCATTCAAGGTTAAAATATACTTGCATTTTCATACGATTGGGCTAAAAATAACCTTGTTTGTCTCACAATAAGTTGGGTTTAAAATTTACAAGTGTTTGGCGTGTTTTTTGGTATGGTAGTAATTTCTTAGTGCATATGCACTTCTCTTGCACCTCACAGTGATCTAGAGAATCAAAAGCACTTAGGGATTATTGTTTTTCCACCCACACATTTGAATTTGGGAATTCAAATGAACAATCTTGTGAGTGTGAATTGAAAGATTTGTGTATGCACTCTCCTCGTGTCTTTGTGTGATCTTGGATGACCAAAAACAAAGTTTTCAATTTTCTTTTGTTTACCCATTAGAGGGCCTGCCAACCCGCTTCGAAAGGTGGGAACGACCCAAGTGGTAACGGGCTAAAGCCAAGTCCTTCCAAACTGCTATATAAATGTTGATTACAAGGAAATTTTGTAATCAATGGGAAGTGATACATAATAGCTCTCCCCCAGTATCTTTATGATGTGAAAATCCCTTGTTCTAAGGGTTTGGAGACCTCTTGAGGGAGTTTATCACTGTATCCCCTGAATCGGAAGCCCTTACTAGACACCTTTTGTTTTTAGAAGCCTAGCCTTTTGGCCATTGCTTGGTATAGTGTAGGGTACAGTATCATGCTCGAAGATACCCACTACTAACTCCCTTGAGTAGAGATAGAAAATTCCTCTTAGGAAATTTGAATTTGGTGCACCTGAGAAGTGAGTTTCATGTAAGGGGGAGCCAATGTGACCAAACTTCTAAGCTATCCACTCTCGAAAGAGAGAAGTGTTTCACACTAATCTTAAGGTATTTCAGTGGGCTATACCAAGTATACAAACCTCTCTACCTAGGATTTGTGCTTGTTTTCAAAGTGCTTGTGCAAAACAACCCAAGACAAAAACAAAGTGTTTGCCAAAGTGTTTGCTAAATTAATGAACAAATACACACCTTTGTAATTTGGAAAATAACAATTAGACTAAAAAAAAATTTCAACCTTGTAAAAATTGTAGAAAAACCAAATTCTGTTCACTGTGAAACACAACTAAGACTCTATGAACCGTAATCGCCTACTAAAAATTGCAACTATCACACAAAAAGTCACAATCGATTGCCCTGAATCGCAACTGTCATTCCAAAAAAACCGCATTCAATTGTGTTAGACCAAAACTGTGACCTTAAATGCCACAACTGCATGTCACTCAAATAAAACAACTTTCACTATCACAATCCGAAATCAAAAATTTAGGGTCTGCCTTTGATTACCTTTTTATAGTGATCTCTATACAAAAACCAATATGATTTGCTCAAATTATCCACTATTCCCCCTTTTTAGTTTGTTATTTAGCCTTAACAATAGGCATACCCTTTGCAAACTTTAGTTGCATTTTAGGATTCCTAATCACCTTCAGCCTAGTCAAACTCTTAAGACATTTTCTTTGCAGATTTTAGAATAGGGAAACTTTCCATAATTGTACAAACCATTGCTTCAAGAAAATATTGTCATCAAACCAAGTCACTTGTCACACTTATAGTCTTTGTCATTTTGGTTGAGTCTCTTCCAACTCACAAGTCTAGTTTGGAAAAATCACTTTGTCCTAGTCATTTCACTTGGTCTCACAAAAGGTCCTTTGACAATTCAAAATTGAAGCATTGGCTAAACTTTGGATGGTAAGTAAGCCTCTTCTTAAATCTCCCAAAGTTGATGACCTTTAAGATCTTACTTACACCTTGCATTTAGAACACTTAGAAGATATATTTAGACATTTCCATAGCTCTCCCATTTTAGGACACCATCATTTGTCACCTTACATTAGACATTTCTCTTAGACATCATTATCACTTTGCATTATACTCTCTTTTTGGATATTTTTATCACTTTGCATCCCTCACAAACATCATTTTCACCTCACTTTGGACATTTAGCATCCTCTTTAGACATTATTGTTACATTTCATTAGGACACTCCTCATTCCTTATTCCAAAAAGACCAAAAAAGTAGTTGCATTAGCATTAAATCTTTATATACAAAAATCCAAAAACATAGACTTAATTCATATCATTTCCATCCATAGACTTAGTCCCATATCATTTTCATTTCCCCTTTTGAGCAAAATCTTACATGATTGAGACTAGATTACAAAAAATGAGAAGAGACATGTACCTTTTTGGAAAAGGAGATCTTTATAACCATACTAGTGGCATGAACCTAAATGCCACTTCACATATAACTCACAACAATACCAACATGTGATCTACCTCCAACAACCCTTTCAATGACACAAATATTTGACATCTATCACACAACAATCCTTTTGATGAATTAATTCAAAGAGACGAAAATGGCAATGTGTTTATAGAAGCTGTAGAGGCTACTAGCCAAAATCCAGAAGTAGCTTCTTTCATAGACGAACTACTCATGCTAGATCCACAACTATATTTAGCCAAACTCTTGCATGAAGGAGTTAAATTACCACATGGATTTGATGTCAACACCTAGAGAGCAGCATCACCTAATCATGACACACAAACTAGTCAAGATCCCTCAACAACACAACATAATGCTACCAATACCACTATTGGAATGACAATTCAAAGTACAAGCAACGTGATCAATGCAACATCCACTCTTGGGGCACCAACTATGTCACAAACCATGTCACAATCAATACCACTAGTATCTAAAATTGTGTCACAAAATTTTGGATTGATATTTTCTACATCCAATGCTATGGGGATGTCCTCATTTAATCCTTTTGCATGAAAAAGAAGGGTGACCATTCAAGGACCTCAACCTAACACCAATACAATATCACAAGGTCCTCAAATCAACACAAACACTAGTGGCCCTCATAGACAGAACACAGGCTTTCCACATGGTCATATACACCAATTTGGGCAAGGAAACCATGTGTCACAACACATGAGCATGTCACAAACAAGTCACAACCCACTTGGTCATCAAAACCTGCATGGGCAATGCATTCCTCAAATACAATTCAATGCTATTGGATCACATATCCCAACATACACTTCCCATGTTCATACACATGCTCAACATCAACATGTTCCAACTCAAAACACGTCATCACAACCAATGGGAATGCAATGGATATCTATTGACAGCATGAGTGATGTCACCAAAAATCTAATAGTGGATGCATTTACTACCCAACTAGCTACATTACAAAAGCAATTAGAAAACATGCAGCTATCAAACAAGAAGACTTATACATCATTTGACTTGCATCCATATCCATTTGACACAAGCTTGTACATGCCACCATTTCCTCCAGGATATGTCATCCCTAATTTCTCTAAGTACAATGGAAAGACAAACCCTATTGAACACATAAGAGAATTTACAACTAATTGTGTAGATGTGGCATATGAACATACTTATTTGATGAGAATTTTTCCTAGGAGTCTTATAGGTCCTGTACTTGATTGGTTCGCACTTTTTCCTAAAGGGATAAGATCATGGCATGAACTTGCCAACAAATTTGTAGAAAACTATGCCTATAACATTGACACTAACATTATAATCACCACACTATGCAAGACAACACAAGAAGAATTTGGTGAAACATTTATTCCTTTCTTTCAAAGATGGAAAATTTTGGCAAGTCAATGTCCGATTGAAATCCCCGAAAAGGAGAAGGTACACATGTTTGTTCAAAACCTCATCGGTCCTTTGAGATATAATTTGCAAGTCCATTGTTGTACAAACTTCATAGACCTTGTTAGAAAGGGTGTCCAGCTTGAAAATTCCATCATCACACAAGGTGAACTTAAGTATCCTAGTAAGAACTCAAACATGAACACAACCAATGATAGGAAAAAGTATTGGGCCAAGAATAAACATGTTACCAATGATGGTGTTGTCGACGCTAAAGTGGTAAATAAAACTAGTCCTGCAATCACACTTAGGGGATATCAACCATGAAACAATCCCCCATCTATCACAACACCTACTACAAATGTCATCCAAAGCAACCAAAACCAAGGTCAACAAAGATGAACTAGACAATTCCCAAAATGACACACGTACACCCCCTTGGGAGAACCTATCGAATCTATCCTCAAGAAGCTCATTCAATCTAACATCATAAAATTGCAAGAACCTAAAGAATATGACCCAGGATAGTTTAAACGATCATCTTGGGATGACAATTCTTTATGTGATTACCATAGAGAAAAAGGACATAAAACATCATCCTATAGACAATTGAGGAACATCATACAAGATCTAATTGAGAATGGTGACATTGAATTTAACGATCAACAATTCTCTTCTAATACTGACTATACCATTCATAAGAATCCATTGCAAGATCATGGGTTAGGAAACCCCTCCTCATTAGGTCAAAATACTAATAACCAAGCTAACTACACTTGTGTTGCCTTTGATTACTTGGGAGGGCCTATAATCAATCACCTTTGATTTGTTGATGAATATTTCAATACCATCACCATAAAAAAACTCCTGAATGCACATCACCACTCACTGAACAAAAATCACAATACCTGGCCCTTTTGCTAAACCACCATAGCCTCAAGGACAATTTAACCTTGTTGATCAATTGGGTAAAACCCCTGCACAAATTTCCATACTTGAGCTATTGCGTATTTCTCCCACACATAAAGTTATCCTTGACAAGACTTTAAAAGAGATTTTAGTCCCCACCGACATTGATGTCAACCGCTTTGAAGCTATGGTCGGATATTTGGCCAATTCCCACCAAGTCACTTTCTTAGACCAAGATTACTCCACGCCTAAGCCATACCATAATGACACATCACATATTGAAGTTTTCATTCACAAACATAAGGTCAGACGATTCTTAGTAGATGGTGGAGTCAGATTGAACATATGCTCCTTAAAATTGGTCAAGGCATTGGGCTTCTTTGATTCATGTGTAGATGCCACTAAAATAATAGTAATCAAGGCTTATGATGATGAGGAAAATTCTTATAAAGGCATTATCATGCTCCCAATTCATGTTGGGATAGAAATCATAGACACCATGTGCCAGGTCCTAGATCTTGAATTACCTTACACCATCTTCTTGGGTCAACCTTGGATTCACACATTAAAGACCATACTATCCATATATCATCAATGTCTTAAATTCCCACATAATGGCACTGAAATCACCATTCTAGGTGACCCTGGTCCTTTTCAGTATTGTTCAATCCTCAGAGGAATTGATGAATGACAAGTGCCCATCAATTGAGAAGCTTCACCTTCCACTTCATCTGCCACTTCATCCCACTACATTGATCCTTTTGACCTCATCAAATCATCCACTCCATTCATCTCACCATCAAACCCTAAGGTCCAAGTTCGTGATATGGTATGTGGAGAATATCGTATGAATAATTTACTGACAACTAACAATGCTATTGTTGTCAAGAAGGTTTAAACTTCTAATAATGTCATCAAGACAACTGCAGAAAGAACACAAAAAGATGGCTATGCTAGGATTGAAACCTTCTGGGATACTGATACTACATCTGCCTTTGCCCTATCTGCTTCCACTCAATCCTCCCATGTCCATGATAACCCACTCCTTGATCATGATCCCGTTGGGGATATCCAACCATCATCTTTACATATTTCCTATCCTATGTTAGGGTATGTTTCCCCTACTGTCGCCTCTACCAAGTCATCTTTCCAATTGATTAAGGATTTGAGAGTATTCATTGACACGACTGGTACTAAAAAGGCTAGTCCCAAAGACAACATTATTGACATCGTTACTCCCATTCTTCCGCCATTCATTCCACTCACATCCATCCACATCCTAAACATGGATCAACAAGTCATATCTAATGAAAAAGACAAAAGTAAATTCCAAGAATCAAGAATGAAAATTCCTTTACAAGGAGATCAAGAATCAAAGGACATGCTGAAAAGAAAAGCAAATCAAGAAAAGTCCTCTAGCCAAAAAAAAAATCTATTGGACCAATTAAGAGTACAAGATGATACCAAGCAAGAATTTCAAGACATATCCTCTAGCCAACATAAAAATTTATGGGATGAATAAAAAATAAGAATAAAAAGTGAAGATCAAAAAGCATCGCTCTGTAAGAAAGATCCTCCACCAAAAATCACTGGGGGCATTTATCAACACAAAAATTCAAATAAAGAGCTTGTTGATCCAAGGTCTTTGTTCCATTATTTTCACTCATTCCATACATTCCTTTCAATATGTCCATATTCTCTTATAATCTCACTTCCATTGGAGATGTCTTTTAATGTGTCTTTAACGACGACCCCTCAATGTACTCTAGGTCATCGGTCGCCCAAACTCCTTGTTGTTTGAAGCCTAGTGGCCCGCTTATTGTGCACATTAGGGATCATACCTTAACCTCTTTCATATGCCACTTATATCACCCGTCATATTTTCCACTTGCATTTCGCATTCATATTAGGTCCTTTTACCAACATAGTCATCCGAACAAGATCAAGGCATCATCACGACTTATAAATTCTACACATAGATTTAGAAAGCCTGGCTAAAACCATAAAAATACAAAAAAAATTGTTACCCTGATGAAAACCTGGCAAATAGGCATCTTGGTAACACCCAAAAAATCAAAAAATAAATATATCTATATCAAAAATAGTAAACAAAAAATTCATCCAATAGTGAAAACCACTTTGGTGGTGCTTTGGATAAGTACCTAGGTGAAAACCTAGCAAACAAGCACCATGCATAGACAATCTTCGCTTCACCATCTACTATCACTCCATCTACCTTTGTCCATAATAAATACCCAGTCTTCTGACACCCTCACCATATTCTTCATATGGTCTTGCTATTTTTTTCCATGGATGACAACGGTTGACATCATGCCTCAAACATCACCCACCTTTCATCCCAAGTTGGTCCCATCCCATCTCCTTCATCCTGGTTAATCCTAGACCTGACTAGGAGCAACACCCTTAACACCTAATCTGCAATGGGTATCACACATGGTCCTATATATTGTTGAAATATTCAGAAAATCCCTAAAAACCATAAAATGTCTTGAAGAAAAGACAAAAAATAAAATATCCATGAAAATCCCAAAAAATCAAAATATGTCAAAAATCCAAAAAAATAAAACACCTTGAAAAACATAAAAACATCCAAATAACTCTCAAAAATCCCAAAAATAGAGTCAAAATAATTCAAAGTCAAGTCATAGTTAGAATGGTCGAACTACGTGGTCTCTATGTGTTTGCTACATAGGCAAGGTCATCATTTGATGTACCCTCGAGACCACTTGAGTCAGTCTTTTAGGTTCTTCATATCAGCTAGTCATTTCAATCTAATAAGCATGTCACTTGGTCTTTTCCAAGTCGGTCATGTCAGTCAGTCCATGTCATTGTCGAACTATGTTTCCTCTATGACTGAACGTAGGCAAGGCCATCTTTTGATGTGCCCCCGAGGCATTAGGTAAGTCCTTTTAGGTTTGTCCAAATAAAATCATGACTAAGTCCTTTGTAACTAAAACAAAGCCACATCATGTTGAACTATGAGGTCTTTGCACATTTTCTACGTAGGCAAGGCCATTTATCGATGAGCCCTTAAAGCCCCTAGGTCTAGTACCTTAGGGTTTTTCAATTCAATCTTTGTCTCTTCACAACATCCTGAATTGCACAACTCTTAAACAAATCTAGGCAACTATTCAACAAGCATTTCAACCAAATTGACACTTCAAATGTGGTGCACCGTTAATTGGGTCATCTAGTCAAACTTGGTCAAAATTTCATGACAATGTCAAATTGTCAACTCTTGGTCATTCTTTAGATATGTCTTTCTAAGGAATGACCCTTGTCACTTCTTTCTGCTTTAGGATATGTCTTTCTTGATCATCGACACTCTCAACTGGCATTTTGGGGAATCTTCTCAACATTGGGAATCAATGCTCCCAACATTGACATTATTTAGGATGTGTCCTTCCTGAATTTGGCACCTCGAATTTATCATACATTAGCCTACCTGACATAAAACTAGGCTTCATCAAAATTTGCATTTCGGCATTAATAATCTTGGCATCCCAACACTCTTGGAAAACACTTTGGCAAACATTGTCTCTAAGATATTGTCACATTTATCATTTGCTTTTTCATTATGATGCTAGCCACCTCGAGGATGTCCTATAAAGGATTTAGAGGACCAATGATGTTTCATGATGTGTCTTTCCTTTTGATGACTATTTGTGGTTGATTGTGATAAAAATATTGGGGCAATTGGGCTCCTTATATGAGCCGTGATCTTCCTTTTCTACGATTGTTTGTTTTAAGCGATTGCACGACCTTGCACACCATTGATTTATGTCATATTATGGTGTTTGTTGTCCATTTTAATAATCCTACCAATGATTATTAATGCAACACCTATTTTTACTTCGAAAAAATATTGAAGGATTATTTCTAATATTAACATCCATGTCTTATGCACTAACACTTCTTCTTTCTTGCATTATGACGGTGTCCCATGACACACCAAAAACATAGCTACATACATGACCATGTAGGGGTTTACATTAGTACATTTCACATAGGCTATACATCCCACATGTTCATAAATCCATGTACATATCATTTGCATAAATCCATTTACATGTCATTTGTAGAATTACATTTGCGTTAACATAACATATAGATGCATTTCCAGGTCATTGCTTCACATAAATACATGATAGCTATAATCATAACATAACGCATAATCCATACCATAATCACATCATCCACAATCATAGAGCATTACATTCATATTTATAATCATGACATTTTGTGCATCCATTTAGGCATCATGCATGTATAAAGCATTATCATAACATCATCAATAACAACATCTCATCATAAAATACCATCATGCATACATACATCACATAACCACCATAAATCATTATGATATTACATACATTTGCATATATTTGCATTAACATAAAATAACATTACATCTCATAATCATAAGCATCTCATCCATAGCACCATAAAGGTAAAATGCATACATCATCAGATAGAATTAAAACATCATCATAGGTTACATAATCATAACTTAAAACATACATCCATAACACATAAATAATAAAAGACTGATATCATATAATCACCACCAAAAATGATATATGTATATATATATCACTCAAATAATGTCACAGTACAATGTCATAATGTATCTCCCAACAATAAGAGCTCGTAGGCTCGGTGGAAAAAATATAAAAGTCAAAATGGGTCTATCTGGAGCTACCATGACTCCAAGAGGGTGATGGGTGTGCCTTGTCATGAGGATGGGATCTAGGTCTTGAAACCCCACCATTGCTCTATGAGTGTATGCTATGTGACCGACCACTACTCAGTGCCTCTGATGCACGCAATGCCCTACACTTGGGTGGTACCTCAACAAAGTATAAATTCCTGTAGTATTGCTCTCAATGACCTGCTTTTAGTAACCCTGCCACCATGTCTATACTACTCCCACTGAGTGTGGTAGTGTACTCCATAAAACTCTGCTCAACCTCCTATGCCTTAATCCCTACAGTGTCTCTCTCTACCTACATGTCATCCCTCTCCACCCATAAAGTCTATAGCTCGGCCTCTAATGCTTATACTCTGGCTTGTAGACTAGCCAGCTCCTGATCCCTGTCCCCTGCCTCACCTCTAATAGGCACATCCTCAAACCCCTCATCTCCATGAAGGATCCTCTCACATAGGATCCACTCCTCCTCACCCATCTCCTCCTCCTCGGGTTGCTCCTCATCCCCTCCCCCCTCCACATCCATCGTAGTCACACTTGTTAACACATCAAGCTACTCTACCTTGAGTCGCTCTCCCTCTACCTCCACATCCTGCTTGGCCTCCTCCTACCTACCCTCCTCCTATCTCGCTTCCTCCTCTCTCTCCTCCTCCTCTCCTTCCTCTTGGATAGGAGAAAGTGACATGCTTCTCCTCCTCTGTAGCCTTCATCATTGCCTCCTCCCACCATCCCCTCCTCTATTGGCCCTACCATCATCTCCTCCATCACCTCCACCATCAACCTGACCACCACCTCCTCTCCCTCCATCTCCCCTCCTTATCTCTTCGCCTTTCCTACCTCGAGGGCCACATCCTCGTTGAATCAATAGAGCTAGTTGATCTAGATCTATCAAAGGGATAGGCCTGTGCACTAACCACCATGCATCGTACTCTACTGAGGTGCCCGTATCTGTTGGACCCCCTCGCCATGCCCACAACAATGTATGTAACCCATCTATGGCCTGATCAGTTGTAGCCACTATAATCTCTGGGCCCCATGGTGTCACCTCTTTGGATGACTGAGCAAACACTACTAGACCTTGTGGCAAACCCTCCTGCTCACCGAACTGTCTCAACACCTGATCTGGAAGATACATATCAATAATGTGTTGTGTTTGTATTATCCACCCAATCAGATACCTCTTTTGTCGGCATCAATATAGATGTTAATCCTTATCTGGCCATTGAACACAATCCATCCAAGGCCTCCATATGAAGCTAACTAAAGTGTCCAATCCATGTTCCCAGTAACCAATATCATCAAAATGTGTTTGTGTGACTGATCCTCTATACATATACACATATGGTGCAATGGCCCCAACTACCAACCAACCGGTGGATGAAACACCGCAATGTGCTCCCAAGCCCAGACCATCAACAGAGTGACCCCATAGCTCATAGACTATCCTCATCGATAAGCTATGTCATCTAATTGAAAGTAAACCATTGCTAACAATTATGTCCCCCATGCATATAAAGTGTCACTGGCCATCATCCCGACAAGCATCTCTACCCATCCGATTGGAAATCCATGTCCTCGGCGACCTAGCATGACTACCCCGACAATCAATGTACACAGTATGTATTCAAACCGCTCATATCATGTAGCCAATATCTCCCATCTGATCTCGTAGTGGTCAATACCCAAATCCCTGACATCCCCACATACATAATAAGTGGTCGAAACTTGATATCCCCAACCTGGATCATATATGACTTGCTCACCTCGGATCGATGGTCAAAGGATCCTGTAGACATCCTCCAATGTGATAGTCACCTCTCTTGTAGGCAGATGAAATGAACATGTCTCTGAGTTTCATCTCTCAGCAAGTGTAGTCAACATACCCTTTTTTTCCCTAATGATGGGCATGAATGTCACGTGATATAACCCAAGGTGCCATAACCTATGCTTTTCAACACTGGTCAATTGATCCAGCAACCAATAAGTCTTGGGTGGTCGTGACTCTCAAATATAAATTAGATCCAAATGAACCTGTGACCAACATGACAAACACTACATCACTTAAACAACTTCTCCAACCTATTTGGCACATGTCATAAAATCAAGTCAATCCTAAAATAGGGCAACTTTGTCCCCAACCAATTACATCACACAATTCTCAATTGTGTCACACAATGGCAAATGCATCGCATGCTTTTGTAGATGCGTCATAGGAGCTCGATTGTGTCAAACCCCCAAATCAATTGCAGTCTATGCCTGCACTTGTGTCATTCCTACTATGGTTGTGCATAAGCCCTAATGGTTGTGGCTAAAGCCTAATGGTTGTGCATCATTACATCCTGGTTGCATCGTGCATTCACAGATGCAGTTCAAAAAACCCGTAGATGCATCAAACCCTAGCAAATGCATCACAAAAATTTCTAGCCCTATCCTACCTTAGGCGTGTTCATTACACTTACATCGAACTGCAGGAAATTGTAGAGAACGTGATAGCACTTGCGACTATCCCTGAATGATGCAATTGACTATCAAATTTTTACCCCACCTAAAAATACGTGAAATCAAAAGTTGACAAAGTGGGTTTCTAGCTACTCATTCAATCTCTTGCACCCTCCGATCATCTGAATGTCTGCACTCTATAGGATTTTTGCTCACTGTGAGGAACACGCTCCATCTTCAATCAGATCTCCTAATCTCTAACCTTCAAAAGTGAAAAATGAACCTTTGACTTGCCCATTTCCTATTTATACCCCCCAAATTAGGGGTTTTCTAGGGTTTGTGCTGGTTGTGCTTTGCTACATTCCTTATACCCCGGAATTCCTGCAAATCATTTCTTTCATCACCATAGCCTTTTCTACCTACCAATTTGAATTTTTAGAACAATTTTCAAATTTTGTAAAATTCTTTCGAGGGGGCATGGGTCTACCCTGCTGACACTAGGCCACATTTTGACTGAATTTTCTTTGTCACGATGCGATGAACCACATCATGACAAAGAGGGGAAAAATATAGAACATAAAAATAACCTAGGCGTGCAAGCTTTATTTTTCCATATTTCTTCTCAGCATAATTAAAATATTTAATTATGTCCCATAGTCCAAATTAAACTATTAATTAAATAATTCTTAATCATTTAATTAATTCCTATCTTTTATTCCACCTGATTATTTAAATAAATAGATTATATTTATTTATTTAAGTACGTCACTAATTTCTTATGTCCCTCTATAATTGAATAAATTTCTAAATTTATTTAATTATTGATCACTTTATCCCTTTCCTCTACAATTAAATATTTTTTACTAATTATTTAATTGACCTTTTATCTTTTCCTTCAAATTTAAATAAAATCATTTATTTAAATCCCACTTTCCATTTTCCCACAAAGTAAATAATTAAAAATCATTATTTACTGTCATGGCCCCACCTCTTTTGAATTAAATTAATTTTTTTAATTCGAAAAGTCAACTTTCCCTCCTAAATCAAATCATTTTAAATTCTTATTTGATTTTCCAGCAATCTCTCTTGATTTGATTTTCCCAAAATTAAATCATAGCCCTCCATTTCAAAGTTTAACCTAATTTTGGCCTAACCCTAATTGCTAGTTGCCACATTCAATCTCAGCCTTCCATCTTAGGGCATCTTTCAACTATCAATCCTGATCATTCATCCAAAACATGGACTTCTATAAAAGGACAACGTCAGCCTCATTTTGTCACTTCATGCTTTCAAAATTCTAAGTACACTTGCAATTGCTTAGTTGAATCCTTCAATATTTTGCTAGGTCTTTTTCATAGGTCATATTTGCTCCCTAAAATTTGAGGGAAAATACTATTTATAGAAAAATGGAGAGGGGCAATGGAGATGAATCATGGAGTGAATGAAGGTTTTTGGTGAGATTGTTCATTGGTTTATGCTTTTATGTTCCATTGTGCTTCATTGTTATCTAGGGTTTGGTTTGTTTATATTGTTTAATGCTAACCTCAATTTCTCCTTAGTTACAACTATATGCTAAATAAATGCATTTATGATGTTTTCCTTCCCTTCATCATTAACTTTATCATACAACTCAACAGTTGGCATAAGGTCATTATCAATCATATTATTTACTAAGGCTCCTAGATTTAAGTGTGGTTGATCACTCACCAAAGAAGAGTCGGGTATGTTCTCCAGAGGATCAGATGAGCCTTCTTCATTCTTCTTCTTACGCACATGTATTTTATAAGTGTCCTCTTCTTCTTCTATCTCCTCATTCATATAGATATCAACTATGGTTTCAAATTCTTCTTTGGAGATGCTACTCCTTTTATTTCTTTTCAGTTGATGCTCTTCTTCTAAGCCAAGATCAATTTCTTCCTAAATAACATCACTCAGATTTATTTTCATGTTAGCCTTTTGTTTCACTCTTCTTCTTCTTGAAGCAACAAATGGTGTAGCAGGAGGTATGTCCTTTCTTTTAGACACCCGAGTACTGGGACCAATAGGTGCAGCAACATCAACTGATACAAGGGAACTTTGTTCTTTCCTCTTTCCCTTTTCAATATTAGCAACACTGGAGGAAAATCTTCCTTATTTACTGGGTCTGGAGGGCTGCTCAACTGTTTTGGATTTTCTTTCATCAAAGGCCTCCTTTAACTGTTCTAAATCATCCTTAGAAAATTTTTGTCCTTGGAAGAAAGCTTCAACTTTATTTCTTCTTTTGGATGTTGTAGCCTCTAAATTTACTTCAGTAGATTTCTCCTCCTATGTTTCATGCCTAGGTAGAGAGGGGTCCTTAGGACTTCTCAACAAAATCTCAATGTACCTCTCTACCATTTGTTCTTCAATCTCATATCCCAGTGGTTCAATCCATTGAATTCTGGGTTCAACAGCCTCTATAATGCATTCATTTGTAGTTACAAGAAATGTTATCTCCTTCTCACACTTATTCACTAGACTCCTTGGAATCCTATCTCTTTCATGCATTTTATTTTGAAATACTACAAAGAATGCAATTAGGGCATTGTTATGTGCCCTAAAATATCCTAGACTGTGCAAATGATTAAAAATTTGATGAGAAACTAGCCTATTTCCATCCCATATTATTTATTTTCTCCTTGGTAACTCCCTCGGGAAATCAAATAGCAAACAAACAACTAAAGTGCCAAATTTAAAGGGATGCTTCTTTGCCTTAGTCATATTTAGGTTCTCCATAAGTTGTAGCCTAAGCAACTCACAAAGATTAAAATATTTTCCATTCACCACCATTTCATATGTGGTGTGAATTGTCGTAGCAAATACATAATTTACTCAATTAGTGAAATATATTTTTTGCCAAATCATGATGGCAACATACTTGATGGAAGTTTGCAATAGACTTTGTAGTTAAAGATCTTTCGTCAAATGTGGCACCAGTCAGCCTTATGACTACATCATTCTTCACCACCTTTAGAACTAGAATGGATCTAGTATCATGAAGACCAATTACGGCTTGAATTGCCTCCTTGTTGATAACCCCTAGTTCATTTGTCCACAAAAATTTTCTATGAACCCTACTTAGGGACATTCTAATAAACTTTTCCTCACTCTCACTGGAAAAGTTTGCAAACCAGTTGAAAACATTCAGCTTCATCTGAACTAGGTTTTCATATTTTGTCTTAAGTAGTAGATCATCTCCCATCAATTAACTATCCCCTAAGTTCTTAAGCTCCTAGTGATCAAATTCATCTAGTTTCCCATGAATGTATGTTCTTATATCTTCAGTGGGTAGCACATGGCTCGAAATGCATGAGAATGCACCCACAAGATCATTTTCATACACTTTCCATGAATATCTTCTAAATCTAGGTTGGGGTCTCTCAGATATTTCCACAACAATAGGAGTGGTCATCCTCCTCAACCAACTTGGATATGCTTAACAGAAAGTAACTTAGAATCCACAGAGTTCAAATAATAGAGAATACCTTTTTTGCTTGTCGAGAACTAGGGTTTTTATGTACAATGCTTTGAATCACCTTCAAACTCACTTCAACTTGCACTGCTTCTTCCCAATTGTGTAAATATGTTTTACCTTTACTTAGTTTCTTGCTTTATTACTTATGAATTTTTCTCTAATTCGCATTTATTGCCTTTCAACTTTTATATTGATAAATACTTTATGAAACACACTGTAAACCAAAAAAAGGTTATGCAATTCTCTTGTTCTGCCTATTTTCTTCTAGATATTTCTCCAATGTATTTAGAATGATAACTCACATCACATATCCTTGTGTCACTGCTTGACACTTCATATATTAGGGGCTTTCTAGATTTCTCTATAACTGCTCCCCCTGAAACCATTACTGGGTTCAGATTTTGGAAGAGGTATCTACATCGAATGCTAGTATAGATGCATTTGATTCATCCTTTTTCCTCCAAATCTTTTCCATTTCTTTTCTTAGTTCGGTAGGATCCACTTTGTTCACAAAATTGTTGTTTTTTTCTGGATTAGGTTTCTTTCTAGTTTTGCTCCTACAAAATTTTGAGAGATGTCCTAGTTTGTTGCAAGTGTAGCACACAACATATCTTTGATCAAAGTGATTTTCATTCATTCTTAATCTGCATTGATTAGCCTTATGTTAGAAGATATTGCATGTGTAATAGTAACCTTGAAAAGACCGAATCCTTCTACTAGCATTAAATTTGTTCAGCATTCTCTGGCTTCTACATTTGATAGCTCTATGTCCAAACTTATTGCAAGAAAAGAATTTGTTAGAAATCTTGAATAAGATTAAAAACCAAAATCTGAAAGAGAGATCTAAGCTACATAAACTGAAATGCAAATGAAAGCAAACCAGCGATTCCGAGAGACATGCAAAAGTCGAAGAGACAAAATTGCATTAAGAGCTCAAAGCAAGAGAATGGTAGAGTAACTACACAATGCATTCCATATTGATTGAAAATACAAGCTAGGTAGCGTGTTTATATAGGCAAGAGAGAGGGGTGTAGGTGGCAACACCGACCAATGAGGAGCAACCATCTATCGGACTAAAGATAGCAAGGTATCTTCCCAAGATAGAAAATGGATGCTCACATGTAGGAAGGTGATACCTCATAATCCTCTCACCTAATTAAACATGCTTTATTAACCTAAGCAAGATTAAAAAGGTGTAAAAAAAAACCAGTAATAAAGGGAAAATAAATATCCCAACTAGGAAATAAAAACCTACACTAACACCCCCCCTTAAGCGCTGCTTAGGTGGGTATAAAGAAGTGTCCCGGTTGATGGCCATATTAGGTACCCATGTACATAGGATGAAAATGCAACTAATCTCCCACTAAATGGAGAAAAAAGGGGAAAACCCAATGGGAAGAAAACCCCTCTCCGAAAAAAAGGAGATGAAATGCAGAAAGGTGATGATTGGAGGACTCAACATCATCCCCCCAAGGACAACAATCATCACATGGATACAATACAATCAATGCCCCCCCCCCATAGGAGGGAAATAGAGAGACAATATAGTCCCCCCAAAATATGTGATCACCTGCAAAAAAAGGTAAGTGTATGTAGACAAAACATGATCCAATGTCGACAAACAACTTGTCTCCCTTTCGGAAGAAACAAAACCAGGTGCAAGTGCAGAGATGCTTCCCATTCCGGATAGGAATTGAGGGAAGGATGGATGTATATGAATGCTGATGATATCTCTGAAAGCTGCTCATGTGTCTCCTTGCCTGATGAAGATGAAGATGCCACAACCCACTCAGGTACATACCCAATCAATGTAGAAGGTGACAAATCAGGACGATGCGGAAATAGATGCTGAACAAAATCCAAAGACTGCATTGTGATGTTCCTTCCATCGAAGGAATAGATGGAGACTTGATTGCCCCCCCCATAATGAAGTGTCCTCAAAACCATTGAAAGAAGACTGAAGCCAATCTAATGGTAGATGCAGAAGAAACTCTGATGAAGATGGAGGTAGTCTCATATATGAAATCTCTGAAGAGAAAGAAAGGGCCTCCAAGATAGTCTCAAGATCTCCAAGAAAGGTTGAGACACAAAGATGAGGAGACTCTAGAAAACTCTCCAAAGTATGATCTAAATAGAGGAGTGATATCCCCTCAAAAATGTCCTCCAAACCAGGAGGGGGAACAATATTATACAAATTTGGCAGCAAATGAAGCCATTAGAGATGTGTGATGATACCATTTCTCCATTGTGTGTAGTTTCCCCGTTTCAACATGACCAAAGCAAGATGAAATGAGAACCCCATAATGAACTATGATGCATAAAATCATGTTTCTAAAAGAGAATATGTGCTAACAAGAGCCAACACAATGAACCCCCCTTTTTACTCAATCAGAGAAACCCCCCCACAAAATTTTTTTTGGCACTTTATAGATCAGTGCGTTTACAATGCTGGAGTTATTTTCTAGAGTTATACAAATGTCCAAAAATGGACCCAAATACTGAAGTAAAAAAATTATCTCTGAATAACGAATTCAAACCTACACCAATGTGTATTTCTTGGAAAAATATCCACTTTCAAAAAAAGAATGACCTCAATCCGAGATCATATGAGAAAGTTATAGCAGTTTGAAGTTCAAAAAACGAGAACTGTCCTTCAGATCTGATGAGAAAACTTAAATTCTGGAAAAATGAGGTCACTTGAGAAAAAACCGATTATACCACTGTAAAGATCATGCGATTCCACCCCTTTTCAAAAAAAAATTCACTGAAAATTACCTCCGTATGGCTGAGAACGAGCCATTTGAAAATCAGGTGGAAAAATGAAAATTGCAATGGTGAGGGGTCCATCTGAAGCTTTCTGATGCGATTTCCACATGATTAGTTGTCTGCATGAAAAAACTAACTGATACCCAGATGGTTTTTCGATGGAACAAACAAAACCCAGATAGGCGTTTTTATTTATCACTTCCACAGAATGTAGCCACAGTGTAAAAAAACGTCTTCAAGAAAGGAAAAACGACATGCAAAGCTTCTAATGTCCGATCTGCATGACCCTTATATGAAAATGGGGGTTTTGGGGCCTTCCAGACACAATAGAAATATTCTTTTAGCCTGAAAATACCCCATTGGAAAGATGCTTCATAAAATATGAGTTTCAAACCCCCATTTGCAACTTTTTCACATGATCTCCAAATCGGATGAAATGAAAGCAATTTCTAAATTTCTCGAGCCTCCTGAACACGTTGGAACAACCAGAAATGCTGCAATCACCCAGATCTCACAAAAAAATTGCATGCAAAAGAAAGGGGTTAATGGGTCTTGTTATATCATTTTTGATTCTCCAGATCGTTATAAAACATAAGAGAAGAACATACGGGATTGAAAAGATCTTACAGAACTCAATCTCTCAATCAGGAATCAAATGAACCTAAAACTCTCAAACTACAACTTTGATACCATGTTAGAAATCTTGAATAAGATTAAAAACCAAAATCTGAAAGAGAGATCTAAGCTACATAAATTGAAATGCAAATGAAAGCAAACCAATGATTCCGAGAGACATGCAAAAGTCGAAGAGACAAAATTGCATTCAAGAGCTCAAAGCAAGAGAATGGCAGAGTAATAAACACAATGCATTCCATATTGATTGAAAATACAAGCTAGGTAGCATGTTTATATAGGCAAGAGAGAGAGGGGTGTAGGTGGCAACACTGACCAATGAGGAGCAACCATCTATCGAACTAAAGATAGCAAGGTATCTTCCCAAGATAGAAAATGGATGCTCACATGTAGGAAGGTGACACCTCATAATCCTCTCACCTAATTAAACATGCTTTATTAACCTAAGCAAGATTAAAAAGGTGTAGGAAAAAACTAGTAATAAAGGGAAAATAAATATCCCAACTAAAAAATAAAAACCTACACTAATAGAATTATCTAGAAAATAATCCAAAATTTTAACTCATTCTATT
Source organism: Sequoiadendron giganteum (assembly GCA_007115665.2). Lineage (NCBI taxonomy): Eukaryota > Viridiplantae > Streptophyta > Pinopsida > Cupressales > Cupressaceae > Sequoiadendron > Sequoiadendron giganteum. The sequence goes on along the minus strand of CM021102.1, from coordinate 421,692,350 downwards.
GCTCTATGACCGAATTTATTGCAAGAGAAACAAAAACCATTAAAATAAGAGAACCTTTGAGCATTAGGTTGTCAAATAGGAATTATTCTAGTATTGATCCTTTGGTTCTTGATTTGATGAATATTGTTGAGACTTCCTTTGATTGTCCTCTTTGTTGGAAATCGGATTTTCCTTTGAGATTCATCCTTCTTCAAGGCCTAGACCACTTTTTGAAGGGAAAAGAATGCAGATCTACTGACCCAACAGTGCGGAATACATTCCCTTAACACCTTTACTACAGGGGAGAGAAGCAAAAATAAAAAACTAACAGTTTCTAAAACTTATAGAGATGCATACAACCATGGTAATGAGAAACCAGAAAGATAAGCAAACAAAGATGACAGTATTTACATGGGAAAACCCTTTCAGGCAAAAAAAACCCACCACACAGTCAAATCTATTGTATTACAGTAATGAATCGATTACATACAATATCCAGACTTCTTTGTTTAGCTCACAATCACCCAGAGAGATTCAAATTCACTGTTACAATGTTTTTACAACATACAGTTCAAAACCCTCCTCAAGAACTCACGTCCTTCTGTTCTTCAGCTCACAACTTCAAACTTTCTCTGCAACTTACGACTCAACTCTTGACTTGTATTATGAGAAATAACACATCTCTCATCCATATGTAACCGACTCAGAAGAGCAATGAAGTCCATCCTCAAATCACGCAACTGGTCAGATCTGACAGATCTTCCTGCAACGAGCCATCCATGTATTCAATGCCATCACCAAAATAGTTGAGCTCGCCACCCTTCATTGACAAATGCAACTACCACAATAACTATCTTGGTATCCATCCAATCACAATTCAACCAGGTGCCATGCATCCAAGACCCATCAGCAATCGCAGCTGACAGAGCAACCAAAACGATCAAATAGACATCGGGCGTGACCAAGACTTCAAGTCATTTCTAACACTGCCGGAGTCAGAGTCGGAACAGGAGTTAAAATAGGACTCCACCAAAAATACACACTGTCAGAGTCGGAGTCGGAGAAGAAACTGGAGTCGAAATATGACTCAACCGAAAATACAGGTTCAAGAACCATTTCGATTCTGCGTCTGCCCACGGCAAAGGGGAATACATCAAAAATAGTTCTGACCGGGTAAAGTCAACCCAGGGTCAAACCAAGATGGGAACACAAAAGACCGGAGTTGGAGTCGGGGACGGAACAGGAACAAAAATAGGACTTTACCAAAAGTCCAAGATCAGGAACCAATCCGGTTCCGGTTCCGCCTCCGCCAACTGCAAGAAAGAACAATCTAGAACCAGGATAAGGCGAAGGAAAGGACCCCGAGGAGAATCCAAACATCCAGAAGAACCAGATCACAAAAGCAGGAGTTAGACCCGGAGTTGGAACAGAAACTGAAACAAAAACCTGGCAAACGGACATTGCCAACTTCCAAAACTGGTTTTGCCTCCGCCAGAACCTGTGAAGTGAAGCGAGAAGAAACAGACGGTAGGAAGTGGAGTCAAAGTCGAAATGAGAACAGAAACCCGAAACTTAGGCAAACAGAACAATGCCAAGTTCCATCTCAGTTCCGCCTCCGCCAGAGACCCAAAACATAGGCAAACAGAACAATGTCAAGTTCCATCCCGGTTCCGCCTCCACCAGAACTTTGCAAACAACACAAAATCACCAAGGCATGAAAATGAGGATTTCAAGTTGGAAGTTGAGACATAATTTCTCAACAATCTCCCACTTGGTGAACACTTCCAGCTTCCTCAAAACATCAAACCTTACTGTCTATCATAGGCCGCAAGGCCCATCGATTTTGTGCACCATTTGAACTTGTCTGTGCTAACTGGCTTTGTCAAGGCATCTGCAACATTCTTCAAGGTGGCAACCTTATCCATACTGACCTTGCCATCTTCAACCATATCCCTCACGAAGTGATATTGCACATCTATGTGCTTGGTCCTGGCATGGAAGGTCGGATTCTTTTCCAAACAAATGGCACTTTGACTGTCACAGCAGATTGAAATCTGCTTAGCATTAAATCCAATGTCTGAACACAAACGCCTCAGCCATACTGCCTCCTTGCAAGCATGAGTTGCTACCATGTACTCTGCCTCTGTCGTGGATAAAGCAACTACAGCTTGTCGCTTGCTCATCCAACTGATTGCTCCACCATTAAGCATGAAAGTGTATCCACTGGTGGATCTTTTGCTATCAATGTCCCCTGCCCAATCAGAATCAACATATCCCTCAATGCAAAGAGCCCTTTTTGATGCAACCATATTGCCATGGTAACACAAAGCATAATCTGAAGTACCCTTCAAATACCTGAACACTCTCTTTATAGCATCCCAATGTGATCTCCTTGGATTTGCCATGAAACGGCTTAGAACTCCCACTGCTTGGGCAATGTCTAGTCTTGTGTAGACCATAGCATACATCAAACTACCTACTGCACTTGCATAAGGCACACTGGTCATGTTCTCCATCTCAGTAGCAGACTTTGGACAGTCTTCAGCAGATAGTTTCAATCCTTGCATGATTGGAACAACTAGTTGCTTGCAATCAGTCATGCTAAACCTCTCTAGAACGGTTTTCACATACTTACTCTGACTAAGCCAAAGCTTTCTGCTTGTTCTATCCCTGGTTATCTCCATCTCAAAAATGTACCTTGCTGCGCCAAGATCTTTCATTTCGAACTTAGCAGACAACTGAGTTTTAAGATCAGAAATCATTGCTTTGCTATTACCAATGAATAACATGTCATCCACATACAGAGTAATAACAAGCACATGATCATTCTCACATTTATAATAAATGCAATGATCAGATTTTGATCTAACAAACCCAATTGACAACACAAATGTGTCAATTTTATGGTACAACATTCTAGGAGATTGCTTTAAACCATAGAGAGATTTATTTAACTTGCAAACCAGATTTTGTTTGCCTCTTTCAACAAAATGCTCAGGCTGGGACATGTAGATTTCTTCTTCCAGCTCACCATGGATAAATGTTGTCTTCACATCCATCTACTCAATTTCATAGTCATACATAGCTGCCAATGACAACAAAAATCTAATGGATGTCAGCTTTGCTACAAGGGAAAAGATCTCTCCATAATCAATTCCCTCAACTTGGGAAAAACCCTTTGCAACCAGTCGTGCCTTATACTTCTCCACACTGCCATCAAGGCCTGTCTTCCTTTTGAATATCCACTTGCAGCCAATAGGCTTTCGCCCTTTAGGCAATGGTACCAACTTCCAGGTATCATTCTTTTTCAAAGAATCCATCTCCTCATTCATGGCTTCCAGTCAAGACTTTGAATCAGCCATGCTGATTGCTTCTTTCACAGTCCTAGGCTCATCAGTGTTGGTAAATAAGGCATAAGCACAATTTGAATCTAACATAGAGAAACCATACCTTTATGGTTGCCTTCTTACTCGTGTAGATCTCCTTAGAGGCTGAGGTTGTTCTTCGTCATCAGAACTTCCAGAGCTGCTTGAGCTCTCCTCAATCTTAGGTACACCATGCAGCTCTTCCCTTTCTGGAGTTTGGAGAATCTCAACTACATCCTTCTTCTTGTCACTCTGATTTGTCTCAAGCTGTTGATCACTTACTAGAGGTTTTAGCTCACAAAATATCACGCTTCTACTATACAAAACCTTCTCAATAACAGGGTTCCAAAGCTTGTATCCTTTCACACCAACTCCATAGCCGATGAGAGTACATTTCACAGCCTTGTTATCCAGCTTTGATCTCTTTTCATTTGGCACATGAACATATGCCTCACAGCCAAATACCCGAACATGCCTTAATGAGGGTTTCTTACCTGACCATGCTTCCAAAGGTGTCTTATCAATAAGCGCTAAACAAGGAGATCTATTAATCAAATAACATGCTGTAGCAACAACCTCATCCCAGAACTTCTACTCTAGACCAACACCACTCAACATACTCCTTGCCTTTTCCATCAGTGTCCTGTTCAACCTTTCAGCAACTCCATTTTGTTGTGGAGTGTAGAGGGTTGTCTTATGCCTTTTAATTCCATGATCAATGCAATACCTTTCAAAATTTGTAGAACAAAACTCACCTCCATTGTTTGTCCTTAAACACTTTATTTTCCTTCCAGTCTGATTTTCTACCAAAGATTTGAACTCTTTAAACTGATTGAACACTTTTGATTTACTTTTAAGAAAGTATACAAATGCCCTTCTCAAACAGTCATCAATAAAAGAAACATAATATCTAGACTTTGATAACGAAGGAACATCAACTGGACCAAACACATTAGAATGAACATAATCTAGTATACCAGAAGATTTGTGAGGACTGGAGAAGAAAGAAACACGGTGTTGCTTTCCATAGATACAATGTTCACATAAATCGAACTCAAGATTACAATCATCAAGCCCTTCTACAAGGTTTTTAAACCTTTCTCACCTATGTGACCAAGTCTATGATGACATAACATAGTCTTCTCCGCTAAGAGTTTTACCTCCAAAGCATTTGCAGATAGTGAAGAGTCTTCATCTTTCTCTATAGGTGCAGAATTACATGACTTTATAGAGGCACTATTACAAAGAACAGGTCGTGCATCTAGCTTGTACAGAGTGTCAGTACGGACACCTTTAGCTAACACCATTGCACCTCTAGCCATTTTACATCCCTTACTAGAAAAAGAAACTTCTACACCAACATCATTTAACTTACTAACAGAAAGAAGATTTCGAGCCAAACCTAGGATGTGAAGAACACCACCAATTCCTTTGATTCTCCCATCAAGGAACTGAATTCTGACCCTTCCTCTGCCAACAATCTCCAGCGTTGAATCACTTGCCAAGTATACCTTTCCACCATCATACTTCTCATATTTGAGAACCAATCTCTATTGGATGTCATGTGAAAAGAGGCACCTGAATCAACTAACCAAACATCATCTGATGCCTGAGTTGTCAAGGTTGCTGCAATGAAGGCATTTACATCACTTTGAGAAGATTTGTTGTCAGAAGCATTCTTCTTCTTCTTCTCCTTGCAGTCCTTCCTGATATGACCAGGTTTCCCACAGTTCCAACACTTTACCTTGGACTTTTTACCAGGAGACTTTGATCTCCCTTTAGACTTGGATTTCGACTTGTTGTCTTTCTTCTTGCCTTTCTCCTTTATTCTACCTCGAATAGAAATAGCATCTTTGGCCATCTCAGAAGATTTCCTTCACATTTCTTCAGACAAAAGCGAAGCAACCACATCATCATTCTTGAAAGCAATGGTTGTGCTTCCAATAGCCATCACAAGATGATCCCAATTATCAGGTAATGAACACAATAGGAGCATGCAATGATCCTCCTCCTCAATTTTTACACCTACAGATGCCAGCCAAGTAACACTCATATTAAATGAGTTTAGATGATCTGCAACAGATGCACCTTCATCCATCTTCAAGGAGTACAACTTCTTTCTCAGGAATAACTTACGTACCAAAAATTTTCCTTGGTAAATATCACCAAGCTTCTTCCACAAAGCAGCTGTAGACGTCTCCTCATGAACATTCAAAAGCACAGAATCAGCTAGACTCGGTCTTATCAATCCTCTTTCTTTTCTATCAGCAAGATCCCAAGCTTCTTGAGTCGTAGTTTGTGGCTTAGTTCCAGACACTGCAATCCAGAGGTCTCTATCCACAAGCAAGTCTTCTATCTTGAGTTTCCATAACTCAAAGTTGCTGCCATTAAACTTCTCAATATCTATTCTACTAGATGTACTCGCCATCTCACAACAGAAACAAGTTTAACAATGCAAGTCTCCCACTGAAACAGTATTAGTGCAAAAAACTAATTCGCCCTGACAAGGATAACACGAACTGGCCAAGCTCTGACACCACTTTGAAGGGAAAAGAATGCGGATCTACTGACCCAACAGTGCAGAATGCATTCCCTTAACACCTTTACTACAGGGGAGAGAAGCAAAAACGAAAAACTAACAATTTCTAAAACTTATAAAGATGCATACAACCATGGTAATGAGAAACTAGAAAGATAAGCAAACAAAGATGACACAGTATTTACGTGGGAAAACCCTTTCAGGCAAAAAAAAGCCCACCACACAAAGTCAAATCCATTGTATTACAGTAATGAATCGATTACATACAATATCCAAACTTCTTTGTTCAGCTCACAATCACCCAGAGAGATTCAAATTCACTGTTACAATGTTTTTACAACATACAGTTCAAAACCCTCCTCAAGAACTCACGTCCTTCTATTCTTCAACTCGCAACTTCAAACTTTCTCTGCAACTTATGACTCAACTCTTGACTTGTCTTATGAGAAATAACACATCTCTCATCCATATGTAACCGACTCAAAAGAGCAATGAAGTCCATCCTCAAATCACGCAACTGGTCAGATCTGGCAGATCTCTCTGCAACGAGCCATCCATGCATTCAATGCCATCACCAAAATGGTTGAGCTCGCCACCCTTTGTTGACAAATGCAACTACCTCAATAACTATCTTGGTATCCATCCAATCACAATTCAACCAGGTGCCATGTGTCCAAGACCCATCAGCAATCGCAGCTGACAAAGCAACCAAAATGGTCAAACAGACATCGGGCGTGACCAAGACTTCAAGTCATTTCTAACACTGTCGGAGTCAGAGTCGGAACAGGAGTCGAAATAGGACTCGACCGAAAATACACACTGTCGGAGTCGGAGTTGGAGAAGAAACTGGAGTCGAAACATGACTCAACCGAAAATACAGGTTCAAGAACCATTTCGGTTCCACGTCCGCCCACAACAAAGGGGAACACATCGAAAACAATTTTGACCGGGTAAAGTCAACCCGAGGTCAAACCAAGATGGGAACACAAAAGACCGGAGTCAGAGTCGGGGATGGAATAGGAACAGAAACAGGACTTTACCAAAAGTCCAAGATTAGGAACCAATCCGGTTCCAGTTCCGCCTCCGCCAACTGCAAGAAACAACAATCCAGAACCAAGACAAGGCGAAGGAAAGCACCCCGAGGAGAATCCAAACATCCAGAAGAACCAGATCACAAAAGCAGGAGTCAGACCTAGAGTCGGAATAGAAACTGAAATAGGAACCTAGCAAACGGACATTGCCAACTTCCAAAACTGGTTCCGCCTCTGCCAGAACCTGCGAAGCGAAGCGAGAAGAAACAGACGGTAGCAAGCGGAGTCAGAGTCGGAATGAGAACAGAAACCCGGAACTTAGGAAAACAGAACAATGCCAAGTTCCATCCCAGTTCCGCCTCCACCAGAACTTTGTAAACAACACAAAATCACCAAAGCATGAAAACGAGGATTTCAAGCTGGAAGTTGAGACATAATTTCTCAACACTTTTATCCTTAGAAGGTTTTTGAAATGCAATTAACTCTACTAGCCTTGTAGAGCTTGTTTTAATTTTTTCTTCATGAGCTTTCTTTTTTTCCAGATCAGATCTTAGGGTTACCACTTATTGTTCAAGCTTAGTACATTCATCAATTTTATTCTAAATCTCATCTTTCTGACATTCCTCAATTTGTTTCTTTTCCTCTACCTGCACCTTCAATCCACTAATGTCTTCATTAGCCCTTTTCAAATGATCATTGACTTCTCTATGCCTATCCTTGAACTTTTTGATTTGCTCTCTTAATTTTCTGATGCATTCATTTGCTTCTTTTAAGTTTCTTTTCAGATTTTCCTTCTCATCTTCACTTTTTTCCAATTCTTTAAGAGCAACATGAAGTTCCTTAGAACTAGATTTTTCTTTTAGAGGAACGAGATAGCTTTTGTTAGTCATGTATTCAATTTTCAAGACCTTCCTTTAGTTGTAAGACTTCTTCAGAGGAACCAAGCTCCGATACCAATTATTGAATACACTGAATACTGAGAGGGGGGGTGAATTAGTATCCTATTAACACAATTAATTACTAACCATTCAATTATCAATCCACATATAGTTGCAAAAGTGAACCAAAGCATAAAAGGAATCATAACACATTGACACTAGGATTTTTACATGGAGAACCCAAAATGGGAAAAACCACGGTGAGAATTAGCTCACAATATATTATAATCGATTACAAGATATTGCATGGCTCACTACCAAGACTCGTTGTCCTTGAAAGGGTCAGAACTTGAATACAAAATGGCTTATTACTGAGATACAAAAATGGTATGGAACACTGCCAAAAGTGAGTTGTGATGGTGCACCTTCAAAGTGCTGAGATCAGTTCTAATTAAGCTCTTGGAAAACCAAAATTCTACTTCGGTTGCAGGTATGTGATTATTATCAGTAACTTCACACTATTACACTTGTCGCATTGCTTACATACATTCACTATCTCTCTATCTTCTATCCATCAAACACATATATACACAACCATATCTTCCTTCATCAGTTAGGTTGGCCTAATTCAAAATTTATTTTGGCGCACAAAACAAAACGTTTCATCCATGCATTAGGTTGGCTCATACCTAATAAGGAACACACAAAAGATAAACATTTCCTAACGTTGTTGGCTAAAATAATGTCGAACTTCTATCATTTAGATATCTCAACCGAATCAACCAAAATTATTGAAAGCTTGTTCACAGTTGTAACTAATACTCCTGAGCAACATATCAAAAACTCATAGAATTATATTTGATTGAGAGGATTTATGGATCAAAATATCATATCAACATAAACACATAGTTTACTTAGCTAGCTACCAAATAGTGTTAGCATCAATGACAATGAACCCAAAGGTCACCTTCTTCATTCTTCCAACAAAAGATTTCATTAAGAAGGCAATTGTCAATGCATAGTACATGAATGGTCATTAACCAAATTGAGTTAAGGTAGTGGGTGAAGAGATGACTTTTTATATGAAACTTTGGCCAAAGTAGTGTAAGTAGCCATTTTTTACACTGTCAGTTTACTATGATCCAGTATAGACATTCTAGTTCGAGATTTTCATACTCATAGGTGTAGCTAGCATATGATTAGGTTCTGGTTTGTAGGACACAATAGTAAGCTCAAGAAGGCTATTTGTTATGGGATTTTACCAACCAATCCCTTCATCGAAGGGTAGGGACATATTTTCATATGTGGAAAATGTGTGGGGGACCACATTCAAGTTCATGGTTGGCGAAAAAGTGTTTTAGTGATACTTCTCCTCATCAATTGGCGATCAGGATTTGGGGACAACTAGAATGTATGCACCAAGGAACGAGGACATCTAGAATATATGCACCAATGCAACGACATCAAGACCAAGTTGTGTATCTATTGCTTATGAAGCTCAACTGAGCTATGTATGTTCTCTTATATCCATTGTTATGGAGGTTGTAATGAAAGAGATGTTATCTTGAGATTTTGTATATGTCATTGTTTTGGAAAGATTGTAATATTCAATTATATATGCAAATGGAAAGTTTGGAATATGTGTTATTTTAGATGTGCATTTAGTCTTTGAATTACAAGAAAAAATGTATTGCTATGTGATGGCATTGTGAATTATTCACTTGTGGTTAAAACATTGGTAATTATTTTGAGTAGAACAATGGGGTTGTTACATGTGGTATTAGAGCTACCAGGTTTAGCTCTAGATCATATGTTCCCATTACGTAAGTAAAACATAAACCTTATTGGAAGTTAAAAGTTGAAAAATTCTTATGCCAAGATGGCAAAAGGAAAAGAAAAAATGGGAAACAAAAAGGGAAGTTTAGATTCTTGAAAATTTGTTTAAGTTTGGGACTAGGAAGAATTGTCCCTAGATTTGAAAACTCTTAAACCAACAACTCAATATGATACATCTTGGATTGCAGAAGATTAGGCAACCAGGTTTAGTAGGAGGGTTATGGAGGTTTACCAATGAGAACCTTCACCCTATGAAATTTTTTAAATGGCTCTAAGGGATAGGAAGAATTGAAAGAACCCCCTCATTCATAGCAACTAGTAGTTGCAAAGAGTCAAGGAAACTGGATTGAATAGGGATATTATGAATCTATGAGTGTGCTTAATTGGAAGAGAACTAATTGTTAGCATAAATTGGAAACTTTTTAGGAATTCAATGTTTTGTGAATCGAAAACAAATAGAGAGGTAACAAGGGTTTGGATAAACCCTTGGCAAACCTAATTTGATACAGGGTTAAAATATTCCAATGATAATTGGAGTCAAGATAGAAAGTCGATACCTTTGAATGAAGGATAGAGACTAGATTGGTCAAGAAAAGAAGTAACCGACGAAGAATAAGAGGCTACCATGATTCCACTAACTAGAATAGACAAGTTTAATTTGGAGATTCCAACTGCAAAGGGGGAGAGAAGACAAACAACCCTAGAATGTCTAAAGTTATGAGAAAATAAGGTTACCAAGAATAGGGACAAAATCACTTGGGAAGATTATTGTTATTTGGGAACTAAAATGTGAATCGGATTAAACTGACAAAGGCTCAGTTAAGAGAATATTTTGGTAGAAGTATGAATAGAACTTACCAAACTTATCAACGAAAGTAAACTCACACTTAGAGGTAAATTGGATATGAAAGGAGACTATGTGTCAAATCAAAATAATATTTTGGAAACAACACACTAAGGTGAGGACACATTTGTCATAAGGGATCCTTAGGTAAGTGGCATGCCCGATGGGGTGGTGAACTTATTTTCAGTTCACATCAAGATCCTAATTGCTACTGTTTTGGTATGAACGGTAGTATTTTCAGCCTTTTGAGGGTAAAATTCATACTTGGCGACTCCATTTTCTGGTCGGTAGGATTTTCAGCCTTTTGAGGGTAAAATTCATACTTGGCGACTCCATTTTCTGGTCGGTAGTATTTTTAGCCTTTTGAGGGTAAAATTCATATTTGGCAACTCCATTTTCTAGTTTTATATGCATATCTAGTCAAAGTAGCACATGAGAAGAATTTAGACAAGAAGAATTGTTGATCATTTTGAATACTTGCAATTGTCATCACCTAAGAGAAGTGGTAGAACAACAATAAGGATATCTAGATCACGTTCAACACCTAGATCTCATTCCACACCTCCTAGTCTCAAGCCTGCAAGTTTTGTACTAGTATTTCCAGTACATCCTGTGCCGATACTTCAAGTTCCAAATCTGACAGTTCCAGCAGCTCCAATGGCTAGATCTCATGTATTTGTACCATTCAATGGGGGCATCCCATTCAATCTACATCAGCATGATGATATACCAATGGTTGCGCTCAAAATTTTACCCAATTTCACTAGTGAAGATCAGACTACACCAATAGAGCATATAAGAGATGTACCTTCACTTTTGGAGTTCATCGCATTACAAAAGAGAATGTGGCATTAAGACTTCTAGAAGCATCATTAAAGGGAAAAACTCTTCAATGGTTCTAAGGATTGCCTATTAATTCTATCAGAACATGGGATGAGTTAGGGGATGCCTTGAATAGGCAGTTTTTAGAGAAATCAAATCATATATCCCTTGTTGAGTAGATGATGACCATTAAAAGAGCTCCATAGGAGAAAATGACATACTTCAATTTATGGTTTCAAATGACTTGAAACAGAACTCCAACAACGGTAAGAGCTTCACCTAATCATGCATTTTTATATTACCTTAGAGCATTAAATAGTGATATTGTTGTAATGGTTCAATCAATGGGTGGAGTGACGTTATCGGGAGCATGTGAAATTATCATTAGAGCTGAAAATAGCCTTATTCAAGCTAGTAAAATTGCACCAAGTCCTCCTATGCCTATTTTCCTTAATCTTCAACCTCTAATGCCTATCCAAATACCTCCTATTGCCCCATTACTTATTGTTCCAGCCTTAGGTTATCAAGCACCTACTCAAAATAGCGTTGTTCCAACCCAATCTCAAGAGTTACAGGAGATTAGAAATATATTGAAGACCTTTGGTAATGATTTAGTGAATATAAAGAAGTAGGTTGGTCAAGAGTCCAGACCTTACCAAGCAAATAGGCCACCTTATCAGGTTGATTTCCAAGGACAAAGAAGAAATTACAATCTTAATTCTTTTCAGCCATATAATCCCAATGTTGTGAACTCTTCAAAAGAGCTTGTACTTGTGCAAAATAATATGGCACAAGACTATTTGTGGTGTTATCCATGTAATCAACCTCATAACCAAGCTGCATGCATGAATGAAGTGGTCAATCAGGCTCTTATGGTACAAAGCAACTATGTTGCTTTTGAAAATGTGATAAAAGAAAATCATGAACATCAAGGTTCACAAAATGAGCAGGGTGCTCCTAATATTGCCTTAATGAATTGGCAATGTAGTGAATTATGTGGAGTAAATCATTTACAAGAGAAAAATTAGTCGCATACCTCCATTGAAGCTAATATGAGGTCAAATAAAAGGGTTGTTCATTTGGAACAAGTTGTTTCTAAGGAGAAGCAAGCACAAAAGGGAAAATTTCATATTCCTACAGTTCAAGTTGGGCCTTCAACTTCATAGAATATTCATATTTTTCCAAGGGGTCAAGCAGTGACTGGTAAAGAGCAACCTAAGGTTCAATCACAACCTTTACCAACACAAAATGATGTCGTTGTTTCTAAGGGACAACAAAAATTTAGTACTCTTGCATTTAATATTGTTGATCATATGAAAAAGGCCACTGTTAGCTTGTCTATGTTGGATGCATTACATATTCCTAGGAAAAAATATTTATTGCAAGAGGCTTTGGCTAGGATTTCAATTTTAGATTTACCTACTAAATAGTAGCCTAAAGTTGTGCCTACAAACAACTCTAAAACTAAGAGCGAGAATTACCTCAAGAGGTTAAACCATCTCCTTTTTATGTCAGTTTGATCATTGGTAAAAATATAGTGCACAACTGCATGATTGAATCAGGTGCAAGTAGTTTTGTTATGCCTAAACAGCTAGTGGATAAGCTAGGATTGAATTATGAGCCATTGTCAAAGGGAGTAGTTCAATTAGATGGTACAACCATTAAATCTGTTGGAGTGATTAAAAATCTACCCCTTACCTTACATATTTGTCCAAACTTCTCAATCCCATAGGATATTTATGTCATTGATCTACCACCTTTTTTTCCATTTGTCTTTCTAGAGACTTTACTGCAAACTTGGGTGGGTATTTATCATCAAATTGGTCACATATGTTTTTTAGAACTAGATATAGCACTAGAGTGACTGTCAAATCAGAACCATATGTGCCAAGTGTTGTAAATGTAAACCTAGCCATCCATGAGCAAGAGGATCAATCCATGACCCTAGACCCCAACATACCTATTGATGGCATACCTGATATAAATTTAGATGAGTGTGCAGCTAAGAATCATGAATTTAACCCTTTCATTCATATGGATGAGGTAGGATTGGGCATTTACATGATTCAGGAACACGATGTAGTTGTTCCAAATCTGATTAAGGATGAAAAAAAACTAGAACAACAAGGTATTCAACTTTGGAAGTTGTATTTTGATGGCTCAAGAAGTAAAGTGGGTGTTGGTGGAGGAGCCATGTTGATTTCACTTGATGGTGAAAGGTATTATTCATCCTTAAGATTTGCTTTCAGTTGTTCAAATGACGTAGCAAAGTATGAGGCACTTATTCATGGCTTAGAATGGGCCAAGAAGAGATGTATTAAGTGTTTACAAGTGTAACACAAGAAAACAAGCAAGATTAAGCAATACAATGCAATAAACTCAAATCTAAACCTACACTAACAACAAAGAACAACGGAAATATAAAAAGCATAAATAACAGAAAGATCTCATCAAACATCTTTGTAATTCCATGAATAACCTCGATTGCACTTCTCCATTTTTTTGTTGTATGATAATTGCCCTCAGATTTCTCTTAAGTGTGCAAGTATAGCCTCATGATAGTGTTATTAGAAAAACGTTGAAGATTCTTAAAGTTACTTCCAAAAAGTATAGATTTCGGGAGGAGTAATAATGATGAAGGTAAAGCCAATTTATAGAAAATTGTTTTTCGAATGACCATCTCAGATTAAAATATAAATCAATGATCGTGATTAAAAGATGTGGCATGCGATGAGATTAGTGTAAGTGAAAACACATGAATGATGGGGATTAAATTAAATAATAATTTAAACTTTAGTGGAAACTAGAAGAATAAAGATCGCATGTAAGATAAAGATTGAAAACAAATAGAAGATGAGAATAAATTAATTAAATAATTTAAAATTTATTTAATTGATAAAGGTTTGCACATAGAAGATGAGAAAAAGTCTAGATAACTAACTGATTAACACAAAAAGTTTGTCCATTAAAGACAATCAAATATTAAATCACCAAATAACTAAATGATCTAATTAAATCTAGAGATAAGTGATAAATGACTAATTAGATAACAAAGAGATTATCTAATCACGGAGGAATATGTTATGGATAAACTTTTTTATGAATTAAATAATAATTTAATTCAACATTTGAGATTTTATGATTAAATTAAATAAATAAAGATTTATTTAATTAAATGAGGAAAAGGCTAATGAATAATTAAATAATTTAAAATAATTATTTAATTTATAGTTGAAAGTGTGACATGAATTAATTAATTAATTTTAAACTAATTATTTAATAGAAGGTAGATTCAATTAGCGACGTAATTAATTAAATAATATTTATTTAATTAATCAAGAAAGAATAAAGATAAGGATTAATTAATTAAATAATTAGAAATATTTAATTAATAGAGGATTGTATGGAGAAGATAAGATTGACATAGATAAAATTGTCTATTAGAGAAAATCAAATCTTATCTAGACTTAATGATTAATGACTAATCACTGATAAATTTTGACTCAATTTCTGATGAAAGGTCGTCGGAATTTCGACGGAATTTCGTCAAAATTTCGTCGAAATTTCGATGAAATTTCATTGAAAATTGAGTCAAAATGTATCAGTGAATTAAATAATAAGATATTATTTAATTATAAAAGATTGTGAAAAGGAGGAATCATCATTTTGAATTTAATAATTATTTAATTCAAAATTCAAGGATATTGGATTAAATTGAATAAATAAAGATTTATTTAATTAAAGAGAGAAAAGGCCAACGAATAATTAAATAATTATTTAATTATAGTGGAAAGTGACATAGGAAATTAAATAAATAAATATTTATTTAATGTTAAAAAGAAAAGGCCAACAAATAATTAAATAATTATTTAATTATAGTGGAAAGTGACATAAAAAATTAAAAAATAAACATTTATTTGATTTTTGAAAGAAAATAGGTTTAATTAGCGACGTAATTAAATAAATCATATTTAATTAATTAATCAAAGGGAAATAAAGATGGGAATGAATTAATTAAATTATTGAAATTATTTAATTAATAGAGGATATATGGTCATAGGAAATAATTAGATAATTAAAATTATTTAATTATGAAGATGAAAGAATTATGAAGAAGTTAAGGGTCGCAGACCTAGGACGATTTTTAGTGTCTACAGTTTGCCCCTCTTTGATACAATTCTATTTATCGCATTGTGTCAAAGAAAATTTATCAAAAATATGCCCCAGTGAAAGGGAGAATGATGAGGAGGTAGTGGTATGCCCCCTTGAGAGGATAGGCGGGTTCGAAGAACATGAGTGCGCTCTCGACATGGATGAGAGAACTAGAAGATGAAGGACAAAAGGATAGAGGAACATGGATAAGGGTGGTGAAAATGTTGAAAAGAAGAAATTTTAGAGCGAAAAAGATGAGTAGTAGGATAGAAGACATGGATGTTAGTATTTAGAAATCTTCAATATTTTGCTGAATCATAAAAGGCCTTGTATTAATCATCATTGAGCATTAAATGACACAAATGGAAAACAAACACCATGATATGAGATAGGCCAAGGTGTGCAAGATCATCCATCTGCTAAAAATAGACAGTTGCAGACAAGGAGTGTCTTAACTCATACTAAGGGAAAAATTGCCATCTTTTTGTCGAGACAAATCATAGACAACAATCAAATAAAAAGGCGAGTCATGAGACATCATCGCTCTTCTAAATCCTTCATGGGACATCCTCGAGGAAGCTAGTAACCTGACTTGAAAACAAAGTCAAAAGACAGTCGACAAACAACAGTCAAAGAAAAAGAGTCTTGAGACATCCTTGCTTCTCTAAACCCTTTCATGGGACATCCTTTAGAAAGCTAGTAACTAGACTCAAAGACAAAGCCAAGTGAAAAGATAAGAAAAAACAAGTCATAAAGTCAACAACTAGTAAAAAAATTTGCCAAAATTTGATCTATTTGTTGTTTGTTTGTTTGTTCGTTTGTTCGACGAAGCTTGATTTTAGGAAAGATGCATATCGTATAAGACATTGAGTTTGGTTTCAATCATGTGACCACTTGTTTAAGGCAATGGAAAAGCCTGGTTTCAGAAAGATGCATATTGTATAAGACGTCGAGTCTAGTTTCGATCATGTGGCCACCTATTTAAGGCACTGATAATGTTTGATTAAATGATAATGTTTGTTGTCAAGAAGGACACATTTTGTATAAGACATAAGTTCATTGTTTTGGAAATTTGTTTGGTTTCACTTGATGACATTGTTGACTTGTTTGTCTTGTTGATGTGTGACTTGTCTTGATGTTTTGACCATTGTTTGTGTGTGATGACAGCGTCTAACTTATGTTGATTGACATGACATACCCTAAAGGACTGACCTAGTGCAGCCTCAAGGGCTCATTGATTGATGGCCTTGCCTACTTATACACGCAGAGACCTTGTAGTTTGACACAACCAATGACTTTGTCTTATAGACAAAGGACTAAGTCATGATTTTATTCTAACAAAAAAAGTGATTTACAAGACTGACATGTGTGATATTTGACATGTGTGATAGTGAATGGGACGAACCCTAATGTACTGACCTAATGCAGCCTTGGGGGCTCATCGATTGATGGTCTTGCCTATTTTATACACAGAGACTTCGTAGTTCAACACAACCAATGACTTTGATGTACAAAGAATGAGTCATGATTTTATGTGTGTGATACATGACAAACCTAGAAAGATAGACCTAATGCCTTGGGGGCGCATCAAGTGATGGACTTCCTTATGTCCAGTCATAGAGGCAACATAGTTTGACAATGTCCACGACTGACTAACAAAACTAACTCTGACTCTATTTTTGGGATTTTTGAATGATATTTGAATGTTTTTGGCTTTTGACATGTTTTGGTTTTTTTGTCTTTTTAAGGTTTTATGATGTTTTTGGATTTTTTTAGGACATTTTATGATGTCAGAACAACATGTGTGAGATCCAAATGACGTAGGTCGAGTATTTTCCCCTAGTCGATTATAAGACCAATAGGATGAAATGGGGATATGGAGTGTACTTGATGTCAATCGTTCCAAGTTATGGAAAGGACAACCATTTACTATGGGTGTAATGATAAGAAAATCATATTGGAATGATGGTAGATGAAGTGGTTTTCACTATTGGATGAATTATTCCTTTACTATTTTGTGCATTTTTCAAATTTTTTGGTTACAAAGATGCATGTTTGCCAAGTTTTCATCAAGGTAACAATTTTTTTGTTTTTGTATTTTTTTATATTTTTTATGATTAAGACAAAGCTCTTAGAAGCTATGCATAGAACCTCTTCAAATGAAGGCTATTTATTGGTGTTGATAGTGGTTCTCCTTTAAGGGTAGAGATTTGGTATGATCCTGTGATCCAAAGGCTTCTCTAACAATGTAAGGTCCTAACCAATTTGGTTCAAAGTTGTCTGGTTTTTCTCTTTCTATTTGATTCTTTGGATTTTCCATTAAGATCAGGTCACCAATGTCAAAATTTTGACTCAAGACTTTCCTGTTATAGTTGCGATGAAGGTTGTTTTGATATGCTTGGAGGTGATCTAGTTCTTTTTGTCTTCGTTCATCCAGGAACTCTAGCTCATGCAGTCTTGACACACGGTACTCTTCATCATCGATATGCCCTTTCAAAGATACCCTTAGGGAAGGAATTTCAACCTCTATAGGCAAGATAGCTTCAGAACCGAATACCAAGGAGTATGGAGTGGCACTGGTGGGAGTGTGGATGCTTGTGTGATAAGCCCAAAGGGAAATACTAAGTTGTAAATACCAGTCATGACCAACTTCATTGACAGTATTTTTGAGGATTCTGATGATTGTTTTGTTAGGCACCTCAGCTTGGTCATTACCCTGAGGGTGATATGGTGTAGAAAAGCGGCATTGGATATAAAATTCTTGGAAAAGGTGACGAACTTCTTGGTTTTTGAAAGGGTGGCCATTATCCATGATTATGGATTAAGGAACACCATACCGACAAATGATGTAGTTAAGGATAAACTTAGAAATTTGTGTGCCAATAATGTAGGTCATAGGAATGGCTTTGATCTACTTGGTAAAGTATTTGGTCATAGTAATGATGAACTTATGGCCATTGGAGGATGGAGGATGTGTCTTACCAATGATATTGATTCCCCGTTGGGAAAAGGTCCATGGTGAAGCTATTGGACGGAGCTCCTATGTTGGCACGTGTATCAAGTCTTTGTGAATATGGCAGTGTCGACATTTCTTGACAAGGACATATGAGTCCTTTTCCATGGTAGGCCAATACTAGCCCAATCTCATAATATTTTTAGCTAAGGTGGGACCGCTAGAGAGGGATCCACCTATACCCTCATGTACCCCACGTAAGGTCACTTGTGCTTCTTTAGTATCGAGACATCTCAACAAGGTGTTGTCTAGGGCACGTCTATAAAGGGTTTCTTTGATGATGGTATATTTGGAAGACTTTCGGATAAAGGTCCTACGTTAGTTGTTCGAGAGGTCTAGGGGTAGGATTTGGGCGTGGAGGTAGTCGTATATGTCCTTATACCACAAGGAATTGGGACCAACAAGTTCACACACCATTTCAGAATTTGGGATGTCAAAGGCAAGGACCAAAATTTGTTCCACCAAAAACTCAAATTTAGGCATGTTGCTAGGAATGTCCAATAGTGAAGCAATGGTTGTCATTACGTCAGTTGCCTTGTTCTGAATGCGGGGTATTTGATGAAATTTGATATTATTAAAGTATTGTTTGAAACTATCTGCCATCCGCTTGTATGGGGAAATCTTCTCATCTTTAGTTTCATATTCATCATTAAATTTTCAGACTACTAGTTGAGAGTCTCCATAAACTTGTAGATGCTTAATCTTCCATTTGACTACCATTCGTAATCCTGTAACAAGAGCTTCATATTCTGTCATGTTATTGGTGCATGGAAAAGTGATTCTAAATGACTTTGGAATAGTGTCGCCTTGTGTTGTGATGAATAATATTCCAGCTCTTGAGCCCTGATTAGTGTGGGACCCATCAAAGTATAAATTCCATGTCATTCTTGTGTCAATGGTGAATAGGAACTCATTAGGAAAATCCACAACTAGAGGATGATCTACCTCAATTAGTGCATCTGCCAGCTAACCAGCAATAACTTGTCCTTTTATAGCTTTTCTTTCTACATACTGGATGTCATATTCATTGAGTATCATTACCCATTTAGCCAATCGGTCTGTTAATGTTGCTTTACTTAGGATATACTTCAAAGGATCTATCTTTGCGACCAACATGGTTTGGTGGTTTAACATGTAGTGCCTAAGTTTTTGAGTAGAAAAAATTACTGCAAGACAAGCACGTTCTATGTGACTATAGTTTAGCTCATATCCCACCAAAGTACAGTTGATATAGTACATTGCTCTTTCATGACCTTCATTATCATTTTGTGCAAGTAAGGCTCCTAGCACTTATGTGGTTGCTGAAATGTAGAGTATTAGAGGTCGTGCATCTGTAGGTAGCATTAACACTGGTGGTGTAAGTAGGTAATCCTTGATCTTTTGAAAATCTTCTTGGCATTTTTCTGTCCATACAAATGATACCCCTTTTCTAAGTAGATGTCGAAAGGGATGTATCTTATCTGCCAACTACACTATGAATCATCTAATAGATTGTATTCTCCCTTGTAGTGTCCTTAGCTAACTTATGTTGGCTGGTGGAGGCATGTCCATTATAGCTTTTACTTTTGTTGGGTCCACTTCAATGCCTCGTCTAGAAATAATGTATCCTAGAAGCTTTCCTGATTGAACGCCAAATACAATTTTTTTTGGATTTAGCCTCACTTTGTATTCTTCTAGTATTTGAAATATCTTAGCTAGGACTTGTAAGTGATCAACCCTTGTCAATGATTTAGCTATCAGATCATCCACATAGTCTTCCATGAGAGTGTGTATAAGACCATGGAATATGGTTGTCATGGCACATTGGTATGTAGCTCTAGCATTTTTGAGCCCAAACGGCAAGACATTCCAACAATATGTTCCCCATGGACATGTAAAAGTTGTCTTATGTTGGTCCTCAGGTACGATTCTAATTTGATTATATCCTGAGAAACCATCCATGAGGGATAACATTTCATATCCCGTTGTTAGGTCCACAATCATGTCAATGTTTGGCAAAGGAAAGTCATCCTTAGGACATGCTTTGTTTATATCTCCGAAGTCTGTACAGATTTGGATTCCCCTTGTTGGTTTCGTTACCAACACAAGATTGGAAATCCATTCTACATATTCTATTGATCTGATAAAGCCGACATCCAACAGTTTCTTTAGTTCAACTTTGACTAATAAAGAAATTTATGAGTGCATTTTCCTTAATTTCTGCTTCGCGGGCTTACAACCTAGTTGTAATGGTAAATGATGTAATACCAGGTAAGAATCCAATCTAGACATGTCAGCATATGACCATTCAAAGTTGATCTATCTTTTTGTGAAGAAGTTGTGAAACCCTGGTTGCTCTGTCTCTGTCAAAGATGCTACAAAATAAATTACCCGAGGATTATCATTGGTGTTTATGTTGATCTCCATAGATTCCTCAACTAACATTGGTGAATTTTCCTTAGCAACTGGGAGAATGTTCAACCCTCCATCCTTGGGTGCCTTAGAGAGGTTTTCACCCTTGGATGCATCCTTTATTTTTACTTTTTCATCATCCAAAGGCACCTTTCGGTTTTCACCTAGGTACTTATCATTTTTATTCTTTTCATTGTTTTTCTTACTTTTAAGACTGGAGGGGTGAATAGATTCCCCAAAATAGGCCATGTTATCCAATTCTATGGTAAATCCAACCTTATGGTCACCACTAGGTATGCCTTCTCACAATCCCATGAACTCAACTATTGCTTCGTCGTTCTCAAATATGTTTAAGATGGGGGTGTCTTGTTGATCCCAATCGATAAGTTGGGGATATACGAGGGGAATGTCATCATTGGAATTATCAAAGGTAGAGGTTGATAAGGTGAGGATAGAGTGGTTGACATGGTCACATAAGTTTCTTATTAACTCCTTATTCTTTTTCTTAGGGATAGGTAGATTTTGGGGTGGACCCACAGTAAAGGTTTGGTCATCAAAGGCAGGTTGGTCAGGTTCCCACAAGACAAGATCAAGGGATTCCCAATAGTAATGTTTGAGCCATTCTTCTTTTCTCAAGGAAATTTGAGGATGGGAATCAAGTGGATTTGGTGAGGGATTAAGCATTGGTCAAGTTCCCCAAATAGTTTATCTAGGTCCATGAAGGTGGTGGAGGAAAAGGAATCCCACTCATATTCGTTTGAGTCAAGGGAATCACAATGGCCTTGGTCAAGTGGTTCATAGGATGTCTTGATATCTTCAAAAGTACTTACTTCCTCTTGTGATGGTGTTGAGGTACTAGGAATACCAATCTTAATCAATTGAAACCCTAGCCCTAGGCCTTTTGGTCTTTGAGAGACAATGATGGGTTTAGTCCTCCCATTCTTATGTAGTCCTAACCTATGTCTACCATATCCATTGCTTTTCATTATCATGAAACCTTTTCCATATTGATCTTTAGGTGTTTGAATGAATGGAGGAGAGTCTTCATTGTCTTCTTTATATAACCAAGAGGTTGTATCTTCTTGATCCATAGCTTCTCTACTTAACTCTCCCCATTTTGTGAATTTCATTGTAGGAGGGACATGTAATGTGACAATGGATTGTCTCCTATATGTTGTTGGTAGACAATATGATTTAGGAGGAACCAACTGATTGACATAATAAGATGCTTTCATGTGATACTCTCCATAGCCCTTATATTGGATCTCGACCTTAGGAGTGGAAGGTGGTGTTTGGGATGTGGATGATTTGGAAAGAGTGGATGGATCAACATAGTGGGATGAGTTGGAGGATGAAGCTACCTGATTAACAGGCACCTATCATTGTGGTATTCTGCGTAGGCTAATGCAATATTGGAAAGGATTAGGATCACCATCTATCATGATCTCAGTGCCATTGTATGAGAATTTAAGACATTGATGGTAAGTGGAAGGTATGGCTTTAATATCATGTATCCATGGTCTACATAGTAAAAGATTGTATGGAAGGATGAGATCCAAGACTTGGAAGTTAGTATCCATAATCGTAGGGCCAATTCTGATGGGGAGTGTCACTAACTCCCTTAGATGATCTTTCTTCATCATCATATGCCTTAATGAATTCTCTTAGTAGTGTCCACACATGCCTCTAAGAAACCTAATGCCTTAACCAGTTTCAAGGTGCGTAGATTCAACCCCACTCCTCTGTCTACCAAGACTTGTCTAACTTTCGTTTTATGAACAAGAACTTTGAGGTGTAATGGGTCATTATGGTTTGTCTTCTCAGTTGAGTAATCTTGTTTAGAGAAAGTAGCATGATGAGAATTGGTTAAGTATCCTACCATCTCTTGGAAATGATTGACATCTAATTTGGTGGGGAAAATTATGCTTTGCAAAGCTTTGTCTAAGATGGCTCAATGATTGGATGATATATTCAACAGTTCCAAGATGGATATTTGTGTTGGAGTCTTCCCCAACTAGTCAAGTAAATTATACTGAGGCTTGGAGGACTGTGGTTGTTGCTACGATGGAGGACCTGGGATGGTTATCTTAGTTCAATGTGTGTTGACAACACATTTAGAACTTTTCTTTATGGTAATGGTATTTGTAATGATCTAATTTTCCTACAAGATTGAAACACTTATTAGTTGTACCTGCAAGTTAATATAAATCAAACAATAGAATGCAAAGGAATATAAATAAATGGAAGAAAGCTAAGAAAGATCTCACCCATCTAGTATTCCATGGCTGACTTTCATTGCACCTTCTCCAGTTTTGGAATGATGGATGCCCTCTGTTTTGTGTGTGAG
The DNA here is from genome assembly GCA_007115665.2 of Sequoiadendron giganteum. Lineage (NCBI taxonomy): Eukaryota > Viridiplantae > Streptophyta > Pinopsida > Cupressales > Cupressaceae > Sequoiadendron > Sequoiadendron giganteum. The sequence goes on along the minus strand of CM021102.1, from coordinate 421,669,153 downwards.
CAACTCTATAAGCCTAGCCTCAACAAAGCTTTTGAAGGATTTGAAAATGTAAACTAGTGCAATCTAGATTATTACTCCTATTATGCAAATAGTTAAATAAGTAAAGCCTAAAATGTGAGAATGAAATGCCTATAGTAATAATAACTTAAGTAATGATCAGATCTCAGAATGAGATCAAGATTGTCATTTTATAGAAAATGCAATCTTGAATAGACGGACAAGATGAGAGCTTTAAGGAATGCCCTAGAATCAAAGGTCAAGATTCAATAAGGCAACTCTCAATTAGGGTTAGGGCAAAATACCCATATGTGTGAATAAGATTTAATTAAATGAATTAAATCAAGACTGAATGTGACAGTGGAGATGAAATTAGTAAAAATCAGAAGACAATAGGATGGGATTTTATAAAATCAGTAATTTTAGAAATTACTTGATTTGTAGAAGAAAATTTCCCTTTTTGAATTAAATTAATTCAAAATACAGATTTTGTGAGGTAATTAGTAATTGATTTTTGAAATTACTTACTAAATGAAGAATCAGTTAAGTATGTGAAATATTTTTAAATGATTTGTTTTATTTAAAAATATAAAAGTGTCACATACCATAATTAAATAATTAAAATAATTATTTAATTTAGAAGAAGGAGTTAATTAATTAAATAAATTAATGAATTTATTTAATTAAGAGAGGATTTAGGAATTAGTGACATATTAAATAGATATATTAAAATATATTAATTTAATAATCAGGAGGACATTAATGATAAAGATTAATTAAATAAATAAGATTTTATTTAATTAAGAGAAGACTTTGACAATTAGTGACATATTAAATAGATAAATAAGATTTATTTGTTTAATAATCATGAGGAATGAGAGATTATGAATTATTTAATTAATAGTTGAATGTGGGTTAGGAACATAATTAAAATGTCATAATTATGTTAGGATGAAAAGTGGTAAAGTAGTGTTCATAGGCCTTGGTCATTTGTATGTGTCTACATTTGCCCCTCTTTGTCATAATGCAGCTTGTCGCATTGTGGCAAAGAAAACAAGTCCAAAATATGCCCCAGCGGAGGTACAGAGTGCCTATTCCCCCTCGGGAAAATTTTCGAATTTCGACTCAAGGTCAGAAAAATTTGGAAAATATCCCGAATAGTCAAATTAAGGACAAGAAAAGTGATGGTGCGATCCAATTTAGAAACAGAGAACGTTAAGGTAGCCAAAATGCCGATCAAAGGTGGTCAAATGAGCCTCCAGTAGGACCTACTAGGTCAAAACCCTAATTTTCAGCCTATAAATAGGTTGAAAAGGTCAATCCAAATGTCATTTTCTCATTTGCATATAGAATATTTCAGAAACCAGAGCTCTGAGAGACGATGGTGATCCCTACGACTACACACCATGGATATCGCGTGCGTACATTCCGACGACCCGAGGGCACAGGGGCACTGGTAAGTACCCTATCCAATATGTCAAATTTCAATTTTTATGCATTTATGAGGGTTAAATGGGGGGAAAACAATTGCGATGCGACGCAAACGCTATCGTGAAAGCCGCAAACGCCTTCGCGTTCGCTGCATTTGATTGCGTCGCGACGCAAGTGCAATGGGTAGCATAGGTTATTTGTGCGATTGCACATTCGCAAGTTGAAATGACGCAATCAAAAAAGTGTGACGCAATCGCCAGATTGTGCGACGCATTTGACATGTCGCACAATGCATATGTTGTTGAATCGCACATTCGATAGATTAAATGACGCATTTGTTGTTTGCTTACGCATTTGCTGGTCAGAACGATGCATTTGATATATTGCAACGCATTTGTCTTCCCCGAGCCGCAATTGAAACATTGTGACGCATTTGAGGTCAATGCAACGCAATTGAAGTTGACCAGAGTTGACTTTTGTTGACTTGTGCCGAGATTAACTTTTATGTATCTTTGACTTGCCAGTAGTACAAAACTTTCCATAATGCTTCTCAATATGTTCTAATCCTTGGCCTTTCCTTGTGCAGAGTCGATTGGTGCCTATCTATACCCAGGAGTTCTGGCCAACTACTTATGCTTTCCGAGATCATCTTAGCGATAGATAGAGGCAGCAGCTGATGGCCCTAGGCCTATACCATGTGACGTATATGCCTGTTATTCGGGCAAATGGAGGTTTGCTTACTGCTCTTTGTGAAAGGTGGCATTCTGAGACCTGCTCGTTCCACCTGCCTACTGGAGAGGCGACTATGACTTTGGAGGATGTTTACCGCATTCTCTGCATTTCGATCAGCAGAGAGAGGGTGGTCTATGATCCACACCGAGGACGACAGGTTTTCACAGAGAGGTACGAGGGTACCGATGGTGCGCAGTTGGCTTTGGACGGTTATGAGATCGGTTGGGACGTTGTAGCCAACCGATTTCCCTGATTCGATGCCATACTCATGACCCTCATCATTGGATTTCTGATCCCAGATCGTCGTGGTCACATATTTCCCATTGGATGGAGGGATGTTCTTGTTCGCATGAGGTCACAGAGGACTATTTTCGCTTGGGGGCCATGCTTGTTGGCCATGTTGTACCACCAGTTGCACGAGGTAGTCTATCTCCAGGGGCACAGCATCAGTTACAGGACCACCCTACTCACAATTTGGGTATGGGAGCGTATTCCCATCTTTTGACCACTAGTACAGATGTAGCAGTTGGGTGATGGGATGCCATACGTTTATCTGTATGCAGGATCAATCAGCCAGACTCGTGTTGGAGATACCGAGTACTAGCGTCATCGGATAGACACGATGATCAGTTTTTTTTGGAGGTCGTACAGAGATTGCGCTCAGTGGTCAAATGAGGATGGCCACTTGTCCTTTTGCAGACAGTTTCGGTACCTTATTGACCGCATGGTGCAGACACAGTGGATCATTGAGATGTACCTACCCCAACGGGTACTATGGTAGTTTGGAGAGCAGCAGATTGTGCCAATAGGCACAGCACAATATGCTCGGTCTTCCAGAGAGACCATGTGGGGGCCGCCCATATCAGTCACAGTGGCAGAGCAACAGGTTGACAGCCTGGTGGTAGTTCAGTGGGTATGGAGAGGGGGTCCAGCAGATGCGGGCACATCGGTCGAGTTTGACACCTGGTGGCAGGTTCACAGACCCATTCCTTTGACAGATCCAAATGGTCCACTTCCCATTGATCGGAGATCAGTGATTCCACGAGTACCGAGGAGAGGTCGGGGTGGCAGAGATGGAGGGAGAGATGGTAGAGGTGCCAGGGGTAGAGATGGAGGCAGGGATGGAGGCCGAGATGGGGGAGACGAAGGTGGAGGAGGTGGAGGCAATGACGGCGGTGGAGGAGATGGAGGTGGGGGAGACGGCAGGGGTGCTAGGAGGAGGAGAGATGACCGAGGGCGGAGGCAACCCAAGAGAGTGAGATAGAGAGTGGGTGGTGTACCATTATCACCCATTCAGGAGGAGGGGGAGGAGAGAGAGCCGGAGGCAAGAGCCGAGGAGGCTAGAGGACATGAGGAGGAGGTGGAGGTGGTGTTTGAGGAGGAGGTGGAGGTGGTGGTGAAGGAGAGAGTGGAGGTAGAGGTGGCGGCGGAGGAGCGAGTGGAGGTGGATCCACTTGTTGAGGGACATCCTCTTGACATAGATGTGGAGGAGGTCTGGGCCAAGGGGGAGAGAGATGAGGAGGAGGAGGAGGAGGAGGAGGCAGATCAGTGGCTGCAAGAGTGCATGATTTTTGGGGATGATGAGGGTGATAGATTACCCATTTTTCCTGCGGATGCCATGGTTGACTAGAGGATCACTGATCTGCAGAGCAGACTAGATGCGGCCTTGTCTTAGAACAAGGCCTTGGTAGCAGAGTTGGAGGTCACTCGGGTTGAGAGGGATCGGGCCATCATTCGGTGACAGGAGTCAGAGCGGTGGGTTTCAGAGTTTGCAGAGTTATGCTCTTGGCAGTCAGGGGATATGGCCCGAGAGTTGGCCAGGGTAGCAGAGAGCAGGGGCCGATACAGGGCACTATATGAGTAGGCAGTTCCACCTGATAGACGGGACCTAGGGTTGTCTCGATCCTATAGCAGGACAGGTAGTGGCAGTCGGATACATAGCAACCGGTCTCATAGCAGTAGTCACACCAGTGTTGGGGGGTCTACTACATCAAGGTAGTCTTCAAGCCATAGATCTCATAGCTCTCATAGGCATTCATCAGGGCACAGCCACAGATCAGAGCATGGTCACTAGTCAAAGCACGGTCATAGGTCAATGTCTTCAGGGCAGCAAATAGAGCAGAGCCAACCTCCGGTTACTGATCCCATAGGATCATAGAGTGAGATACTGGAGAGGACACCCATTCAGTTCACTATTCACTTGATGGATCAGTCACAGTTACCTCGTAGTTCACCTCCATGGGATGGAGGAGGACCATCCTAGGACTTGCTTTAGACACATGCATATTTTTGATATTCGAGCCTGTGAGCTCTATTTTTGGGATATCATTTGACTCTATCCTGTGACATAACATTTTTTGAGTTTATATATGCGATACAGTTTTGATGTGGCCTATATGATGTAATGTGTTATGGTATTCTATATTTTTATGAGATGCTTATGTGATGCTTTTATGATGCCATGAGATGTGTTTATGCTTATGTTTATGAATGCAATTTTGGATGTGGTACTGTATGTATGCATTGTGTAATGTTGTGATGATGTAATTCCTATATGCTGATGCAGATGTTTTATTTATGATGTTTATATGTTGATGCAAATGATGGTTTTATGAATGGATGCAAATGATAGCATTTATGCAATGTGAATTATGGTATTTAATATATGCAGATTTGAATATGAAATGATCATGCCATTATGTATGCAACTTTGTTTTTGTATGTCATAGGATATCGTCAGAGAACCCTTAGAAGAGAAGATGAAGATGGATGTTAGTGCGAAGAAAGATATGCATGTTAGTGCGGAAATTAAAAATCCTTCAAAAACTTTGCTATAGTTCTATTCTAGTTGATGCTCTTTAATCATCATTGGGTGAAAATTTCATGGTGGTCGACAAACACTATGATATGACATAGATCAATAGTGTGCAAGGTCAAACCATCACGTAGATCAATAGTTGCAAACAAGGATGATCATGACTCATGCAAGGAACACAATTGCCCCTAGTCACTTTATCATGACCAACCACTAGAAAAACCCAACTAATCATGAGACGTCGTTGTTTCTCTAAATCCTGATGATAAGACATCCTTGAGAAACTAGCCATATGATAGTAAAAACAAACAGTAAAATCATCATACTATGTCATTGCTTCTCTAAATCTTGAAGTCGGGACATTGTGGAGAAACTAATAGCAAAGTGATAAGCAGACAAGGATAATCATCATGATATGTCATGGTTCCTAGGACATAAGGAACTAATATCATGATAATCATCAAAAGACAGAAAAAAAAAAAGTTTGCCAAGTGTTTTAATGTCGAGCGATATCAAATTCAGGAAGGACACATCCTAAATGACGTTGATATCTAGGAGATTGATTCTCGGAGTTAGGAGAATTCATCAAAATGTCGGATGATGATGACGATGCTTAGGAAGGACACATCCAAAAGCATAAAGAAGTTGACGAAAGTTGCTCTTCAAAAGGACACATCTGAAGAACCCAAAGCTTTGCCATGATAAATTGTTTTGATAGGATTTTGACTACATGTCATTGCTGACATGTTGAATTGACTGAAAGTATTCTGACGAAATAGATTTCTGATAGACTGGTAATTCAAGATTGACATAAGATTTGATTGATTCGAAGATAGCTTGACGTGTGTGAAAATATTGTGCCATGAACCCTAATGGACTGACCTAGTGCGGCCTCGAGGGTCCATCGATTGATGGCCTTGCCTATGTCGTGCACTCAGAGACCTCGTAGTTCGACATGACCATTGACATTGTCCAAAGGACAAAAGTTTGAATCATGATTTATTTTGCGACAAACCTAGAAGGACTGACCTAATGTCTCGGGGATTCAAAGATGAATCTTGCCTACGTAGCAAAAGCACAGAGACAACGTAGTTCAGACAAGGACAAAGATTGAATGACGTGATCGATTGAATTAATCAGATTGACTTTGATTTTGGATTTTGACACTGATGTGGATGTTTTTGTATTTTCTCAGGACGCTTTCTGATTTTTTAGGTATTTTTTCAAGACTTTTTGAGATTTTGAAGATTTTTTCAGGACTTTTTCATATTTTTATGATTTTTTCAAGACTTTTTCAGATTTTTATGATTTTTTCAAGACTTTTTGAGAATGCAAGATCATGTGCGGTACCCACTGCAGTTACATGATAAAGTTCTTGCCCCCAGACAAGTCAGGGAATACCCAAGTTCAATGATATGGAGATAGGTAGATGCAAGGTAAAGGCAAGGATATGCAAGGAATGATGTCAACCAAATGTTAGCCATGGTCGGAATTGATAGGACTTAGGACGGATGTCATGAATGTGCCAGGCCTTTGTGATTATGACAAATGGGTAAAGGTCGATTTGGGTAACAGTAGATGGCGAAGCAATGATCGACTAAACATGGCGCCTGTTTGCCAGGTTTTCACCATGGTACTTATCCAAAGTGCCTATTTGCCAGGTTTTCACTATTGGATGAATTCATTTCTTTTTACTATTTTTGCCATTTTTTTATTTTTTTTTGTCACCAAGATGCCTGTTTGCTAGGTTTTCATCAGGGGACGATTTTCTTCTATTTTTCAAAATTTTTTTGTATTTTGTAGGTTTTTCAACCAAGCTCTCTGATGCTATGTGTAAACTGTTGATGGGTTCTGTCAGCTGTTCTCCATCAGGTGTGGCCAACTGATAAGCTCCAGAACCAAATGCGGCAGTAATGATATAAGGACCAAGCCAATTAGCCTCAAACTTGCCCAGCTTTTCATGGTCCGCCTGATTTCGGCGGTTCTGCATGAGAACCAAGTCACCGATTTCAAACTTTCGCACCATGACTCTTTTGTTATAACTTCGGCAAAGATGATTTTGATATGCCTGTAGATGATTTAAGGCATTTTTCCATCTTTCTTGTAGCATTTCTAGCTCATGGAGACAAGTATGTCTGTACTCTTCATCATCAATCATTCCTTTCAAAGAAACTCAGAGACAAGGAATTTCAACCTCGATGGGTAATATAGCCTCAGATCCATAGACTAGGGAAAATGGAGTGGCTCTAGTGGGGGTACGGATGCTAGTACGATAGGCCCATAAAGCAGGATTGAGTTGTAGGTGCCAATCTCAGCCAGCGTCGTTGATGGTCTTCTTCAGAATACGAAGAATTGTTTTGTTGGACGCCTCAGCTTGGCCATTACCTTGTGGGTAGTATGGAGTGGAAAAATGGTGTTGGATGTGGAATCGCTCACAGAGTTCACGAACGTCCTAATTTTTGAATGGACTGTCGTTATCTGTGATGATGGATTGTGGGACACCATACCGATAGATGATGTAATTCAGAATAAACTTGGATATTTGTTTCCTGGTGATGTATGTGAGAGGGATGGCTTCAATCCACTTAGTGAAATACTCATTGGCGGTGATTATGAATTTATGGCCATTAGACGAGGAAGGATGGATCTTACCCACGAGGTTGAGTCCCCATTGTGCAAAAGGCCATGAGAAGTGATAGGTCTCAATTCCTGTCTAGGTGCATGAATCAGGTCGCTATGCACTTGGCATTTCTGACATGTTCTGACAAACTGAAGAGCATCTTTTTCCAATGTCGACCAGTAGTATCCCAGTCTGGTGACTTTCCTAGCTAAGGTTGGACCACTCGAATGAGATCCGCATATACCCTTATGTACTTCTCGTAAATTCGTTTGGGCTTGATCAGTGTCGAGACAGTGAAGAAGGGTGTTGTCAAAGCCACGACGGTATAAGGTGTCACTGACAATGGTATGTCTAGCCGCTTTTTGGATAAAGGATTTTCTTTAGTTGTTAGATAGGTTGGGTGGGAGGGTTTGGGATTTAAGATAGTCATATATGTCTTGATACCGAGGCGAACCAGGACCAACAATCTCGCACACCATTTCGGACTCTAGAATATCGTATGCAGGCATCAGCAACTGTTCCACTAAGAATTCAAATTGTGACACATTCTTAGGGATGTCTAGGAGAGATCCAATGGTAGCCATTGCATCGACTGCTTTATTTTGTATCCTCGGGATTTGTTCAAATGCAATCATTTTGAAATACATCAGGAAACTATCCACCATTCTTTTGTAGGGAAGCAATTTCTCATCTTTTGTGTCATAGTCATCATTCACTTGATTGATGACTAATTGAGAATCTCTGAATACGAGCAATGTCTGAATTTTCCATTTGATTGCTATCTTGAGACCTGTGACCAACACCTTGTATTCTGCAATATTATTTGTACAAGGGAAAGCGATCCGAAAAGATTTAGGAATTGAATCCCCTTGTGGTGTGATAAATAATATGCTAGCTCCTGAGCCGTGACCAGTGTGGGATCCATCAAAGTATAATTTCCATGGTAGAGCTGGTTCTACGTGAAAAATAGACTCATCCAGAAAATCAGTTATCAGAGGATGAGTGGCCTGGATTGGTGCATCAGCCAATTGATCTACTATGACTTGACCTTTTATAGCCTTGCGCTCCACATACTGTATGTCATATTCGCTTAATATCATGACCCATTTTGCCAAATGGCCTGTTAATGTTGTTTGACTCAGAAGATATTTAATGGGTCAATCTTTGCCACTAAATTTGTTTGATGGCTTAACATATAGTGTCTTAATTTTTGTGCCACAAAAACCACTGCAAGGCATGCCCTTTCAATGGTTGTGTAATTGAGCTCATATCCAATTAGTGTGCGACTAATATAATATATGGCTCTTTCTTTCTCTTCATGGTCATTTTGCGCCAATAATGCCCCCAATGCATTTGTTGTTGCAGAGACATACAAGATTAATGGTTTGGCCTCAATAGGCGGCATCAACACTGGTGGTGTCAACAGATATTCTTTTATTTAGTCAAAGGATATGTTGCACTTATCTGTCCATACAAAATGAATGCTTTTGCGTAGTAGATATTGGAATGGTTGACACTTGTCTACCAATTGTGCAATGAAACAGCGAATAGACTGCAATCTGCCCTGAAGTGTGCGCAACTCACTGATTCCCTTTGGTGGAGGCATGTCCAGAATTGCTTTTACCTTTGTTGGTTCAACCTCAATGCCTCATCTTGACACTATGTATCCTAGCAGCTTGACTGAAGTGACCCCAAAAACAAATTTCTTTGGGTTCAATCTAACCTTGTAATCCTCAATCCATCTAAAGATTTTGTCTAGGACTTTGAGATGATCTTTTCTTGTCAAAGATTTTGCTAATAGGTCATCCACATAATCTTCCATTAGAATATGCATCATGTCATGGAAGATTGTTGTCATAGCCCTTTGATATGTAGCGCCTGCATTCTTTAGGCCAAAAGGCATGACATTCCAACAGTATGTTCCCCAAGGACAAGTGAATGTTGTTTTATGTTGATCCTCTGTTGCAATTTTGATTTTATTATAGCTTGAAAAACCATCCATGAGAGATAGCATCTCATAGCCTGCCATGAGGTCAACAATCATGTCTATATTTGGTAGGGGGAAGTCATCCTTTGGGCAAGCCTTATTCAAATCTCTAAAATCCGTGCAAATACGGATTTGTCCATTCGGCTTTGTAACAGGAACAATATTGGATATCCAATCAGCATAGTCTATTGACCTTATGAATTCAGCATCTAGTAACTTTTTTAATTCCGCCTTGACAAGTAGTGCGATCTGTGGGTGCTTTTGTTTGACTGGCTTGATTCCTGGAATTAAAGGAAGATGATGTAGAACCAATTCAAGATCCAAGCCTGGCATGTTAGCATATGACCATGTGAAATTAACTTTTCTCTCTATGAAGAATTGTTTAAATTCAGGTTTTTCTTCATTTGATAATGATGCGGCCAAGAGAATCATTTTGGGATTCTCTGGTGTAGCTATATTAAATTCTATTGTATCCTCAATGAGCATGGCCGATTTTTCCTGTGTAACGGGGAGAAAGTCCAATCCTCCATCCTTAGGCACCTCAGAGAGGTTTTCACCTTCAGATGCGTCCTTTGTTTTTACTATTTTACTACTAGAAGGTGCCTTGCAGTTTTCACCTAAAGGCATTTCTTTTTCCTTTTTATTTTTTGTATTTTTGCGAATGGAGGATTGCACAGTCTCCCCGAAGTAAGCTGCACAATCGAGATCAATGGAGAACCATGTTTTGTGATCCCCCCATGGAATACCTTCTCTTAGTCCCATGAATTATGTAATTTCCTCATCATTCTAAAATATGTCCATCACCGATGGATCTTGTTGGTCCCAGTCGATTAGTTGTGGGTACACAAGGGGGATTCCATCGTCAGTGATGGTGAAGGATGGGGAGGATGCGAAAAGTGTGCAAATTGATGCCTCAAGTGTAAAGGCAAAGTTATCAATTTCCACTTTCGTGTTTGATGCAATGGATGGTCCATACTCTGAGTCAGATGAATCAAATTCAAAATCATAATATGGGATGAAATTATCAACATCGTGACTAGTGGTAGGTATTTCAGAAGTAAGGATAATGGGCTCAGATAGGTCAGGCTCATGGGTGGGCTCTGGAATGGGGTGGGATGATTCAGGTTTTTCTTATGACACTTTGTGTTCTTCTGGATTCCAAGGAATGCTTACCCATTTCTTGTCTTTAGAATGTCGGTCAATAGGGTCAATGTTATATTGTTGGCGGAATCTTTCTTCAAAGGAAGGTTGGCCAGGTTCCAAGAATAGTTCATCAATGTCATAGTCACTGACGGTTTTGTCAGATCCCCATTCCCATTCATTTGAGTCTGTTTCGGTTAGGGATTCTTCGCTTGTCTCGACACTTTCCGTTGTCGTTATGTCCTTACTTGAAAATTCATAGATACATTGATCGTCAGTTCCGAGTTGGTTGAACCCTAGCCCTATGTATCTTGGTCTTGCCGTTATGATGATAGGTTCCCTTCTTCCATTACTATTCTTTCCAAGGCCGCTTGTGCCATCGAAACCTTGGGCTTTGCATATATCATATCCTTTGCCATAGAGATGTAGCGGTAGTGGAGATAACTCTATTGGGTCTTTGTAGATCTAGTTATCCATGTCAATAATGACTTCATTACCCATATCGCCCCACCGTGTAAAAACACTTTTTGGTGGAACGTTGAAAGTTACTTTGGGCTCAATTGCAAAACAAGGTCTACCATAGACTTTTGGTGGCTTCAGTATTGTGGTTATACAGTAAGCCATGTTCAATTTGAACTCTCCACAACCAAGGTCCTGGATCTGAAAGTCTTCACTTGGGATGGACGTCGATGAAGATGGTGTGGTAGAAGGTGATGGAATGGATGATTTCATGAGTGTGGATGGGTCAACGGATTTGGATGCGGTGGAAGATGAGGCTTCCTGATTTATGGGTACCTGGTGCTCAGCAGTAGCGCACAGGTTGGTGCAGTATTGAAATGGATCAGGATCTCCGGGGATAGTGATCTCAGTTCCATCAAAAGGGAATTTGAGGCATTGGTGGTATGTGGATGGAATTACCTTTAAAGCATGAATCCAAGGGCGACCAAGTAATATATTATAGTGGATATCACAATCCAGGACCTGGCATGTGGTATCTATGATGACCGGTCCCACTCGGAGTGGAATTGTAATAACACCTTTAGAAGCGCGTTCTTCATCATCATATGCTTTGATGATGATGCTTTTTCTAGCATCTACACATGCCTCAGAAAAACCAAGAGCTTTGACCAATTTTAGAGAGCAGATGTTCAATCCTGCTCCACCATCTACTAGAACTCATCTAACCTTATGCTTGTGGACAAAGACTTCAATGTGGAGGGCATCGTTATGTGATGGCTTGGGTGAGGAATAGTCATTGTCTGAAAAGGTGATGTGGTGAGGTGAATTCAAGTATCCAACCATGGTCTCAAAGTGGTTGACATCGATATTGGTTGGGACGGATGACTCTTGCAGTACTTTATCGAGGATGGCCTTATGCGTGGGTGGAATACGGAGTAGTTCAAGAATGGATATTTGAGCAGGTGTTTTATTTAAATGCTCGACGATGTTGAACTCCGGTTTTGGATTGGACTGTCTGGCGGACGGACCAGGTATGGTGATTTTTGGTTGACGGGCAGAAGGACTCGGGATAGTGACCTTGCCTTTACGCGAAGTCACATTACATTCTGGGGCTCTTTTGATGTTGATGGTATTAACAGATTCATCTTCATTAGCAGCATGAAGATTGTTAATAATAGTGCCATCAGGATAACTGTATGCAAGACGAGTAGTATTATAAGTCGGATGAATGCGGTTGGCTTGGTTGTTTATATGCTTGGTGCCAGACAAGGAAGCCTTACCATGATCCTGCAATGGGTTCTTGTGTATGGTATGATCTGCATTGGATGTAAAAGATTGACCACCCAACTCAATGGTGTGGTTCTCTATGAGGTCTTGCACCAAATTTCATAATTGGTGACAAGAGGATGTTTTGTGCCCTTTGGCACGGTGGTAATCACAAAATGAACTATCATCCCACCATGATGGCTTGAATTGACCAGGGTCATACGGTTTCGGCTCTTCCAACATTATGACGCCATTTTGGAGAAGTTTCTTTAAGACAGTTTCGATAGGTTCACCCAAAGGGGTGTATGTACATTTTTGGAACTATCGTGGTTGACGCAACTGCCTTTGATTTGATTGTACATGATTGTTTTGGATAGTGTTGGCAGTTGGTGGTTGTGTAGTTATAGGTGCATTTTGATTTTGTACTCCTTTGATTGTGAGTACATGACCTGTTGCATTGACGGTTTTTGCATCAACTACACCATCATTTGTGATGTGCTTGTTCTTAACCTAGTACTTTTTTTTGTCGTTTGAACTACTTGGGTTATTATTGGTGGTGGTGTTGATGGATTTGCCACCATATTTCAATTCACCTTTAGCAATCAAGGCTTTCTCCAGTTGAACACCCTTTTCAACAAGGTCAACAAAAGTGGTGCAACAATGGACTTGTAATCCATACCTTAGTGGTCCAAGGAGATTTTGTACAAACATGGTTACTTTCTCCTTTTCAGGTATTTCTACCAGACATCTGCTTGTTAAGGTTCTCCATCTTTGAAAGAATGGAATGAAAGTCTCTCCTACATCATCTTGGGTAAGTTTGCATAAGGAGGTGATGTCAATGTCCGTGTCAATATTGTAAGCATAGTTTTCGACAAACTTGTTTGCCAATTCGTCCCATGTTTTTATTCCCTTAGGCAAAAGTGAGAACCATTCTAGTGCATGGCCTCCAAGACTTCTAGAAAAGAGTCTCATGAGATAAGTTTGCTCATAAGCAATGTTGATACAACTAGTGGTGAATTCCCTTATGTGTTCAAGGGGGTTTGTTTTTCCTTTATATTTGGGAAAATGGGTACCACATATCCATGAGGAAAGGGTTGCATATACAAAGTTGTGTCAAATGGATATGGACACAAGTCATGCGACATGTATGATTTTTTATTGGATTGTTGCAAGGTCTCCACTTGTGTTTGAAGAGCAGCTAGTTGTTGTGTGAGTGCTTCCACCATGGGATGGTTGGTAGCATCACCTATGTTGGTGATAGGGGCAGCTTGAGTCCCCAACTGTTGAGATGAGATGTGTTGATTTTGAGTGGGTTGCTTGTGAGCAAAGTGAGTATTGTGATTAGGCGATTGTTGGAAATGAACGTTTTGATGAGGGATATGCTGTTGTGTATGGACTTGAGATTCGTAAGTGGGAATGTGTTATCCTACCATGTTGGACTGGATTTGAGAACCTTGTTGGTTTTGACTTTGTTGATGTCCAAATAAAGTGAAAGAATGATGGCCTTGTTGATTTTGAGCTTGTTGATGCCCAAATGGAGTGAATGATTGAGTGCCTTGATTGCCTTGACCAAATAAGAGATTGTGGCCTTGAGGAATGTTGGTGGTTTGAGTCACAGGAATGTTGGTATTAACTTGTGAGGAAGTGGGTTGGGTGCCTTGTATGGTAACTCTTTGTTTATTTCTCCCAAAAGGATTAGATGAGTTAGTTGCCATGGCACTTGAAGAACCTAATAATAGGTTTGTTGATGTACTCATGGAACTAGATGAAGTTCCAAAGAGGTTTGATGTGGTTGCCCCCATTGTTTGCGAAGGAATGGTGGATGTTTGTTGGGGGATGGATTGTGATGTGGTGTTGGTTTGGGAAGATGTTCCCCCAATAGATGTTGTGTTGGTTGTGCTAGTGGTATGACCAAGGGAGGTAGAATTGAGTGTGTTGATGACAATTTGTGAAGAAGCTCCCATGGAGGAATTATGTGATAGTGGAGTGGGAGAAGTTGCTCTAAGAGTGTTAAGGTCAAATCCCTTTGGTAACTTAGCCCCTTGGTCAAGGAGCATAGCTAGGAATCTAGAAGTCATTTAAGACTACTTCTTCTACAAAAGCAGCAACTTTTGGATGTTGAGCGGCAACTAATATGTCTTCTTCAAAGACATCCCCATTTTGATCTCATTGGATAAATGGTTCAAAAATATGTGAGGGAGATGATGGTATGTTCATTTCACTAAAAGGATTGATTGTGGAATTTTCCATGTCAAAACAAGGATTATTCATGGTATTGGGAAATGAGTCCATGCCAGTTGTGAACTCAAGAAAGTTGTGGTCTTGTCTAAAAGAATCCATCAGTCATATCTTTTTTTGTAGTCTAGTTTCAACCATACAAAGTTTTGCTCAACTTGGGACGATGGAGAGAATGATCTAAGTATGAGACTATGTTTTTGGTTTCTTTTTGGATTTTTAAAGGATGCTATGAATGCAAATAAGACTAAAGGCTTGTGAATGCAAGTGGTGTGACACTAAAGGCATATTCCAAATGATATGCACTAAATGATCCTAAGATGTACTTACTAATGAGAGATCTAAAGAGGACAAACTTGGGCAAACAAAGTCTTTGCAATGATTCAATTTTTTTGGAAGACCAATGGACCGTGGAAGGACTATAAATAGGACAAAGTGAAATTTCCACACTAGACTAATGAGTGGGAAATAATTCACAAAAGACTTGACAAAATGACAAAGGTAATTGGGTCTAATGACAACCTAGTATTGAATGCAAAGTTTGGACAATGAGTGATAAGAGTCAACTCCTAAAATCTGCAAAAGTGAGTATCTAAGGAGATGGTGAAGCTATCAATGCAATCTAATGAAAAAATGAAACCTATTGGTGAGTCTCAAATGGTACCTACAAATGCAATGTTTGATGGAAAGTTGAGCAATAGACTGTTTTGGTTTGGACTATACCAGTGAAGAAAGATTGGATTCAACTAAAGAAAAGTTTTGGACTTTCTGTTTTGACAGTGACAAGTTATTTGCAGCTTTTTGGCAAATGCGTCGTTGAAAATGCATTGCGACAGAGCAAATGCGGTTCTAGAAGTGGCAATTGCGACACAGTCTGGCGAATGCAGGTTTGTGTCTATCAAATGCGGCTCACTGTTGGCAAATGCGACTCTGTAAGTTTCAATTGCAGTTTGATAGAGTGAATGCGGCTCCTGATGGCTCAAATACGGCTCATCAGAGCGAATGCAGCTTGGTATCTTGCGATTTCGGTGCAGCAGAGCACTTGCATCCCAATTGTCAATTTTCTAGAAAAAAACCCAAAAGTTTGCAGTTTTGAGAAGTTTTCTGGTTTTCAATTTGTTGAAGATTGTTAAAAACCATTGGCAAACACAGAAATCAAAATATGAAGTGCATGATCAAGCAGACTCACTCTTAATAGTCAAGTGGGTCATCCTCGCAATCACAGCCCGCATCTTAAAATCACGTCGACTCACACAGCCTTGTCACCCCCTAGAGGGCGCCCATGTTTTTGTCTTTTCTAGGTGTGTACTCAAGGTGACGGAAGTGGATACCAAATCCCCTGAGCAATCAGTCCCTGGTGATTATATGGTGAGTGTCTTGGGGGGAGATTCTTCCCTCCCCTTGCACCATGATTGAAACGATGTTTGGTTACTGACTCGGTTGGCTACTACACTAGGTTCTTAGTAAGTCTTTCTGTTCAGTGTGACAATGGATATACTCCCTCAAGAGACCTCCGAACCTTTAGAACAAAGGCTTTGGGGATGGTTATCCTATCTACTACTGTCAAGTTGGATTTTCATCAACAACTTGCTTTTGATTATAGTGGGTTGGAAACCTTGGCTTTAGGTGTTCCCACTTAGGTCGTTCCCGTAGGGTGAGTACTTTTTCCCACTACGGCAGGCCTTCTAAAGGATTTAAAAATTAAAAAAAAAATGCATGAAGTAAAAATGGATAGGTCTGGATTTTTGATCACCCACTAAAGGGGAGAGCATATACCTCTTATCCGAACAAGCACAGTAAACAATTGTTCAAATTTTAAACCCAAATGAAAGAATTTTTATTCTAAGTGAAGATATTGCTTCACCAAAAACATGGGGTTTATTTTAATCCAACAAAATTTAGTGTGGTGACTATCCTAGATTGATAAATTCCAAATTAAAAAAATGCCTACCCTAGGGTTGATAAATTCAATCTTTAAGTGTGTCTATCTTAGGATTGGTTCATTTTACCCTTAAAGAAAAAAAAGATAACAAAAAAAGGCAATACTGGCCACGGTCGCGTCGGATCCAGTTTACAATAAACAAGAAAAAATAAAAATTGCGTTTTACCCGTTATTTGCAGTGCGAATTTTCGAATGCGGCTCGTCAAATGCATCGCGGCATATGCGGCTCTCGGAGAAGCTAATGCGGCGTAGAGGAATGATTGTGTCGCACATGAATGTGAATGCAGCACAGCAAAGCTTTTGCGTCACACTATATGTCAAATGCGGCTTTTCGTACCCTAAACCTACAAAAAAAAACATACGACACCTGCAAAAAAGGACGTGTTGGAATGTCGGGTTCACCAATGTAATGATTTAATTTTCCTGCAAGATTGAAACACTTATTAGTTGTACCTACAAATTAATATAAATTAAAAAATAGAATGCAAAGGAATATAAATAAATGGAAGAAAGCTAAGAAAGATCTCACCCATCTAGTATTCCATGGCTGACTTCCATTGCACCTTCTCCAGTTTTGGAATGATGGATGCCCTCTATTTTGTGTGTGAGCAACTCTATAAGCCTAGCCTCAACAAAGCATTTGAAGGATTTGAAAATGTAAACTAGTGCAATCTAGAATATTACTCCTATTATGCAAATAGTTAAATAAGTAAAGCCTAAAATGTGAGAATGAAATGCCTATAGTAATAATAACTTAAGCAATGATCGGATCCCAAAATGAGATCAAGATTGTCATTTTATAGAAAATGCAATCTTGAACGGACGGACAAGATGAGAGCTTTAAGGAATGCCCTAGAATCAAAGGTCAAGATTCAATAAGGCAACTCTCAATTAGGGTTAGGGCAAAATACCCATATGTGTGAATAAGATTTAATTAAATGAATTAAATCAAGACTGAATGTGACAGTGGAGATGAAATTAGTAAAAGTCAGAAGACAATAGGATGGGATTTTATAAAATCAGTAATTTTAGAAATTACTTGATTTGTAGAAGAATATATCCCTTTTTGAATTAAATTAATTCAAAATACAAATTTTGTGAGGTAATTAGTAATTGATTTTTGAAATTAATTACTAAATGAAGAATCGGTTGAGTATGTGAGATATTTTTAAATGATTTGTTTTATTTAAAAATATAAAAGTGTCACATGCCATAATTAAATAATTAAAATAATTATTTAATTTAGAAGAAGGAGTTAATTAATTAAATAAATTAATGAATTTATTTAATTAAGAGAGGATTTAGGAATTAGTGACATATTAAATAGATATATTAAAATATATTAATTTAATAATCAGGAGGACATTAATGATAAAGATTAATTAAATAAATAAGATTTTATTTAATTAAGAGAAGACTTTGACAATTAGTGACATATTAAATAGATAAATAAGATTTATTTGTTTAATAATCATGAGGAATGAGAGATTATGAATTAATTAAATAATTATGAATTATTTAATTAATAGTTGAATGTGGGTTAGGAACATAATTAAAATGTCATAATTATGTTGGGATGAAAAGTGGTAAAGTAGTGTTCGCAGGCCTTGGTCATTTTTATGTGTCTACATTTGCCCCTCTTTGTCAGTTTTGGATTAAGGTTTTCGAGAAATATTGTGACCTTTTGTTTCTTTGGTATTTCAATAGGGCATCGACTAGCTAGACTCCGCCATCTCTAGAAGAAGGTGATGAAGTTATCTCCTTCCTCTTGTATGGTGTGACATAAGGAGGCTATTGTAATTTTTTTGTCGATTTTAAAGGCAAAATGTTTTATAAACTTCTCAGCAAGTTCACCCCATGACCTTATTATGTACGGAAGTTTAGAAAACCACTCTAGTGTTATTCCAACGAGGGTTCACAAAAAAAGTCTCATAAGGTACGTGGGGTCATATGCGACATCCATGCATGTTGTGGAAAATTCCCTTATATATTCTAGAGGATTATGCTTCCCATTATACTTAGGCAAGTTTGGTATAACATATCCGTGTGGGAAGGGTGTCATGTATAAAGCTTTGTCGAAGGGACATGGACATAAATCTTGTGCTGAAAAGGTCCATTTTCCAGACATTGCCATGTTGTCCATTTGTTGTTGAAGGGCTTGCATTTGTGTTTGCATAACATCTACATGTGTCAAAGACGTGTTGGTTGCGTTGTTGGGGTCTATGTAAGTGTTCTGAAACCCAATTTTTTGTGACGGATTTTGATTCAGTGTAGGTATGTGTCCTATTTGTATAACCCTTATTTGTGGAATGGCACTAGTGGTGTCGATATGTGGTATAGCATTTGTCGTGTTTATCCTAATTCTAGGAATTTTACTTTCGGTATTAGTGCCAAAGGGATGACGATGATGCTCCTACAGAAAAACTAAGGCCTTGTGTCATGCTCGATGTACCAAATGGTGTTGTATGTACTGTTGTGGCAGTTTGGGTAGGTATCCTAGATGGTATAGTTGTAGTTATTTGAGGAATAGAGACACTAGATGTCATGGTTTTTGTCCCTTGAGTAGATGAAGTTATCAATGTGTGGATGTCAAATCTAGGAGGTAAATGGCACCTTCTACTAATAGTTTTTCTAGATATCTTTGAGGATCATTTGCCAAACAATCATCTACAAAAGATGCAAATTCTAGATCTTGGACACCAAGGTCTATGTCTTCTACAAAAAATTGTACTTGTGGGTCTCTAGTGACAAATTTTTCCAATAAGCCCCTATGAGGTCTTGATGTACTTGATGGTATGTTTGAGAAGAGCTTTATGTAGTCTTGTGGATCAGCCATTTCTCTTTGTTTCTTTTTGGACCTTGTTTCGACCATGTAAGATATGCTCAAAATGGGAATGACGCAAAACTATGTCTATGAATGATATGATTTAGTCTATGTTTTTGGATTTTTTTTATATAAGAGATTCTAAATGCTTGATGATTTTCTATCTAATGACTATATCTATGTATGCTAAAGTGATAAACTTTGGGAGATTTTGGAAAGAGGTTACCAGCCATCTAAAGTTTAACCAAGGCTTCAAATTAGTTTGTTGAGGAACCTTTTGTAAGACTAAGACCAAGAGATAAATTGAGCTCCCAAACTAGACTGATGAGATGGAAAGACTCGAGAAAATGATAAAAGATATGTGTGACAAGTGACTAGGTTCAATGACAGTTTTGGTTGAAGCAAGGGTTTATCCAAAGCATGGCAAGTTGGCCTATTTTGAAATCCTCAAAGGTGACTATCCTAAAAGTTTGATTGATATGACGATAATGAAGACTCCTAAAACTTAACTAGGGTTTGCAACTGATATGACTATTGTTATGGCTAAATGATACCTAAAGGATGCAATTGTGAAAAAAACATGAGCAAATATTTTTGGCTTCTGTCAGAGATCACTGTGAAAGGATAAATCAGAGACTGGTGTGATTGTTTGACCTTCACATGTGACAATAAATTTTTTTTTTGGTAATCAGGCAATTCTGGTTCAAGATGATAGATGTGTCACAGAAATTAACAAATGTGGTTCTCAGTGTCATATGCGGTTTTTTGGTAAACTATGTCTCAGGTTTGTGATAGGCAGATGCATCGTTCTAGACTGCAACTATGGCTCACCAAATCAGATGCGTCACAGTGTTTTTCAAATGTGGTTTTCGGTCTCAAAGGTTGTTTACTGGTACCATATGGCTCGGGTCTATGACAGGCATATACGTCATTCTAGAGTGCAAATGTGACTCACAAGTTCAAATGCATCACAAGGGGTTTCAAATGTGGTTGTTTAGTATCAGAGGTGTTAGTAGGTTTGACATATGTGACTCACTAAAAGCAAATGTGGTTTTCTGGTAAACAGATGTGACTCAGAATGGTAGATGTGGTTTATTGGTAGACAGATGTGACTCAGTTTAACAGATGTGAGTTTTTGGTTAACAGATGCAGTTTTCTGGTAAATTGTAGGTTTGAATCAGTTTGTTTTTTATCAAATATTGGCAAATAAAGACAATTAGAAAACACTGTGTTTTAGGTTTGATGAACATGAACATGTGTAATTCTAGAAGATGAGTATGATCCTAAGGCTAGCAATGACAATATCTACTGAATTCTCACTTGGGTTTCCCCAGCTGCGCTTATTCAGAGTGGATGATTAGAAGCTTGACCACACTGGCTCCCCTCCACGACACTCACTTCTATGGGTCATCCAAGCTTCAATTCTCATGAATCCCCATGATGAATTTTTCATCTCTACTAAGAACCACAAGTATGTGAGATGACTTCAGAGGTCTGACCTCTTGCACTAACAAATAGAAGGATTTTGGTTAATTTAAAAACAATTGGCTTTTTAGTA
Organism: Sequoiadendron giganteum; assembly: GCA_007115665.2. NCBI lineage: Eukaryota > Viridiplantae > Streptophyta > Pinopsida > Cupressales > Cupressaceae > Sequoiadendron > Sequoiadendron giganteum. Next base: position 421,648,147 of record CM021102.1, on the reverse strand, counting down.
AGGGCACCTATTCAGAAGGCCACACAAGAGGCAAGATTAGCTCCGATAAGGAGGCTTTAAAGCCTATAGAGTTTATGCTCTACAGGTTTTGATGCACCACAACGGTACTAAGGGAATCACTATCACTTGCTTGTTTGCAGGAAGTTCTATAATGCTGAGTTTTCCTCAACATTAAAATTTGTACACCAATCGGGAGTAGCTTGGCTTTAGCTCATCACCGGTTTTGAGTCACTTTGGGGTGAGTACTTTTTCCCACCAAAGCAGACCCAGATCTAGAGTTGATAACAATTTCTCTTGCACCTACGATTGCACAAGTGCACAAGGGGAGAGGATACTTTTGTTATCAAATCAGGTTCTAATCTAACAGAATGTGTGAATGCACCAAACATAGAAAACGGTGATTTATTTTAAGCACCAAATGAAAGCATGACTTAATCTAATAAGACAATCAGTTTCAAAATAATCTTCGACATTTTTCAAAACAATTCATCAGTAGTCTGATCTTTGTCTTCATCAATCATCTTGCAAGCACTCTTTGTATATTTATCTTCTACGAAATGTCCTTCAAACACTATATTAGCTCCTCAAGAACATGCGTTGCAAAATCCAAATTAGTCATAATGAAAACTGCAATTTAAAATTCAAATTCAAAATTTTGACACCATAATTTTTTTTATACCAGTTAAATGCATTGCAGGGAGGCACAAATGTGTCATGAAATGTTAGATGTGTCACAAAAAGTCATATGCGGCTCATGGGGTCAATTGTGTCGTTCTATGTTGTAGATGCGTCGCATCGTACTTGTACCTATAAAACTCAAAAAAATTACAGATTTTTTTTGAAGACAGTGTCTTCACGTTAGATTCACCAATGTAACATAGGAAAACAAGAAAGATTAAGCAATACGATGCAATAAACTCAAATCTAAACCTACACTAACAACAAAGAATAATGGAAATATAAAAAGCATAAATAACATAAAGATCTCATTGAATATTTGTGTAATTCCATGAATAACCTCGATTGCACTTCTCCATTTTGTTGTTGTATGATAATTTCCCTCAAATTTCTTTAAGTGTGCAAGTATAGCCTCATGATAGTGTTATTAGCAAAACATTGAAGATTCTTAAAGTTGCTTCCAAAAAGTATAAAGATTTCGGGAGGAGTAATAATGATGAAGGTAAAGTCAATTTATAGAAAATTCTTTTTGAATGACTAGCTCGGATTAAAAGATAAATCGATGATCATGATTAAAAGATGTGACTTGCGATGAGATTAGTGTAAGTGAAAAAACATGAATGATGGTGATTAAATTAAATAATAATTTAATCTTTAGTGGAAACTAGAAGAATAAAGATCACATGTAAGATAAAGATTGAAAATAAATAGAAGATGAGAATAAATTAATTAAATAATTAAAGTTATTTAATTAATAAAGGTTTGCACGTAGAAGATAAGAATAAGTCTAGATAACCAATTGATTAACACATAAAGTTTGTCCATTAAAGACAATCAGATATTAAATCATCAGATAACTAAATGATCTAATTAAATCTAGAGATAAGTGATAAATGACTAATTAGATAACAAAGAGATTATCTAATCACAGAGTAATATGTCATGGATAAACTTTTTTTTAATTAAATAATAATTTAATTCAACATTTGAGATTTTAGGATTAAATTAAATAAATAAATATGTATTTAATTAAATGGAGAAAAGACTAAGGAATAATTAAATAATTTAAAATTATTATTTAATTATAGTTGAAAGTGTGAGAGGAATTAATTAAATAATTTTAAACTAATTATTTAATAGAAGGTAGATTCAATTAGTGACGTAATTAAATAAATAATATTTAATTAATTAATCAAGAAAGAATAAAGATAAAAATTAATTAATTAATTAAAGTTATTTAATAAATAGAGCATTGTATGTAGAAGATAAGATTGACATAGATAAAACTCTCTTAGAGAAAATCAAATCTTATCTAGACTTAAGTGATTAATGACTAATTAAATAATTAGATATTATTTAATTATAGAAGATTGTGATAAAGAGGAATCATCATTTTAAATTAAATAATGATTTAATTCAAAATTCAAGGATAGTGGATTAAATTGAATAAATAAAGATTTATTTAATTAAAGAGAGAAAAGGCCAACGGATATTTAATTAAATATTTAATTATAGTGGAAAGTGACATAGGAAATTAAATAAATAAACATTTATTTAATTTTAGAAAGAAAAGGCCAAAGAATAATTAAATAATTATTTAATTATAGTGGAAAGTGGCATAGGAAATTAAATAAATAAATATTTATTTAATTTTAGAAAGAAAATAGGTTTAATTAGCAAAATAATTAAATAAATCATATTTAATTAATTAATCAAAGGGAAATAAAGATGAAAATAAATTAATTAAATTATTGAAATTATTTAATTAATAGAGGATATATGGTCATAGGAAATAATTAAATAATTAAAATTATTTAATCATGAAGATGAAAGAATTATGAAGATGTTAAGAGTCACAAGCCTAGGAGAATTTTTAGTGTCTACAACAAGGTTTGGGTGACTCTGAATTGATATCAAATCAAGTTAGAAACCTGAACGTTACAAAAAATGATTTTCTTAAGTTGTATAAGTAGAGATTGGGATTTAATGGAGGATTTTGATGCTTTCAAGTTGTTGTTTATTCCTAGAAATCATAATAAACTTGCTACCATAGGATCGCAATTCGATATTCCAACTATTCATAATGTTGAGGTACACCAATATGTAAAAGTGGTTGTGAGACCATCTGTACCAGATGAAAATGATAGTTGGTAGGTTTTTGAAAGTGAGAAACAAATTATTAATTTTCTAATGGAGGAAGCAGAGTTTGTTGCTGGAAACTAGCAAAAATTTGAGCAGCAATATGACAATCAGATCTTGCAATTGAAGTCCAATAAACTACCCAAAGGTTTGGTAATCTTGGGATCAATATTTAATTATGATGATCAAGTTAGAAGAGATAAAAACAACATGACAGAGAAGCAAGAGCATTATGAACCCATTGAGATATTCAGAGATAAGCTCCTCAAGCTTGGTAAGTTATGTACTAAAGAGGAACAACAAGATTTTATCTTGCTTTTCAAAGAATTTAGCAATATTTTTGCTTGGGAGTATGGAGATTTAAAGGGTTTTAATCTTGAGTTAGCTCAACACACCATTGATTTTGAGCCCAAAGCAAAACCAGTAAGGCATAAGCAAAGGCCTCTAAATCCCAAGCTAGAGAATCTCATAAAAACAAAGTTTATAAAATAAATTGAAGGTAACATTGTCTCTTTGATAAATCATACATCTTGGGTTTCTAACTTGGTACCTGTTAGGAAAAAGAATAGTAAAATTAGGTTGTGTGTTGATTTTCATGATTTAAATAGAGCCTCTCTTAAAGACCATTATCCACTTCCTTCAATGGAGCAGATTTTACAAGTGGTTTTAGGTTCTGATAGGTTTTCCTTATTAGATGGATATTCAAGATATAATCAGATTTTAGTAAAGGAGGAAGATTAGTTCAAAACTACCTTTACTACCAAATGGAGTTACCATGTCTTATCGGAAAATGCCCTTTGGTTTGTCCAATGCAAGGGCAACCTTTAAGAGAGCAATGGATATGGCTTTCCAAGGCCTCATTAACAAGTTTGTACTTGTTTATTTAGATGACATTACCATTTTTTCAAAGAATGCTAATGAACATTTTGGTCATCTAAGGAAAATCTTTGAAAGATGCAGAGAATATGGGGTTTCACTTAACCCAAAGAAGAGCATTTTTTCAATCCATGAGGGGAAGCTTCTTGGACATATTGTTTCCAAGCATGGTATCACAATTGATCTAGAAAGGATCATTTCTATTATAGCATTACCCCTGCCAGCTTATAAGAAAGGCTTACAAAGCTTTCTAGGTAAGATCAATTTTGTAAGGAGGTTCATACCTAGCATTGCAACATTATTGCAGCCCCTTATAGCTATATTAAAAATAACATTCCTTTTAGTTGGACCAAGGAAGGTAAGAAGAGTTTTAAAGAAATCAAGGAGGCCCTTGCAACAAACCCAACACTTATTAACCCAAATTTTGATAAAGATTTTATATTATATGCATTTGGGAGTGTTGACACAATTTCAACTATGCTTTGTCAACGGAAAGAACAATGAAGACACAATTTCAACTATGCTTTGTCAACGAAATGAAGAATGAAGACACAATCGTCAACTTTGTGATTTGGATTGAAGCTTCATTTCATTATGTATGATCAGTTACTCCCACGGCTTGTGTGGGACATCATTTTTCATTGTAAAATAAATAAAGACAATAGTACTATGCAATTTGTGTAATTTTCTATTGTAAAGAACTTGCAGACTGATTCACAACTATTTTCAAAAAAAACTGCTTACATAGTTCATAAATGGGCAATTTGATCACAATAATGTTTCCAAAGAAGGCCAAACAATCTATCTTTTCAAAAGGAAAACAAATTTTCACAACTTGAAGAATAGAATGAACATAAGCACAACCTAAGACTTGTGATGCAAAATTACTTTTATTGATGTACAATAATGAATGAGAAAAAACTAGAGGTTTTGATGATTAAAAAACAATAATTTCATTAAAATCATTCACATAGACATTTGCATTATTTGAAGAGATAAAACTGATAAATCTTGAATGAAGATAGCAAGAAAATACTGCATAAATGATAAATAATAATAACCTATAACCTGTTGTTTTATATAAATCTATAAAAAATGAGTTACAAAGGCTTCTTCTCTCTGCAATGCACAAGAGAGCATAAAGGCAAGAACTGAGTAAAAAGGACTAAGTCTTTTCCTCTAAATACAAAAAATGACTCCAAAGTGCCAAGCGGTGGCACTTGCAGTTAACTGCATCTGAAAATATCTCCCAAAAACTGATACATGAGAAAAATGGAAAACCCCCAAAAAGAGGGGTCAAAACTAAAGTAATTTGAGCTAAAATAGCCTTAAACTCACTATCACAATTAGTTTCACCCAAGTTGACGTTGAAACCACGAGATAACTGAAAATCAAGATCAAACTCTCCAATTTAACTCCTCAATCAATTCTTGCATGATTTCATAGTGAAGTTAATCAATTTAAATAGATATTAAGGTAATGCGATTAACAATTACTTTAATATGTATTATGGGTTTTCCTATTCTCCATCTACATGACATCTATTAAATCAATTTATAATTGATTTCTCTAATAATGTTTACATTTATTAATTAATTTCAAAACATGCAAGAAATTTTGCAAAAGTTTGCAAGGAAAACCTAATACATATGATAAGGTATTAGTTTTCCATAAAAAGCTTAAATCAAAGGAAAAAAATACCTTCAAAGTGAAGTCAGCAACATAGGGTAAAGAAAAACTAATAACAAAATCTGCGGCCCATTTTGCATTGTCATTTCATTTTGCATTCTGGAAACTTCATCTTTTCTATTGTTTTGATGCCTCACCACAAGGGTTCCAATTGATATTCTCTTGCTAGGCTGTGATAGAATCATGAAATCCAATACCATGTTACTCTGGAGACTTCAAAAACTTCTGTGTTCTTTCATCAGTAGGTGAGTTTCTTTATTTTTATACTCTTTCCTTGAAAAACTCTTTGTTAATAGTTTTTCTGGGTTTTTATTCTTTATTAGCAAGCTGACCACTGTTCATCATTTTGTATCGAGGTGAAAGAAGTTTACATATTGCTTTGTAGAATTCTTACTACTTCACTATGTTGAAAGCATATAAATCTTTTACTTTTTTCTGCTTCCTATGCAAAGCCCGAGATTTTGACATTTGGTATAACTCCTTCTATGAACAAAAACGAGCTAGGGTTTTAAAGAATATAAACCCATAGTAGAATTTTGTAGCTTTTAAAACTCATGAAAAAATTGAGGGTTATAATCTTAAATACAACGGTGGCTTCTTTCTATGGTTTCTTTGTGCATATATGTTGAGGGTTTATCCCCATTTGCAGGTCATCCACTATGTAAAGATCTTTTTCCACATGGATTTTTCTTCTTTACCTAGGTTTCTAACCCATGATCTCCCCTTTTTCTTTCTGGTTTACTCTATTCCATGGGATGAAATACTCTTAATGTCGTGTTTTCTGGAAGAAACCTGTGTTTCTTTCTTTTGTAAAATGTAATAATATTATCATGTATAGCTTCTCCTTTGTTTCTCATGTGTACATTCTTGCATATGCTCTCATTTATTCTTTCATGTACTTCACATTGACCATCCTGCATATTTGAACTATTCCCAGTTTTGTCACCTCTTCATGTGACTACCTCATAAATAAAAACTGCCCCATATTAACCTTTGGCCTATAGACTGTCAATTGCTTCTCTTTATTGAAGATCTACTTTTGTAATGGATATTGAGACTTACTTGATGTGCAATGATGAAAGTACACCTTTACTCCTCTCTTATAACTCTGACATCACACTAGAGCCACCAAGACCATGCTGGTTGAAACAACCATTAACCATATTTTTCATTTTTGGGTAGTATTGCATCATTTGTAACATTGAGAACTATGATCCTGGAAATGGTATTGGAGACTATACTGTCACAAGAGTTATATTTTTCCTTATTATGAAGCTTGTCTTATATGCAAAATTAAACTGAAAATGACCTTATACATTGTGAAAATAAATCCATTATTCAAATGACATTGCTCTTATTTCTTGCTCACTGTTTGCTCTTCATACTAGGACTGTCCCTAGGCACTTCATTGCACTTCTCTAACTTGATAGTCATGAGTGAGCGGTCCTATGTTAATTATGCAGATGGTAATTTGTGGATATGATTGATATGCATTCTTTAAAGCTTGTAGTAACTGCATGAAAATTGAAATGACTTCCATGGATTTAAAATATACTTCAAATCCCTCTTAAAATACAAGAGGGAAGTGTTATGCCCTGCATACATGCCCCAAATTTTTTCTTGGAAAAGTTGGGGACCCCTCTGTTTTCTTTTGTTTTACTGGTTTGTTTCATTATGTTTTGCACTTTGTTGTTCTCATTTCATCTTTTCCCTCTTCGCTTGTTTCGGTTTTCGTCTCTTGTTTTGTGTTTGTTGTCGTTTTGGTCTTATCCCAGAGTTGTTCACAATCCTCGGACCTTGCTTGTTTTCCTTTGTCAGAATTGGACTTCGGACTTGAACCAGAACCTTGAACCTCTTCGGAAGGTTCATGTTCTTGGTTCCAACCCGATTCTGATCTTCGCTTCCATTGTGTGTCTGTCTTTTGGGTTCGGGTTTCGAACTGGAACTGGCACCTTGCACTTTTGAAGGTTCTCATTCCTTCCCATGACCCATTCTCATTCCTTCCCATGACTCATTCCGATTCCTTCCCATGACCCGTTCTTGTTCCTTCCCACGACCCATTCTTGTTCCTTCCCATGACCTATTCTTGTTCCTTCCCATGACCCGTTACCATTCCTTCCCATGACACATTCTCGTTCCTTCCCATGACCTGTTCTCGTTCCTTCCCATGACCTATTCTCGTTCCTTCCCATGACCCATTCTCATTCCTTCCCATGACCCATTCTTGTTCCTTCCCATTACTTGTTCCCGTTCCTTCCCATGAATCATTCATGTTCCTTCCCATGACCTATTCCCATTCCTTCCCATGACCCATTCTCATTCCTGTACACAACCCATTTGGGATCAAGGGGGAGCAGAAACAAGATTTTAAATCCTCATGAAATATCATTTTAATGTTGTTTTATTTGCTCAGAAGGAGATTTAATTTTGTTTCAATTACGAAAATTCCAATTTTATTCACATTTAATTGAAATACATTAGATTAATTAATTAATTTCAAATTTTAATTATTAATTGATTATTTTTATTAATTAATTAATTTGGATGATTTACAGGTGCAATAGTCTTGATTTACAAAGCAAATGAGCAAAAGAGGAAGAGTATAAAGAGATCATCAAACTGAAAGAAAGATGAAAGTATGGTGAGCCCATTTGACGTGATATCAAGGAAAAGATGCTAATTTATGTTGTGCAAAGGAGTAACTCAAAGATGAAACTGGGAGCTGCAATTATAATTGAAAGTCAACAAAAGTCAAGAAAGGGCTGAAACTGAAAGTTTCTTGTGAGGAGTGATTGAATGCATGAAAAAGCTACAGCTTTTGATGCATTATTTTTGGAAGGAATTAGGGAATGGTTGAGCTATTAATTGTAAAATCTTCTTACTTTGATAGGGTTAGATTTTAGGAAAAATAGATAGACATTTTGCTTAGAGCTAGTTAGAGTTAGCAGTAGAATATACAATGGAGTTTTCTGTAGTTTTAGTTAATTGATTCAATCTGAAGACATTGGTTTTTGTGCACTGATGAAACTTGCCAGATTTATAAATGTTGTTTATCTATTTCACAATAGTAGAAGCAGCCAGATTTAAACCTTCTTTAAGTTGTTCTCTGGAATGATATTCATTGTGTTAATCATTTGATTTGGAATTCTTCGAGGAATGAATTTTTATCTTTTCTTTTGTTCAAAGTGTGATTTGTGATCTGCTGTTAAAATTTTGCAATGTGAATGAATTTCCAGCTTTGTATTGATTATAGGTTGATTTGTTTTTCAGTTCTAGTTTAGGAATTCCTTGAAGGGTAGCAGGTCTAGTTAATTAGATGAATTGCCATTCTTTTCTCTCTTATGTCCCTGGTTTATCTTTTGCCCTTTTTTATACCCTAATTAGAATAGGTTTAGATAGGATTTCAATCTTGCAACAACCAAAAAGCTCAATAACCAGCAGGCCCCTTGAACATTATAGCCTCATTGACCACTCAGCAAAACAACAACGTTGTGACCCAACATCTAAGACCTTGGAAGGCGATCGATTTAACGATTGTTTGTCTTTTCCAGGAGAGGTGAGGTGATTGCATCTTACCTGCATGTTGATGTGCCAATTTTTCCATCAACAGAACTAGTGCTAGAAGGAGGGCCTTGAGCAATTTTGGATTGTTGTATGGGAGTGGGTTATATCTTGAAAAACTCAACTTCGATGGACAACCCTTTGTATATCCCTGGGATTATTCATGAAATTATGCCTCACATGTATAATAGGCTTCCTTTATTTTCTGACAATGGACAAAAAGCTTCAAATCATTTTAAGATTTGCAGGGATTTATTAACTTTTCTTAGGGTTCAATATGAAGATATCGCTTGTCAATTGTTCGTCAAAACACTTCAAGGTATAGTACAACAATGGTATGATAATCTTTCCCCTAATACTATTTGTTCATGGATGGAGTTGGAATTCTTATTCTTAGATCAATTTGATCCTTATGTGCATATGTGAAACCCATCACTTCAATTTGTAGCTATGAAAAGAGCACCACATGAATCAATTATACTATTTAATCATAGGTTTCTTCTCATGTTTAAGTGAGTTGCAGATTTAGATTTGGTTATTAATGATTATGTGGTAAAAGAGCATTATTATTGGGGTTTGAATACTTTATTTGTAGCAAGAATTAAATGTTATGGTGAAGCTACCACCTTATGGGATGCTTTTATCAAATCTCTCTTGCTAGCACAATCTGGACAAGACATTAGAAATATGCATAATCAAAGTAAGAACTATAATGATCTTGTACTTAAAAATTGTCACCCTTCACATCTTTGCACTGGTTTACCCACAACGCCTACCCACATGAGAAGCCAAGCTTTGCAAAATACAATGACAGAAGTAAGTATTCCACCTACCAATGAAGTTGTGACTATATAATCTCTTTTCGGTCATACTCCAACTCATAATCCATTACATCATAATGAAGTTGTAAGTGAAAGATTTGATGAACAAATATACCATTTTGATGTTTTATTTGAAAAATAACAGGAAACAGATTTAAATTTGAAGCATAATGGAAATATCAAGCTAGAATCTGATTTTGTTGGAAATGTTAATACTAACGACAATATTGAAAGAGATGAAGTATCAACACAGGATTGTTGTCATTAGAAATCAGCAATACCTTCCAATGCTTTGAACAAATCTTCTAACCAAGATAAGAATCAATGTGATGAGGGATGGAAAAAAGAGCACAATTCATGTTGGCTAGATATCCCACGTATGCAAAATCGAGTAAGGGGGAATTTGGAAGAATTAGGAGATCCAAAGCTATCAAAACTCGCTAGGCCAAATAAATGTAGGATACATCCAAAAAATTAGCATTCTCAGATGGAGTGCCATGTTTTCTTAGGAAGGATGAAATTATATTTTAGATAGCTAATTATTGTTGAAGAAATATTTATGAAAGATCCCTAGAGTACGTATCCACTCAATGAGGGAGATGAAATGACGAGCGCACATGAAAATGGTAATGACTCCATCCGCAACGATGAGGGTAGCTATGAGAACATGTTGAGCTATTCCCCATCATCTAATGACCATGATCCTTGCATTGAGATGGATTCAATAATTGATGAAGCTTTCCTACCTAGTGCAAATTTGCTCGATGTGGAAAATGAGTTTATCGATGCGTTCATAGATTCTTTCATGATGGTGGGTAAGGAAGAAATACCCTAAGATGAGTTAACACAGAAAAATGACATAGTTGCTTTGAAGGATGAACATATGGAAAAAGAAAGCAACATAGTTCTGGGTGAAATTGTAAATGGATATCGTGGTAAAGGGTAAGAAGTTGAGTGCCAAATTGATTCTTCCAAGGAAGGAGATCAAATGGATGTCCAAATCACTCAAGTATTGCCTGATAGTCAAGTGGATCAGGTTTATCCTCCTCAAGAAAATAAATTTGCTCTCAATGTTGATGAAAGTACTAACATGAATGACTCTAATATTTTACTGCAGCAAGGAATGTATGATTAGTTGCAATTGGATGAAGCAAAAGAATATCAATCGGACTATCAAGAGGCTACTCTGAAGATTGAACCACTTCAGCATGATGAAGAGAACAAAATGAGGGAGTATTTTCTTGGTTTTGATTATGTTTATTCTAATGGTTTGTTTGATGAAGATCCTAGTTTATCATGCAATAATGAATTTGATTTTAACAGTGGTAAACTTGGTGCTAACTCAAACATTCTTTTTAATAATATGCATAAACATGAACTGAAGAAGTGTTTTCTTGGATTTGACTTTGTGCATTCAAATGATATTTTCAAAGAAAATCTTGTTCACCGTGTATCGGTATCTTTATCACAAATGGCGATGAGCCAGATGCTAATTTTCAAGTTCTTGTTGGTGATATGTTTGAATAAAATGTTAAGAGCGATGCTCCATCTTTGGAGGAAGAGGGTTTGCAGACTTCACAAGTGGATAATGGGGATGATTTGCAAATCAGTCCATTTGAGGAGATCGAAGGAATTTGGGACTTTGCAACCGAGTGGAATACAAAAATGTTGATAAAGGGATATCCCATCTACAAAATAAATCCCACTTCAAGTGATCCATGTAGGATTCTTCCTTTTCATTCACATTCTAAGGTAGGCTATTCTTATCTCTTCTTGTCCGAAAAGATTGCCAAGTCAGGCAAGGAAGATGTTGAACAAATTGATTTAAAGGTTGAGGAATCTGACCATTTAATTGGCGATGCATGTACTTTAAGGGACATGATAGAGGTTGATAGTCCTGATGAAATCAAATACACTAGTTTTCTGTTTGAGACTAGTGTTGATTGTGAAAGGGATACTCATGAAATTTTTGAACCAAGTTTTCATTTTTTGAATGCTAATGATACATCGCTAATAGATATCCTCTATGTTGACATGCATTTCCTAGAGAGGAATGGAGTGGTGTTCCATGAGTTGAGACCTCAAGAGAAGGAATTCAGACAACATGAGCATGCCACAACAACTGGAGGTCTTCTAAATCAAGTGGTGTCTTTCCATTACCTCTATGTTTTAATGATTTTCAGTTTGACTACGATGTTGGGGACAATAAAATATGTTTGTGGGTAAATCATGACAAGGCTGAGAACCCACAACTATTAATATTTCAAAATTTATACCCTCATAATGAATTTATTGCACATAAACTTTACAATTTTGAGTATAAATATGAATTTTCTAGGTTAAGAACTGTACCTGGTAAGTTTAGATTTTTGCACATAATGAAAAATCGGTCAGGTTCAGGGACAATTTTTTACAGTTTTATGTTTGTGAAGCTCAATTTTGGAGTTAGTTTAGGATTAGGATTGTTTGGTGTTAGTTTTTAGTTTAGTTCATTTTCTTTTTGTTTTGTTTTCTTTTGTCAATTTTAGTTTGTTTTCTTTCATTTTGTTATTTTCTTTTTACTATGTCCTCTTGTTTTTGTTTTATTTTTGGGTTTGTTATTTTCTTTTGTTCTTGTCTTTGGTGGTTGCTTGTTTGTTGGTTTTTGTTGTCTTTTTTCGTTATGGTCTTACTGGTTCGTCGTGATTGTGTGCTCTTTTCTTCTGCTCCTCTCTCTTCTTTTCTTTGTTTCTTTTCTTTCTTCTAGGGGTTCCTCTCATTGACATTAGAAGCTGAGTTATCATATGCAAGTCAGCCTAAACGATGAATCTATTGAGAGTCTATTGTCTATATTTTCAAACACTTGATCATTCAATTGCTTTGAAAACTTAGATTTACTTTCATCCTTTCCAAACTGGGGAATGTTAGCATGGATTAGGACTTGGTACATTATGCAATTTTGGGTAGTTTTTGAAAGTCTATTATGCTTTGCACATCTTAAGAAGTCCATCAGTTAGTTTACATCGAGTGGGGTAGCTCTATTCCAAGTGAAAAATCTAAAGGGTTACATTTCTTTCACGATGTCCACCATGGTTCTCAACCCATTACTTAAGCTTCACTGCTTAAGAATTGAGGGAAAACCAAAAATTATACTTCAAAATAATCAACACTTGAGAAAAGAGAAAGGAAAGAAAATATGAAAATGAACTCAATCAGCAAGGGTGGTTCGAGTATCTCTACCAGGGCTATAGATGCCTGGCTGGAAATAGAGCGATGCTTAGAGAGAACCAGAGGTATCTCTGTCGAGGCTATAAATGCATGTCTGGAAGTAGAGCTATGCCCAGAATATCATTGCACATCAGAAATGTAACTCACAACTACGTAGCTTGGGTAGAGTCTATTCCACTTTGATCACAACAACGCTTATGCAGAGGAATGAATCATTTTCATACACAAACAGATATCAATTTCATCTTAAACCTTTGTGATGTCCCAATTTTTATTTGGTTGCATTTCTTAGATTGCTTTGAATGAGCATAAACCAGAGATTTTGAGTATTTGGAGGGTTACATGTTTTAAAATGCTTAGATCATTTTCCCAGCTGAGTCACCATTTGTTATGCCTTGCATACATGCGCCCAACTTTTTGCTTGGCAAAGTTGGGGACCCCCTCTATTTTCTTTCAATTTGTTGGTTTATTTTGTTATGTTTTTCACTTTGTTGCTCTCGTTTCATCTTTTTCCTCTTCACTTGTTTTGGTTTTCGTCCCTCATTTTGTGTTTGTTGTCATTTTGAACTTGTCCTAGAGTTGTTCACAATCCTTGGACCTTGCTTTTTTTCCTTTGTTAGAATCGAACTTCGGACTTGAACCAAAACCTTGAACCTCTTCGAAAGGTTCTTGTTCTTGGTTCCAACCCGATTCTAATCTTCGCTTCCATTGTGTGTCTGTCTTTTGGGTTCGGGTTTTAGACTGGAACCGACACCTTGCACTTTTGAAGGTTCACTTTCCTTCCCATGACTCGTTCCCATTCCTTACCATAACCCGTTCCTATTCCTTCCCATGACATGTTCCTTCCCACAACCCATTCCTGTTCCTTCCCACAACCCATTATGTTCCTTCCCACAACTCGTTCCTGTTCCTTCCCATGATCCATTCTCGTTCCTTCCCATGACCCATTCTCGTTCCTTCCCATGACCTGTTCATGTTCCTTCCTATGACCCCTTCCCATTCCTTCCCATGACCCGTTCCTATTATTTCCCATGACCCGTTCCCATTCCTTCCCACAACCCATTCTCGTCCATTCCCATGACCCGTTCTTGTTCCTTCCCATGACCCGTTCATGTTCCTTCCCATAACCCGTTCCTGTTCCTTCCCATGACCCATTCTCGTTCCTTCCCATGACCCATTCCCGTTCCTTCCCATGACCCATTCTTGTTTCTTCCCACAACCCATTCATGTTCCTTCCCATGACTCGTTCACGTTCCTTCCCATGACCCATTCCCATCCTTCCCATGACCCATTCTCGTTCCTATACACAACCCATTTGGGATCAAGGGGCAGTAGAAACAAGATTTTAAATCCTCATGAAACATCATTTTAATGTTGTTTTATTTGCTCAAAAGGAGATTTAATTTTGTTTCAATTACGGAAATACCAAGTTTATTCACATATAATTGAAATACATTAGATTAATTAATTAATTTCAAAAGTTAATTATTAATTAATTAATTTCAAAAGTTAATTATTAATTAATTAATTTTATTAATTAATTAATTTGGATGATTTAGAGGTGCAATCGTCTTGATTTACAAAGCGAATGAGCAAAAGAGGAAGAGTCTAAAGAGATCATCAAACTAAAAGAAATATGAAAGTATGGTGGGCCTATTTGACGTGATCTCAAGGAAAAGATGCTAATTTATGTTTTGCAAAGGAGTAACTCAAAGATGAAACTGAGAGTTGCAATTGTAATTGAAAGTCAACGAAAGTCAAGAAAGGGTTGAAATTGAAAGTTTCTTGTGAGGAGTGATTGAATGCATGCAAAAGCTAAAAATTTTGATGCATTCTTTTTGGAAGGAATTAGGGAATGTCTGAGCTATTAATTGTAAAATATGCTCACTTTGAAAGGGTTAGATTTTAGGAAAAATAGATAGACATTTTTCTTAGAGCTGATTAGAGTTAGCAGTACAATATACAATGGAGTTTTTTGTAGTTTTAGTTAATCGAGTCAATTTGAAGACATTGGTTTTTGTGCAATGGTGAAACTTGCCAGATTTGTAAATGTTGTTTATATGTTTCACAACAATAGAAGCAGACAGATTTAAACATGCTTTAAGTTGTTCTTTGGAATGATATTCATTGTGTTAATCATTTGATTTCAAATTATTCGAGGAATGAAGTTTTATCTTTTCTTTTGTTCAAAGTGTGATTTGTGATTTGTTGTTAAAAGTTTGCATTGTGAATGAATTTTTAACTTTGTATTGATTATGGGTTGATTTGTTTTGCAGTTCTAGTTTAGGAATTCCTTGAAGGGTAATAGGTCTAGTTAATTATATGAATTAACATTCTTTTCTCTCTTGTGTCCCTAATCTATCTTTTTCCCTTTTTTATACCTCGGTTAGAATAGGTTTAGATAGGAGTTCGATCTTGCAGCAACCAAAAAGCTCAATAACTAGCAGGCCCCTTGAACATTACAGCCTCATTGACCACTCAACAAAACAACAACGTTGTGACCCAACATCTAGGACCTTGGAAGGTGATCGATTTAACGATTGTTTGTCTTTTTCAGGAGAGGTAAGGTGATTGCATCTTACCTGCATGTTGTTGTGTCAATTTTTTCATTAACAAGAAGCATGTTGAATTCAACCCTTGTGGGAGCCCATTTTCTCCACATGTTGTGATGTCAAACAAGATGAATCATGAAATTATAAATGAACCTGTACTTGCACAGTGAACAAACAAGTTAGATAAAATGATGAAGCCAAAAGCTTCCAATAATGATTTGAATCTTTTTCTCCTGAATGTTTGTGCAATCATCATATTTGATCAAATGTTTCATAGGAGTAGATTGTATATTTTTTGATGTGTGCATATAAGGAGAAATTTGATTCCAAGCTCTAACACAAACTATTTATGCAAGTATCTCTGGGGCAACCAATGAAGGAGTTGAAGTTGAAGACACAACCGTCAACTTTGTGATTCAGACATCATTTAATTGGTTGCCCCAGAGATACCTGCATAAATGGTTTGTGCTAGAGCTTGGAATCAAATTTCTCCTCATATGCATACATCAACAGATATACAATCTACTCCTATGAAACATTTTATCAAATATGAAGATTGCACAAACATTCAGGAGAAAAAGATTCAAATCATTATTGGAAGCTTTTGGCTTCATCATTTTATCTAACTTTTTTGTTCACTGGGCAAGTACAGGTTCATTTATCATTTCATGATTCATCTTGTTTGACATCACAACATATGGAGAAAATGGGTTCCCACAAGGGTTGAGCCCAACATGCTTCCCTCTTGTATTTTAAGAGGGATTTGAAGTATATTTTAAATCCATGGAAGTCATTTTAGTTTTCATGTAGTTACTACAAGCTTTCAAGAAGGCATATCAATCATATCCACAAATTACCATACGCATAACTAACATAGGACCGCTTACTCATGACTATCAAGTCAGAGAAGTGCAATGAAGTGCCTTGGGACTATCCCAGTATGAAGAGAAAACAATGAGCAAGAATTAGGAGCAATTTCATTTGAATAATGACTTTATTTTGACAACGTATAAGGTCATTTTCAATCTAAGGCTGCATATAAGACAAGCTTCATAATAAGGAAAAATACAATGCCAATGATAGTATAGTCTCCAATACCATTTCTAGGATCATAGTTCTCAAAGTTACAAATGATGCAATAGTGCCCAAAAATGCAAAATATGGTTAATGGTTGTTTCAACCAACATGGTCTTGGTGGCTCTAGTGTGATGTTAGAGTTATAAGAGAGGAGTAAAGGTGTATTTTCATCATTTCGCATCAAGGAAGTCTCAATATCCATTACAAAAGTAGATCTTCAATAAAGAGAAGAAATTGGCAATCTATAGGCCAAAGATTAATATGGGGCAGTTTTTATTTATGAGATAGCCAGATGAAGAGGTGACAGAACTGGCAATAGTTCAAATAAGCAGGATGGTGAATGTGAATTACATGAAAGAATAAATGAAAGAATATGTAGGAATGTACACATGAGAAACAAAGGAGAATTGAAAGGAGAAGCTATACAGGAAAATATTATCGCATTTTACAAAAGAAAGAAACACATGTTTCTTCCATAAAACCCAACATTAAGAGTATTTCATCTCATGGCATAGAGTAAACCAAAAAGAAAAAGGGGGAGCTCACGAGTTAGAAACCTAGGTAAAGAAGAAAAATCCATGTGAAAAAAGATCTTTACATAGTGGACAGCCTCCAAATGGGGATACACCCTCAACATATATGCACAAAGAAACCATAGAAAGAAGCCACCGTTGTATTTAAGGTTAAAACCCTCAATTTTTCATGATTTTTTAAGGAAAAGTCACATATTTAAAAGCTACAGAATGCTACCATGGGTTTATATTCTTTAAAACCCTAGCTTAGTTTTGCTCACATAAGGAGTTATACCAAATGTCAAAATCTTGGGCTTTGCACAAGAAGCAAAAAAAAAAGTAAAAGATTTATATGCTTTCAACACAGTGAAGTAGAACGAATTCTACAAAGCAATAAGTAAACTTCTTTCACCTTGGTACAAAATGATGAACAATGGTCAAGCTTGTTGATAAAGAATAAAAACCTAGAAAAACTATTAACAAAGAGTTTTCATTCATAGATTTTTTCAAGGAAAGAGTATCAAAACAAAGAAACTCCCCTACTGATGAAAAAACACATAAGTTTTTGAAGTCTCTAAAGCAGCATGGTATCGAATTTCATGATTCTATCATGGCCGAGCAAGAGAATATCAATTGGAACCCTTGTGGCGAGGCATCAAAACAATAGAAAAGATGAAGTTTCCAGAATGCAAAATGAAATGACTATGCAAAATGGGTCGCAAATTTTGTTATTAGGTTTTATTTTACCCTTAGTTGTTGACTTCACTTTGAATGCATTTTTTCCCTTTGATTTAAGCTTTTTATGCAAAACTAATACCTTAGCATATGTATTAGGTTTTCCTTGCAAACTTTTGCAAAATTTCTTGCATGTTTTTCAAACAAAAACAATTACTCCTCTCTCAATTCTTGCATGTTTTGAAATCAATTAATAAATGTCAACATTATTAGAGCAATCAGTTATAAATTGCTTTAATAAATGTCATGTAGATGCAAAATAGGGAAACCCACAATGCATACTAAAGTAATTGTTAATTGATTACTTTAATATCTATTTAAGTTGATTAACTTCACTCCAAAATAATGCAAGAATTGATTGAGGAGTTAAACTAGAAAGTTTGGTCTTGATTTTAAGTTATCTCTTGTGGTTTCAAGGTCAACTTGGGTCAAACTAATTGTGATAGTGACTTTGAGGCTATTTTAGCTCAAATTACTTTAATTTTGACCCCTCTTTTTGGGGGTTTCCATTTTGCTCATGGATCAACTTTTGGGAGATATTTTCATATGCAGTTAAATGTAAGTGCCACCCCTTGGCACTTTGGAGTCTTCTTTTGTATATAGAGGAAAATACTTAGTCTTTTTTCCTCAGTTCTTGCCTTTATGCTCGCTTGTGCATTGTAGAGAGAAGAAGCTTTTGTAACTAATTTTCTATAGATTTATATAAAACAACAGGTTACAAGTTATTATTATTTGTCATTCATGCAGTATTTTCCTGCTATCTTCATTCAAGATTTATCAGTTTTATCTCTTCAGATAATGAAAATGTCTTTGTGAATGATTTTGATGAAATTATTGTGTTTTAATAATCAAAACCTCTAGTTTTGTCTCATTCATTATTGTACATCAACAAAAGTAATTTTGCATCACAGGTCTTAGGTTGTGCTTATATTCATTCTATTCTTCAAGTTGTGAAAATTTGTTTTCCTTTTGAAAAGATAGATTGTTTGGCCTTCTTTGGAAACATTATTGTGATCAAATTGCCCATTTCTGAACTATATAAACATTTTTTTATGAAAATAGTTGTGAATCAGTCTGCAAGTTCTACCATCATTTAGGTGCATCACCATCATTTTAAATTTAGTTTTAGCACATTCATTTTAGAGCCTTCTATCCCTTTTCCTTCAAAATTATTAATTCATTAGAAAATAAAAAGGGAACCAACCCATAATCTGGAGTCTATCTTTGTTATAGGGTACCCACAACCTGAAGATATTCCAATGTTACACAGGATTGTTGAACTTTCCAACTTTACATCTCAGGTGCAATCCTAGTTGATAATAGTAAACTCATCAACGAAAGAGGCTTTGCAGATACATGATAATCCTCTACTATGGTTCAAAGATATTAGTATTCATGGAAAATAAATTAGAATGAAATGCTAGAGTATCTTGTAAATTGTGGTATATTCATTAGATCTCATTATGGCAGGTTCAACTGTTGATTCTAAGAGATCAGAAGGTGATGATGAATCCAATTTTGGAAATGAAAAAGTATGATAAAGGTATATCAAGGAGGTTAATAAAGGCTAGTAGTAGTCAACCAACTAACAATAACCAACAACAAGGAATGTTAAACCAATTTGATCAATTGGGGAGAGAAAATGTTTGTTAAGAGTTCAACTATTAAGATGATTTGATATCATGGAAACACTAAGGGTTGAAGGAGAGTTGTTAGAATCGGATGAAGTACCTCATGCAACAAATTCCATTAATGTATTCTAAATTTTGGAAGAACTTTTGACTTCTTTGTAAGTCATGAATCAACTGAAGTCTTGTCCTCAATAACCACAACAAGGTTGGAGAGGATAAAGGATAAGCTATTGGAACTACTAGTGAAAAGTAGTGGAAAGGTCAAAGAGAAAGAAATATTTATAACCCAAATTCTACATGTAATTAAGTTGGAAGATCAATTATTAGTATCGTTGATTCCTTAGAAAAAGGATAAGGCAATATGCCTAATCACAAAAGGCAAAATTGTCGCCTATTGAATTGGAAAGGGAAGAATTATATATTCATGATCGTGAGTTATCATGGGACGTACATGTTTGGTAGCTAAGTGTGTAATTATTGTTGATATCTTATGTAAGATAATATCGAGTCAACATGATCAAATGAGAATAATTACTCGAACTAGTATAAATTTTCATTGGAAGAAATAGATTGAGTTGAAATTTAAAATACAACTTAGAAATTAGTAAAGGGCGAAAGTAATACAATATCTAGATGTCCTAAGAAGGAGTTTAGCTCTGTTGTTAATATTTAAATATTATATTTTGAGAGTCAAATGTGGCATAAGCCTATGGAAGAGGTTTTCATTTAGTCGGGATGGACTATTATGAATCGGAAAAGAACCTATGTACCCAAAATTTTGGGAGATGAAAGAATGAATGAGGTAATTAATGTCTTATTCAAGTACTCAAGGGAACAACAAAATTTGTCAAATGAGGAACCACTATAATTTGGAAGGGGATTGAGTATAATGTTGCAAATTATGTAGCAAGTTATTGGCTAGTGTGCTAGTAGATGATGACAAGATGTCGTCATTGGCAAGGCTCGTATACTCCCATGGAATTCCAAAGGATAAGTTGTAGATCACAAGAATAGTTTGATCTTTCTATTTCGATAGGACTAACATAATGTTATGGCAGATAAACTCTCCAAGGTAACCAATTTTGTTTGGGAAATTTGATATGTAGGATATTAAGTGTAAAATAGAAAAATGTGTGAAGCAATTACTTAATGGTCCTGAGAAGGTTATCTTAGATGGTAACAAGCAAGAAATATTAAGGTTTTGTGTAAACCATGATTATCTTATGAGGAATTAAATTATTTTAGCTAGTTATGTAAATGGGATAAATCAAATCTTGACGAATTTGAGAATACTTATAAACTTTTATCATTGAGGTTAGGTCCATTATATGGGAAGAAGGATTGAATCTCTATAAAGCTGAGTTAAGATAAGAGATAGGATTAACCTTAGATCAAAAAGATTGTAAAATATATCAAGAGGATCAAGGAAAACTTATTGATACAAGATTAAAATTATGAAATAGTATAATTATGCTTAAGGTAGATAGTTGTGTCAATGATGGGCAGTCTTGATTTCTGAGTTTTCTAGTGGTATAAACACCAAAAGAAAGGATGGGACCCACGTGTAGTGTACAATACACCAACATTCCTTATATATTTCGGTTACAATAAGGATAAAATTTATTAGCCAATGAGAACGTGTTTTCCAGTCACTAAGGTATAGGTGTTATATAGGATATGATCACTGTGGCACTTATGAAGTACAAGGGATTTAATATGATTATGAAGTATAGCTATTGAGAAAGTATGCATGAAAGCACACAAGCTCTCCCTATATATTAGTTTGGACCCTCAGTGCAAAGTCCAGCATGGACGAGATTGAAAAGGTCATGCTTTGAGGGAATAATGTTTTGTTATAAATAGTTTATTTCTTACATGAAGAGAAAAATTAAAAGGTAGAACCTTTATTTGAATATATATATCTCTATATGTTTAAAATCATTAGGGATGATGATTCACAAGGGGGGAAGCATGTTACACCCCGACTCATAGTTACCAAGTTACTTGTACCATTATGAGTGAAAATGTTGATTGTGACTTAATATGTTTGATAGGTGAATGAAATATGTGACTATGCAATAAGGTGTTAATGATTTCAAAATGAATATGTTTTGAATTGATGGAATGATATGTATTGCAATGTGAATGCTTTAATGATTTGTTGATAAAAATGTATTATGATGCAAATGGATTTATTATGAATTTCTAACTACCTTGGTGTTGAACTAAGCTGGATGTAGGTGTAGACACATAAAAATGATCTGGGCCTGCAAGCTCTATTTTACCACTTTCGTCCTAGCATAATTATGACATTTTAATTATGTCCTTGGTCCACCTTCGACTATTAATTAAATAATTCATAATTATTTAATTAATTCATGTCTTTTTATTCTTCATGATTATTAAATAAATAAATTTTATTTATTTATTCAATACGTCACTAATTGTCTAAAAATTTTCTATAATTAAATAAATTTCTTAATTTATTTAATTATCTTTATTCATTATGTCTTCTTAATTATTAAATAAATATATCTTATTTATTTATTTAATATGTCACTAATTCTTAACTCTTCTTATAATTAAATAGATTTATTAATTTATTTAATTATTGGGCCCATTCTCTAAATTAAATAATTATCTTTAATTATTTAATTGCCTTATTTGACATTTCCCTCATTTTAAATAAAATTAATTATTTAAAATGGCCTCACATGCTAACTGCCACTTCTTTTTAGTAAATAATCTAAAATCAATTATTTACTGTCACACAAAATCCATATTTTGAACTAATTTTAATTCAAAAATGGTAATATTCTTCCATAAATCAAGTAATTGCTAAAATTATTGATTTTCCAAATCTTATCTTTTTGTCAAATCTTTATCTTCTTTATTTTCCAAATCTTTATTTTTCTGGCTAAATCTTTATCCTCTTGTCACATTTATTTTCAACCGTCAATTTGATTTTCTCAAATTGCATCTTGGTTGCTCATTTCAAATTTTTGCCCTAACCCTAATTATGTGTTGTCACATGCAATCTTGGCCTCTGATTTTAGGCTTTCATCAACTTTTAATCTTGTTCATCCATCCAAAATTGCATTTTCTATAAAATGCCAATTTTGCTCACATTTTAAAAGGTCAGACATCTTAGGCATATTTCAGTCATGCTAATTTTACTCTTGTCTTCACTGTCTTAATATACTTCAAAATTGCATTTGTTTGCACTTTGAAGTTTTTATTGAAATCCTTCAAATATTTGCATAGGTCCACATTATAGTCAATATTTTGCTTGTGGGATATGAGGGCATGCTTCACACAGCTGCAAATCAAGAAGGTGTAATGGAGGTCATCCATGGAGATTGAAGGCATTCGGTGAGCCCGTTCCATTTGTTTTCATTCTATTTTCCTTTGCACTTCATTACTTTCTTTGGGTTTTTATGTTTTGCATCTAATCATGCTAACCTTAGGAAAATTCCCATAGATACAGCAAGGACAAAATCAATCTTCCGAAAGGTAGGGGAAGTATCACTCAGAAGAAGTGATTGGTTAGGTAACCCTTAATGAAACCTAATCGAGCTTGCATATACTTGCTTTTAGTTGGTTAAGTCAAGTCAGTAGCTTGGGAATCATGTTAGTATACCCTTGGTCATAGTTTGAAAATGATTTGAATTGGTCTTGGTTTGGGAACATTTTGTGTATGTTTGTGGTTTTTCCTTTGAATGATCATGATTTGAATATGTGATAAATTCCTTCGTGTGTGCTTATTTTTATCTATGTCAACAAGTATATACATCAAATGTATGCATGTATATGTGTATGAATGGTAACTCATGCATATGATTACATAATATGCAAAGTGATATGAGTTACGCATTTATGACATGTATATAGGTACACATTTCATGTATGTACTCATCAATGAAGATGAATATATATGTCACTAATATTACTAAATGTTAGATAAAATTATACTTGTGTATATTAATATATATATGTATATATATATAATTGATAATGTATATATACATATGTATATGTATTAGTATACTAATACCTTTGGATTATTTATGTTTTTGGTTGATAAATGATTATTTAATATATATGTAAGTGTATATAAGTATAAATGTATGAGTTTATGATAATTTGCACGAGTAAATATATCATAAACATGAGCATATTATATGACAAATATGAAATATATATATATATATATATATATATATATATATATTGTGTATATATATGCTCATCAACAAATATGTAAATGTGTGTTTATGTGTGGATATATATATGATGTATATATATATTAAATATGTATGGTTATATACATACATACATACTAATATATATGTATATAATTATCATTGGTTTATATATATAAATATATATTGATATTGATAAAGTGTTATGTTTAAATAAAGTGTTCTATTTTTAAATTAAAGTGTTGTTGTTTCTATGAAATAAAGCGCTTACTATATACCATATAGTGTGTACTACATGTAAATGATAATGCAACATATTATATGTTCTTTAAAAGTGACACAATAGTCATTCACTATGCACTAACCAACCTGCAAATGCAACACAATGTTTAGAAGACTCGGTCAAAAGTAAAAGAGATATTTGAAGAGTATTTAAATGTTGACTTGGTCTTAACACAACAAACACCAAAATATATGATATAAGGTTTTAGCTGGTGCCAAAATATGAAAATTGTATTGCAAATAGAAGTCTAAACTATAAGCTTTGTCCAACGATGGAAGACCAAGTAAAATGTAGAATAATTCATGTAAAAGATAGCATATTTGGAGTCGACTTGTTGATCTTTTACCTTTCATTTTTGGAAAGAATTCTTGCTATCTCTGTTTTGACCAACCTATTGCTCTATTTTGATGAGTATTGGTTTTAAATGTTTCCACCCATTATTGATAGTTGCTAAGTCAATCTTCATAAGTTGAGAAGTGTCATTGAGCATAGCTTGATTGTAGGCAACTAAGTCTCATATTTCTGTATAAATAGGTGTGAAGATTAGTTCATTTAAAAAAGGCATGTTATTCACTTGCATTATGCTACTTTTTATCTGAGTTATTCTAGTTCTGAGATGTGAGGAAAATTATGAGAGTTTAGTGTGAGGTAATATTGAGGAAGTGGGGTTGGAGAGATAGAGAAGAGTCACAAGGTGATCTTGGAAGGGACTAAGCTAGGGAATCCAGTACAATCAGTTGGAGTAATTTCATTTACAAGCATGATGATTCTACTCTCCTATATTATGATTAATAAGGAAAGATTGTATGCATTGTTTCTTTACTTGGAAAAGTAGAAGGTTAATTTGATAGAGAAAAAATAGTTTGTTAAAAGAAAGGAAAAGAGATAATTTGTTGTTAAGGTTTTTATATCGGTGTTTGTACGTGTTGTGCCTATAGCACACACACCTCATTCGGAATGGGGACCCTCTTTCTTTCGCCCTGTCGGGTCATTTTATTTCTACCTCATTTTGTGTGCCCCTATGTTGGTGTCCTAGATGGTCAACATGTCTCCCAAGTCTCATCTTAGGTTAACCATGTATTTCCCCTCCAAAATTTGCTGAGTCCTGGGGCTTCCTTAACATTTCACCTTTTTTTGGCATTCGTGGAGCCTCCTGGGCCCAACTCATCGGGTTTCCCTGTCTATTTTTCTCTTTCTGACGGCCTTTGGCATGCGTCCTTCCGATGCCCAGAACCTAGCTCCTTGTTTTCCGCTTGGTAACATGCGTAAAATTTGACATACCGTTGCGCCCTTCGAGCATGACTCTTCGGATTTCCATGCCTGGGTCTCTGTCACGTTTTCACTGTTCCAAACGGTCGTCGGCCAGCGTCTCTCCAGTCCTTGGACCCCGGCACCTGCTTCGTTGTCATATTTTTACTTGGCAAGTTTTTGGACAATCGTGACCCAACATCATTCCAGACCTCGAACTCCGATCTTCCCACCACCGTCCTTAATTTGAATCCACCAACCTCATCGGTTGTCGTACCTACATTGATTAGGGGCATTAATTGAGCTTAGGGGTATAAATATTAGGTCTGACCTATCATTTTCACATGTCAGGAATAACAAAGAAGTGCAGTGTCTCCCCAGCCTTCGTCGCCTTCATGCCTGAGCTGCACCTTCATCGTTCTTCGAGGATTCAACAATGCTCTTCATCGGGTCTTCAAGGTATGCTCGCCGTCTGACAGCCTACCCTATCTTTTCATGATTTCATGCTTGAATAATGGAAAATAGCAGAAACTTTAGTATGAATCTGATAGAGGGGGCACCATGCCACAAAACCCATGTGATATAATTTCCAAAACATCCCTTAGAAGCTTAGAAAACCGGATTCAGAACCTTGATGTCCTGTCATTGTTCTTCGAGGCAGGCGCCAGTGCCCTCCTGGCCCAAGACTTCCCACTCTCATGACCTTTTAGCATGAAAACTTGATGAACTTACCTCGGTGGCAAGGTTCCTCATGGGTTTTGGACTCTAAAACTTCGCTTCTGGATAGTCGCTCCTTTTGAAGGTTTTAAACGACATTTCCCTTGCATCTCTTCGGACCCCGGACCTCGGATAGCCGATTGACGCGAGAGTTATGATAAAGTGGTGCCTCCTGGCACCTGTCGGGTCTTGGACCGCAGACTTCCATCCCCGGACTGCCGCTTCCTATGCGCCATTTTCAACGGCTATCGATGGATTGCCTTCCGGCACCCAGACCCCGAACTCATAATTTACTCTCGAAACAAAACTAGTTGAAAATAAAAAAACTCTCTAAGTTCCTAGCGACCCTCGGATCCTGACCTCCATACTTTCATCCACGGGCTACCATCATTGTTTCGTCATTTTAAACAATCGTCGAATGACTACCTTCTGGCTACCGGGTCCCAAGTGTCTCCCCATCGATTGAGTCTGAAACCAAGTTTAACGAAAATCTCTAAGTTCTTGCCTTCGTCAGACCCTGCCCACCGGACTTCTATCATTAGGATTTCGTGCCATCTTGATCGTCCCAAACAGCAAACCCAAGCTGCCCTTCTGGCCTTTGGGCCCCGACGCTCTGATCTCCTCCGAGTTTTTAGACAAGCAAAATAGAAGGCGAAAATTCTCCTCGGGTCCGATCTGTTGGGTCACCGCTTCCGTCCCCACTTCGTCGTTTCACACGGCTATCCTTCAACGACATCCCGACCTTTGCAGTCCGAACTCTCGAATGACTAAAGTGTTACAAGGCTTTACCTCATGGCCTTCTACCACTCGAGTTTCGGACTCCAAAACTCCACCTCTGGAATGTCGTTTCTCCAAAGCTATTTCAAATAGATAACACTTGACAGCCTCCCATTAGTTTGACCCTGAATGCTCTAATGACGACCTAAATGACTTCCAGTCTGAAAATGAATGATGAACCATGTGCTAAAATGCTATCCTCTCCCAAATAGACAATTCATTATCCAAATCTAAGATCGAGAGAAATCATTTGGGTCTCCCCGCTCTGTTCGCTCTTCAGAACAACATTCTAACAGGGGAGGTCCGGCCTCTGGGGCCCAGGTCATCCAATTTCCCTCCAGTGAACCTTCACTGACAAATTCAACTAAGTGTTAGACTTTTGAATGATGGATTATTCGATCTAACCATGTTTTGCAGGGATTTGGATAACCATTTGTATCGTCATGCGTACTGAACCTCACCTCTATGTGCAGGATATATAGAATCGGGTGTAGAGGCTTCAGGGGCAGTCAAAGACAAAGGAAAGAGAACTACCAAAGCTCCTTGAGGCAAGGAGGATAAAGATCAGATGAAGTACCAATTCCAGGGAGTGTCGTTGCACTCCAAGGTCACAACCAAGTGGAAGGACATCACTGACATGAATATTGGACATGTCGACATTGACAATTTCATACAGAGGGTCGGGATGAACCCTGAGACAACAAATGCAAAGTTAATTAGAAGCAGCGAGATAGCTAAAGTTGTTGGTTTCCCTCCCACCTTGATCACCCCTAAGCTGGTAATGGCCTGCAGAGAGGCATATCAACCAGAAATAAGAGCTATTGTTGACAGAGATGGGAACATCTTGGCTGACATGTCACCATCAAGAATAACAAAAACCTTCCACATTCCTGTCGTCAGAAAGATGGAGTTGCCTACTATCCAGGAATGCAAAGAAAGGTGGGATGAAGACCCCATAAGATGCAAGAAACTCATAAATCAGTATTGGCTAAGGGACAAATGGGGCAGCGCTGCAAAGGTTCCCTAAGAACTCTTTTGCAGTGACTTTTTCAAAGACTACCATGATTTGGTCACCTTGCTAAGTAGAGTGATGGGCCTCCCTTGTGTAGCATATTTTTAAGAATGGATGGTTTATTTCATCGAGCACATTCTCCATGGAAAGGACACCACATTCTATTGGTGAAGAATAATCAGTGACCACTTTCATGAAAAATTTGTGAACATCAAAAAGACATCCAGGTTCTATATGACCTCTTACCTGGTATACTCACTAACCGATAGGAGGCATTACCATGGTTTATTCAGGGCTCCAAATGAAGTGCCTGGTAGAGAACTCAAGGCTTTCGACAAGTACCCTCAGCTACAGTTCAAGAACTTCAAGAAAGATTATTGGAGAGTGAACAATGTATTCATTTCTTATATTATCAGGTTGCTCAGGGGTGATTTTCAGAGAAGAGTCTCCCACACTGCCCGAGCCTTCCTCAAGCATTATGCCTTCCTGTTTATTCAATATCCAAATTTCACCTACATTCATGCCCAGGGATTCTCGGAAAAGCCAAACAAGCTACCTTAGTACCCTAATGACCGGATTATATTGTTAGAGCTTTCTTGGTAGATGTGGCACATTCACACCATCCTGAGCAATAAGAATCTAGTGGGGATCCCTTATCCCCTTACCCTCAGCTAGGGGATGTACAAAATTTATACTTCCCAATGTGTAGGCAATTCGGAGAAGGAACTGGTGGAGTATCATTTTAAATCTCACACGGCCAGGCCACAGATGGATCCATACGGCCATATCAGAAAGGCGATTGGATAGGAGTATGTCCACCTCCATAATGTCTAAGATTTCTGGGCAGATAGTAATGATGACTTTGAGGTGCGGATAAGGCACTATATGCGGATGAGCGCATACTTTGTAAAAAGGGTGAACCTATTCCTAGTACCTGATCAACTGGAGGAAGATGAAAGCACTATAATCGACCCCAGGTACAATGCCATTGCAAACATGCCACTGCCACTAATTGATTGGAATGAGCCAGAGGTTGATGACCTCAACATACTTACCAAGCCTATTGAGGCTCAAAAAACTGCATGGATAGATGAGTGAGTTGCTCAATTAAAGCAGCAAGGGATCATCCTGACATTCAAGGGGTTTGAAAGCGAGCCAAGTGGTTCGGATGGTGGGGCAGCCACTACATCAACTGGAGAAACATCTAAATCCCCCCCATTTGTTCATTCAAAAAAGAGAAAGGAGACATAAGAGCAGTAGTCCAACCTAAAGGTGTACACTAGGAAGGCCTCAGAGGGTGAAGCTTCCAAAAAAACATAAGCGAACGAGCAGCGTCACCGAAATTCTAGTAATCCAAGAAGATCCACTCCATGAGGGAGAGGAGATGGAGGCATATCAGCCAAAGTCTTCGCCTATCTCATCTGTTGCTACAACCACTACTATTGTTGTCACCACTCTGCCTATCCCACACGTAGTAGTTGCATCCTCTCCACCCGCAGTGGACATTTTTGTCCATCTTGCTTCTACTTCTCCCATCACGCGTGTAATATCAATTGATTCATCCTCCGCCACTACCTCGCCCATTTCTTCGTCTTCCATGTCTCCTTCCTTTTCTCTTCTAGTTTCCACCACTGCAACCGCAATGCCAACCCTTACGCTTCTGGAATTCTTCATAAAATATATGCAAAACGTGTCATCCGAGCTCTCAGGAATGTTTGCAAATCCGGTGGTACAGGTTGTGATAGCTCAAGCAATAATTAGCACTCCAGTTCCTCCACCTCCTACCGAACTATCAACAATGGAAGCCACCATGCAAATTTCTGAGGAATTGGACTGTCGACAACGGATGGAATCAACGAAGAGGTTGGAAGAGGAGGTAGAGGACTATCATGAACACCCAATATACGAGCATCGAGTAATCGATGAGGTCACCTATGAGTCTTCCAGTGATGAGAGAGAAGACACAAAGATAATCGAAGAGATAGTTGATCCCAAGCTTGATGCTAAGTGGGCTAAGAAACTCAAGGAAATTGAAGACAAGGAGGCTTAAAAGCAGCCTATTAGTGAAGAAGAGGTTGCTACCACTGAGACGGGGGATGATAGGTCTCCGGTAGAAGAACGATACCATGCCCCTAGGCATGATGAAGAGGTTTTCCCTCATGAAGAGTAGGAAAATAGGGAAGAAGACACTAACTCATTTGATTGCAAAATCCGACGAAAATATCTGACAAAAGCTATATAATCAAATGTATCGTCGGGCACTTGTGCGAAATTTGCATTTTTTTTAAATTTTATCCTCGACGTTTGTCGGAATTTCGACGAACCTTATTTTTTGCCAAAATTTCGACGGACTTGCAAAGTTAAATTGTGGCTGGCATAAATAAAAATGAGCTCGACTATTTATTGCGACAATGTTTTGCTCGACGATTTTCTTGGGTCAAAAATCAGAAAAAACTCAAGAAGATATCGAGTGGTTGAGGGTAGTCATTGTCTTTTTCTATAATTCATTTGTGAAGTCTGATTTGTACTTCCAAGTTTGAAAATCATATTTTAAAGCAACATCTCATCAGATTTCATTTTTAGTCTTGTGCATTTTCATAATTTCATTTCCAAATTTTTGACTTGACTTCACAAATTCTTTATAATGGAATTGTTTATAACTGATGGAAAATTTTTGATGGATTTGGACAAAGATTATATTTGCAAGGTATCAATTTTAACCCTAATGATCAATTTTCAATAGATTTGGGAATCATAATTAGATAACATCTAGCAAGCTATAACTATCATGTAGATTTATGATTTCTATTTGTTTTATACTTTGGAACAATTTACAAGATGAAATTGTCTCCACATGTAGAAGTATAAGCTGCCAAATTCCTTCAGAAGTTGGTACAGGAATCAAAAGATGAACCTGTCAAATTGGAAACCAATTTTTTTGTGGTAAGAAGAGTTGATTTTGACATGAATGGCATGTTGTAACAGCTTTATTAAGTAATACAATTTATTTAGTTATTTGACAATTTGGTGATTTGTGTGTAGATATGCCACCATATGAAACTGAGTGGAAAAGAGCACTCCTTACCTTACCAAGTAATATCCAGGTAAGATGTTATAAAAAATAACTTGTGCTTTTAGTGAAGTTGGTCAAACTACTCATGCTTTTCCATGCTTAATTTTTTCCTTTTGGATTGAGCTACTTATGATAAAATTTTAACTTTCCTTGCAACCTGTGTATTACCCTCTCAAGTTTTTAACTAGTTAAAAGCAATCTCTTATAAAGGATATAAAATTCCTTAGTAATTTAGATTGTCCTTTATGTTAAGGGAGGCATCTGACTATTGTTTATATAATTCAACTTTATTTGAGAGTATGCATATTTAATCTCTATGTGGTAGATTCAGACACTAAAAGAAAGTATTTGACCTTAGTAGGAAAAATAAAGCAAAAAACATAAAAGTGCATCACATCTTTGTTGAAAGTGATCCCATATCCTTTGTGATACCTGCCCTCTAGCAACTTGACTATCCTTTATCTTTTAGGTTATGCATGAGTTTATTCATTTGATTTAAATGGCCTTGCATAACACTTGAAGAAACTAATTGTGGTAGCTGCTTGAGATATTGTCCATGCACTCCTTAATACACTTGTAGGTTGTCCTCTTTTGAATCTTTGTGAGATGGAAATATTTATTATTTTACCATACTGCTATGAAGAAAATGAACCCT
This sequence comes from Sequoiadendron giganteum, assembly GCA_007115665.2. Lineage (NCBI taxonomy): Eukaryota > Viridiplantae > Streptophyta > Pinopsida > Cupressales > Cupressaceae > Sequoiadendron > Sequoiadendron giganteum. The sequence goes on along the minus strand of CM021102.1, from coordinate 421,616,702 downwards.
TGACAAGATTTATGATGTTTTAAAATCCCTCTTGACTGCTTAGTTACTTTTCTTTATGTATCTTTTAAAGTTCGTCATACTACCCTATCACTGTTATTATTAATTTCAATGCCCCCTCCATGGTTATGACATGGACTAATCATTGTTTATTTGAATAGTCATGACTGTGGACTCCTTTTGGGAATCTATAGTAAAGTGTCATGCCTTTCTTTGAAGTCCATTTCCTTAAATCTTTTCTCTTTGCTCGTTGCTCCTTACCTCTATAGTATCCCTATATTGCATATACATAATAATAACAATTATGGTGATAACTAGTGGACATGGGTATAACATCAAGCATCATAGAAATGTAGTTTATATCTGCATATATAATACCCCGAGATACTAATATTGTAGCACTAGTCAAAGAATCATCATCAAACTATATTTGTTGATCAAAGACAATGAAAAATAAAATATATTAAAATATAAAACATTGATCTTTTCTATCTACTCCACTGTAAATAATAAAGACTTCCAACACTCAAATTGGAAGGAAATTTCTACAGTCTTTATTATTTATAGTGGAGTAGATAGAAAATATCACCGTTTTATATTTTACTATATTTTATTTTGTAAATAGCATTGGACGTTAAACTGGCCAATACATTGTCAAACATAATGATTGGGCCCTATGAATATATAGGTTATCAATATTTAATCAATTCACTTGAGAAATCATACTGACCAATAGTATCAATGAAACTTTGATACTATATAACAATGACTATTCTCAGTTTGATGACATTTCAAGACCAATGCATGAATATCATTTGGGCCTCATGGCATTGAACATTGTTTTCATTCGGCCATGATATTATGTTCTTATAGGAAGCACAATACTAATGATTGAATGTATCAGAGGAAATAGGAGTTAGAGTAGATAAAAAGAGAACAAAAATATTGTAGTGTAACCTTATTATTATATAAATAAACAGAAAAATAGTAAGAGTAGGAACCCCAAATATCATGTTCATTGTCTATGTTAATATGTGTGGAATAGATTGACCCCTTATCTATTTCAATTGCTGATAAGGTTATGGTTTATTCTTATTCTCCTTTGCATAGTATAAGCTCTAACCAATTTTTAATATTTATCTTAAAAGTCAAGATAGTATTCCATACTGATTCTATGTCAATAGGAGGGATGAATTTTTATATGGATTCTAGAATAAATATTGTAACCAAAGACATGAATTACATGGATGGAAGAAAATTCAATACAAATGGCAACATATTTGACATATAAAACTAGAGGATGGCCCTATGATATTTTGAAGCACTATTGTAATGGTGAAGTCAATTTAGATATAGGCTTGCTTCATAAGTAGATGGAAGTGTACGAGACATTTGAAGTTGCTTGTGAGAACAAGATTTATCTTAACCTACAAAACTAGGCAAATGAAGTGTTGTCCTTACAAAACAATTTTGTCGAGAGTGTGGAAGTGAAGGTCTGCACAAGATTGTTTGTATGTATTGGATTCAACAAAAATATGTTAGGATCGGTCTCAACAATCATTTTAGTCTTTCAAAATGATATCATCCTTATTCAGCCATACACTAATTTTTGTCAGATGGATGTAATCATTAAGGAAGACCCTTTCATTATTCCCTTAATGGATTGAACTTTCAAGGAGGCCATCTAATGGTGTTACCTATTGATATCCAAAGCAGGGATGTGAATAAGACTGATGACTATGCAAGCTATATTGTAGATAAAATTCATAGATCTTTTAACTTTATCAAGGCATATAATAGGGTGGTCCACTTCAAATGAAACTCTTTATTATGCCATACTATTTTATTTCAAAAATTCATTTGTGAAGTCAGACTTGTACTTCCAGGTTTGAAAATCATATTTTAAAGCAACATTTCATTTTTAGACTTGTGCATTTTCAGAATTTCATTTCCAGATTTTGTAGTGCAAGTTCAATATTCTGATTTTAGGAGTCTAACAGTTGGAAATCATAGTAAAATTAGAATTTAATAATTTTTGGAATTAGCATTTTAAAGTGTTTTGGGGGGTCATTAACTTCAGACTATCTTCTCTTTTGGAGGGGTGGTTGCATGCCGAATTTTTTTGGTGTAAAATATCATAATTATTAGATTGTGTTACCTGTCTATGATTAAAAATTATTGGAGTGTGAGTTTGATATATTTTGAAGATCTAAATATTCAAGCTTGGTAAAGAAAAATCATGTAAGATAATATTAGCCCAGAATAAAATGAAGAGTCACTTGATAGATTGTGGGCTAGATTGAAAAGAAAGGGTGATGGGAAATGTTATTGTCCTTGCAATAATTGCAAGGGCTTAAAGATGAGAAGATTTTTAATCACAACAGCTGAGAAATATTGTAGGCAGCATGGTCACATTGAAGGGGGGCATGGTTATCGTCCATTGGTAAGTTGTTTATTATATGTGTTTATATTGATTGAATTTGTAAATGTTTATATTGTTTTAACATTTTATATATATATAAAAAATCACTTGATCATGATCATGGTTTGTTTGTGTATGTCATTATTATAAAGGTGGGGTGCCCTAGGACACATGATATGGATTATCACGACCTGGAGAATGTGGTTTTTCAAGCGGAGGAACATGGAGCTGTGAATATAGAATATGAAGTTAATGATCCTATGGAAGAAGATGATCATGCGCCAGAAAACACAATTGAAGATGTTGCTACAAATACATTGATCCATGACACATTTAGTGGCACAGCTGATCATGTTGATCGAGATGACTTTGATGATGTTCATGGTTTACCTATACTTCAGAAGGCATATGAGCCCCTTTATGAAGGCTCCCAAACAACTCTTCTCTGTGTTGTATTGATGTTGGTGAACTTGAAGGTTATGAATGGTTTATCCAACATAGCAATCTCACGGATGTTAAGGTATGGCATATATGACATCTTTTTTCATCTATTATAATTGTTGTTAGTTCATCACTACTAAATAAATGATGAAATATGTACCATTAATATTCTTTATATTAACAAATTATTTTTTGTTGTAGATTGATTGGTGAATTTTTGTTACCACCATCAAATATTTTACCTCGCTCATACCAAGATTTATCTGGCATTATGAAAGATATTGGAATGGAGTATCAAGCAATAGATGCATGTCCCAATGATCATATTATATATCATAAACAACATGAATTTGCAATAGAATGCTTGGAATGTCATATCAGTAGATATCAAACAGATCAACTAACAAAAAAGGTGCCTCGCAAGGTTCTTCGTTATATTCCCATTATTCCATGTATGCAACAATTATTTAGATGCGAAAGCTTAGCGCAATTTATGGACTACCATGCACGGAATAGAAGTGGAGATGACATTCTTCGAATGCCTACGGATGGTTCTACATTTAGGGACATGGAGGAAAAATGGCCACACTTTAAAGAAGAACCCCGTAATCTCGAGCTTTCATTGGTAGCAAAAAGTGTCAATCCATTTGGAGAGCTGAGATCTATTTACTCAGTGTGGCCTATTTTTGTTATCAACAATAGCATTCCTCCATGTATTTCAATAAAGAGGGAGCACATAATGTTGCCAATGATATTTCTAGGTATTTGTTTACATCAATTTTCTTTAACATAGTAGCATCTCATTTGTCTTAATTGTTGCATAATGACTTAAATTTTTTTCATTTAATAGTCATGTACATTAATTTATATATATTGCAGTAAAATGGTTATAATAATTATGTAATGTTTATGTTCATTAAACTAGGCAAGTACCAGGTTAAAGATATGAATGTATATATCGAGCCTCTTATTGACGAGTTACTAAAGTTATGGAATGGCGTCACTATGTATGATGTATCTAGACCAATAGGACAAAGACAATTTCAATTCCATGCAATGCTTGTATGGACAATTCATGATGCCCTAGGGCTAACACATTTTTCTGGTATGTTATAATGTTCGACTGCATGACTTTAACGATATTTAATTTTATGAAGTAGATATCATGCATGTTTTTTAAATAATCTATTCATTATATAAAATTATAAAAATTGACATATTTAATCCAATTATATATGATTTGTAGGTCTTCAAACAAAGGGAAAATTTGCATGTCCAATTTGTGGTCCAAAGATGAAATCTCGTCATTCAACAAGTTTAGGAAAGCAGGTGTTTGATAAGTATAGGCACTTCCTCCACAAAAATCATAAGTATTGAACTACTGAAAAAGATCTTTTCAATGGGAAAGAAGAGACTACATCAAAACCACGAAGAATGACACTTCGCCTATGGAAGTTGGAATATAATAGAATTAATCGTCAAGTTTATACATTGGATCAAATTTTTTATCTATCATATATGATATGTTTTGAATTTATATTTTTATATTGTGTTGTGTTTACTCATGTTGTAATTGACAATGATTGCCGTTGTTAATTTGTTTAACTTATATGCTTCATGAAGGTCATCAAGGCATTAATGGTCGGCTTCCACAGGGACTGAAAATTTATCCCAAACAATTTAGTAGGTTGCTCTACTATGAGCAACTACAAATTGTGCATTTGTTTGACACAATGCATATTGGAAAGAATATGATAGAAACGTTATGGAAAATATTGGATGGAAGGCGTGACAAAGAAAAAATTGTCAAAATTTGCAATGACATTCAAGAAGCCAATCATGCAATGAAAAATTTCATTCAATTAAATGGCGATGGAGACCAAATTAATATAAGTGCCCTTCCTTGGTTATTAACGAAGCAGCAAAGCAATGCTATAAAAGAAGTCATATGAAAAATTCGATTTCCCACAGGATTTGCTGCGAACATAAACAATATCATAACAAAGAAAGGTGAATTTGGGTCAAGGATGAAAATGCATGATTGGCATACCTTCATAAAGGTAATTATTCCGGTATATTATATATATATTTGTATGCTGCATGTACTTTTCAATGTATTATGTTTACTATTTTTGGAAAAATAATGAAAAGATCATTTTATAATTGTTGCAGTACGTTCTACCTCTATCTCTCCCAGAAAAATTCGACAACAATGTCAAGAAATTTATATATGATCTTGGAAAATACATGAGGTAAGTAGCAATATTTGTTCAATTCGTTGTATATTTTTGCTAAATCTCGTTAATATATTTGTGCCTTGAATCACTTGTACATGGTTGTCATCTAAAGCAATCCATAAAGAAGATACAAATTATTGGAAGAGAAAAATTCCTCGTCTAATGTGTGAAATGCAAAAGTGTCTACCTTCAACATTTTCAAAGCACAAGAACACTACCTCATACACCAAGTTGAGGAGATTGAATTGTGTGGACCTGTACACACAAGGTCAATGTGGATGGTTGAGAGGCACTTGAAATTTTTGAAGGCTTTGGTTAGACAAAGAGAACATCCTGAGGGTTCTATGGTGGAGGGATATATGGTATACCAGACCATGGTGTACATTACTGAATATCTTCCTGAGTTTGCAACAAAGATCCATGTAGATCGCATTTGGGATCCCAACTCCATTAACAAATTCGAAGGGGAGTACCTAATGGGGAAAGGTAGATTGAGGAAAGTGACAGGTAATTATAAGATGGTCATGGAGATTAATTAGAATACATTTTACATTTGGTTTTTATGTATATTGTACTTATTTAATTATTAATCTTCAATATACATCAATTATAAATTAAGGTCGTATACCATGGTAATTAACTAATTATACGTCATTTGTGAATTTCAATTTTTTTTTATACGGTTGGTTGAGAGTGAGATGCACTACATTTGTATGTCGGAAACAATCTTGATTGGATGACAGTATGGATTGGACGATGTCAACAATCTGGTCACGCATTAACATGGGAAGGTGTGGCTTCATTGGTTAAAGAAGCTCATCATAATGGAGATTCCAATGTTACACCAAGGGAAATTGATTTAGCATATGGTTTAAGAGATAAACAGGTTCGTATAAATATATTAAAATCACCCATATTATTTAATTATTTTCAATTATATTGATGTATATATATGTTGAGATTTTTTTCTTTGCATACATTTGGCCAAGAATAAATATGTTTATCAATTGACGATATTGCAATAATTTGTACATGTTTGACATATTGCAGGTGAAACATCACAAGGCTATGTGGTGCAATGGTCATAAATTTTGAATCAAAAAGTTGGATGACACAAAGAAAACTTGTGATTCTGGGATAACTGCAATCTTTCTGGTGACTAATGTTTCATCTAGAAGCGACATACATCCAGAAGTCTCAGGAAATCAATACTATGAGATTTTGGATGATATACTTGAGTGTGACTTTAAGTCCTTCAAATTAGTTATGTTCATCATCCTATGGTACAGGCTACGATTGAATGAAAATGATCCCAAGAGAACTGTTATTGAACATGATAATGGATTTACCATGGTTAATACAAGGTATTTTGAGCGAGCTGGAAATGAGCCCTATGTTCTTCCAAGCCAATGTGAGCAGGTATTTTACTCAGAGGTTCCAGGTAAACCGGGTTGGTCATATGTTGTTAGACATGATCCAAGAGGAAGGTCGGTAAAGTATAATGTGGTGGAAGAAGAAGATACCAAAGAAATAGAAGATGATGTAGATGATGATCAGGATCAATAGCTAGTTGATGATGTGTCTGAGGAAGATGTCGAAGAGGAGGAACTAGATCATGATGATGTAGGAGTTAATGTTCATGAAGATGATATCCGTGTGGATGATGACATTATCGAAACTGATATCAATGACGATGATGATGATATGACCAATCCTTACAATGTCGAATCTAGATCGGATGATACAGAGAAAGAATTGGATGAAGAAGAAGATGAATGACATTGAAATGTATGAGTTATGCGATTGTATTATCTATTTGATATTAATTTCTTGATAGAATTATATTTTACTTATGTGGTTACATAATTAATTCATGATGTTTTTAATTTTTATGCCATTACATAATTAATTTCTTGAAGATATGTGTTAGCTTTGATTTCAATCTGATTTGAGGGCTTAAGGCATTGATTTGAGTTAGAAAGCTTCATTTCTTTGCATACAGCTTGGTTGCCCTGTTTTTGAGGGTTTTGTAGTCCAAACATGATATAAAGGGGCTCTTACACTTTTTGTGATTACTGTAGCTTGTGTAAGAGGCCCCATGGATATTGTTGTAATTTTAGGATGCATGAATAGGGATTAGGATGAGAAATAAAGAAGGTATAGTTGTTGTCCTCAAGAGTTTTGTGAAGAAAAGCATGTGAAATGAGAGGTTCAAGCCTAGGTTTCAACAAAATATGTATGGGTGATCTGATTTTATAAATTTGTACCCATGTACAGACCTAATGGGTTGTGTTTGAGTTGGTCTTGAGGTCTAGGAGGTTGTGGAAGTAGGAGATTCAATAAACCCTCATGATTTTGGTCTAAAAAAAGGGTTTTTAGGTTTGGCAAGAATTTGGTCGTACAAGTGGAATCTTTTTGTGGATTTGGAGGTTTGGAGGTTGTTAGCTCTCAAAAACGTAGGTAAGAATACCTCAAGAGGTTGCCAATATCTTGATACGTTTTAGGGTAACAAACAAGGCCAAATGATGTGAACCTTCTTCTCTTCAGGTGCTGCCAAACCTAGGTGGGTCTACCTTTGCGAACTGAGCAGACTTAAGTGATGTGATTTTGTTTACAACAATCTATTTGCAATGGCAATCTTATAGTGAACAGATATAATACTAATAAAGTGTATGTGTAATATTAGAATATGTTTAGTTAACAGATGTAAAAAATAAAATGGACAAACAACTTTGCCAATTTAACTATATGTACATATAACTTTAAGTTATTTTTATTTTAACTAAAAATACTGAAGTTACAACATACAAATTAAATGATATTTATGATTGTAAAATTTATGATTAAATATATCTCTCAGAATCCTTTTTGTCCCAATTTGAAAATAATTCTATATTATAGAATACATTTATTTAAATTTTAAGATGAAAATAGCAAGGAAAAATCAAACAAATATCTTTATGAAAGAATTATATTGGCGTGAAATTAAATATGATTTGTATTCCAATGTAAAAACTAAAAATAATGGAAACAATTCTTTCAACACATAAACTATTATGTAGTAGTCAATTAAAATGATCTAAATAGTCTAATAATTTGACCATTAGCATATAGCAATTTCTATAGAGTTGTAGATCTCTTCCATTTCAAAAACACAAAATAATATTAGGTAGATAATCAAACATCTTTCATTTCTATAGTGACTTATTTATCCTAGAGGAACTAGTATATAGTATACAAAGAAAGCCAACAAACCCACAACTACCCCTATTTTGAAGGAGTTTAGTTTTCTCCCCAACCTAATCTCCCTAATATTCCCAAATTACTATAATTGACTAAAAGGAATTTAATTCTTCTTTAAAGAACCCAATTAATCATATCACACAAATATAATAAATGTGCACTGATAAATTGAACATATACTTGATATTTCAACTTAAATAATCAAGAAACATTAGGTTGGAGACAATCAAACAATTTCAAAAATTCAACAAACAACTAATACCAAAATGGAACCACCAAATCAGAAATCTTTCATTATCTCCTTCAAAATATTATACATGTAACATCGTCCTTTTGGATATAAACATTCTGAAATATTATGTTTCTTGCTATCTATCTTCTATTCTACTACTACCCTCTTATTCATTTCTACCAAAAATGGATATTTATACATCAACCGTATGAAAGGACACGTCCTTTCAGAAATGTCTTGTGCTTGAAACAATAATAAAATTAAAAATTAATTAGGCTCTCTTAATCCATAAGTGAACTTTCGATAAGTGATCCAAGTAGTCTCGACGCCCATGTGTATCTGCATCTCCCAATTCATTTTGGATCGTGATCTCCATTTTCACCATCTTCTCATTCCGTTTGCATGCTTCATCTAATGTTATATCTTTCTTGGTAGCCATCTTCAGAATCTCCTGCAGTACTGACTCACTTTCATCTTTCCACGTAGTCATTTCTTTTAATCTCCCTTTATCATCAAAGAATGCAGTCAATCCCTTTTTGGTGGCATTGATTAATCCCTGCTCATCCCCTCGCAATTATTCAAAGAAGTTTTTATGCTTATTCATAAGATGATTTGCAGCCTCAATTGCAGCTTTATTAGGAGCATCCCTCTGGTTCATTTCCTAGAGCTTCTCTAGGATCCTACCATCCATTCTTTCGTGTTCTCGTAATGCATCAAAGTTTTGTGAGTGTATTCCCTAAAGCTTATTCAACCAGGTTGTTAGATTGGATTGTCTCTTCTTAATCACTGCAACAAGTGTGTCATACTTTCCTTGAGAATATGCACTCAACCCTTCCCAATGATCTTTTGTTTGTGAACTTTCACCATAGGTGAGCAGCTTGGTTGACCCCATTGTAACTCCTAATAAATCTTTCAGGCGCTCATTTTCTCTCAACATTCTTTCATGGTTAGTTTTGTACATTTCCTTTTCCTTGATCAACACCTATATTTGAGCTTTGTTTAGTTTTTCTATGTTGATCCCAATCTCTGTTGTCACCATAAGATCAGCCTCCCCAACTTTTAGGGTCATAACATGCCCGAATTCCTTCTCAATATCAATGACAACTGATTTCCTGTGAGGTGGATACAAGGCCCAAATCATTAATGACTCTTCATCTGGATTGTACTTTGATCCTGCATAGACCTTTGTCACCTTTTTCAAGCTGAGCTTGTGTGTAGCATTACTGTTTTTCAAGAAACTGTCAAAGACTAGTGCAGAATTGAGATCTAATCCTAGAAAAATCATGACACCAGCAATTTCTAGCATTTCCCTTCCCTTTTCATGGGTCCCTTTTCATGGGTCATACCTACCATCTCTCTTTCCACATCAGTTTTTAAATTACTCAACAATTGTTCTTCATTACCTGGTGTGACATTGTCAACCAATTCTCTTATCTCTTTTCCCTTTTGTCTACATAGGAATGTCTTAAATTTTGGAGATTTTATAAATTCATCATCTGCTACAAAGGACTTATATTCTACATGCCTTGTATCTGTATCTACACTTTCTTCAATATTCAAATCCCTAGCAGGACAGGCGTAATCCTGAGTTCTCAACCTTGACATCTTGTTAGGTAGATGTTGTGGTACATTAACCTCAGATGTCTCTTCTCTGGAAGACAACAACTCTATATCTTGCAACCCTTGATTATGTTGTTCAACCACCATTTCTGCTTCCTCTGCCTCCAAGTTCCTAATCATATCATCAAATTGGTAGGGCACATGGTGATACCCTCCAAAGTTTATCCTTTGTTTAGGAGAATTGATATACCCTTCTGGATCAAAATTCTTTCTCAGTGGTCCTCTTTTCATGTTATATTGCAGTAAATTATCCAGAATCAGATTATACCCTTCCTTTACTAATATAGTAAAATCACCGAAGCATAGTGTACTAGGCATAAATGCCTATTTTCCAAAAGAACTTAAATTCATAACACTAGAAAAATCCATTTGCCTAATAATTTCCAAGTATGCAATCCTATCGGGAACCGTTTTAGGAAAAATGAATGGGGCATCTTCAAATCCATAAACCCTAATCATGGTAGTATTCTCCAAACAATACCAATCCCCCCAATTGTGGCTAATTGGTCCATTGAAATCTTTGGGCCTGAGAAACCTCTTTATCTCATCAGACAAAGCATAAGCACATGGATGATTATAAAACTTGTACAATGGTTTCACAAAATTTTCTTCAAAGCATACAAAACTAGAGTTAGCAAACCTATTGTCCCAAACAACAGTCCATGATTGAATAGGTAATGACATGCCTTCCTTATCAAACTATGAAATTCTCATCTCCTAAGGCCACAACCCTAGTTCTTATCCGAAGTACAACACTATGTGCATCAACAATGAGTAATTCTTAAGGTGTAAGATAGAGGCTCCACCTTTTATTGCCATCAACCCAGAATCAAGCCCTTTAAAAATATATGAGGCATAATCAAAAGGTCTAGAGTTGTGATACTGGATATTTGTTGAAATTACCATGAGCACAATTGCCATATACTCAGGGACTTCCATTCCCAATACTTGACCCACCAATAAATAAGTGTATTTCATATAGGGCTCAAAAATATCTATGTGGAATGGGGGTCCTTCACTATCTTCTAGTGGAATTGGTTTACCACCATATCTAATTCTGTGCAAGGGCAATCTCCAACCCTTGTAAATGGTGTCCATCCTTTTGAATTCTTTTTCCAACTCTTCACATATAACCTTTTCGTTGCATACCCCTTCCAATTTAAAGACTTCGCCTATTGCATTCTTTGATATGTGTATCAATGGTTTCCCAGATGGGTCACAGATAGCTTTAAGTCTCGAATTATAATGAGTGGCCAACAATTTCACCAATTCAGCATCAACAAAAACATTAGGGCAAACTAACTTTCCTAGATTAAGCTTCCACGGGTTACATACTGGTTCAAAGCGATTCCTCCGATAGTAATGAAAGTTAAACAGTTCATAACCTCTTATTAGAGTCCAAATATCTCCTATGAGCTTACATTTGTCATCTAGTTTATCCACTTATGCCCTAAGTTGTGCAGAGCGTCTGGCTTTGGGTCCAGAGCCAGGTAGTTGGTCGATAAGATCTTGATTCAGCTTATGCTCAGTACCCTTTGGCTAAATTTCAGTTTTCTGCTTTTTCCCTTTCGACTGACCACTTTCCCCATGCTTTCTACTCTTTGATTTTCCTGAACTAGTAGCTTCCATTCTTCAAAATTGCAAATTCAAGGTATGAAGAACTTACAGTTTTTTGCCTGAGATTTTGAACTGAGAGAATACCCTGGTCCTTCGCTCGCTCCTCTGCTTCTTCCATTGTCAATTTTGCAATGATGTTTTCAATTGAATTCGTCATGATTCCTGAAATTACTTATGCTCTGTGGCGCCATTAATGTTTTAGCTAAAACACAAGCGTAGCTGGTTTTTTCGAAACTCTCACTGTCAAATCATGTAATTTGTCGGCCAAAAAATTTCAAATCTCGGGCGATCCTTTTGTTCGATCCTTCACCAACGTTCGTTAAACACCTGCTAGGACATCTCGTAGTTTCCCCAACATCTTAAGTCTTCCCGACAGTTACCCTTTTGGTCTTAAGTATATCGCTACAACTCCCACCAAAGCAACCTATCGTTGTGACTTTAGCAAATCGGGCAGACAATCCTCATCTTACTCTGGAGATGTGTATCTCACCGAGATATTTCCTTCGTAAATTATGATCGCTGAGACATAACGATTTTATTGTCGATGTAACTGCACTCGTTGTGACCTTCTTATCTCTCCCCACTGAAGTTTGTCTCACCGATGAATTTCTTCATCGGCGAAATCATGAACCATGTCCTTCTGATAATCATTCTCTCTAGACATGTCGCCAAGTCCAATCCTATTGGTGTATCATGGAAGGTTGAAAAGACTCCTCAAATTCTTCCCAGTAACATTGTCCCATCGACAAAGTTTTATCGGCAAGACTAGATGAATGTCTCGAGCTGACTTCAGGAACCTTACTCCGATGACTCTAGTCTGACCGATATATTTCCTTGTGCTTTGAGCGGTAAGACATATGTAATCTCGATATGACTTCATACTGTCACGTCGATGCTCATTATCTTGCTGATAAAGACTGTGAACTGTATTTTCTCGATATATATCCTCAAATGAGATTTCATCGGTATGACATTCCCATCCTCTTGCCGATATCGATATGTAAGCTATCATTTGTCATTGGCCTAGGCGGTGTCCCCTTGTCCATTTAATAAATGTTTTATTTTTGCAGGGAACAATTTTAAATGACCGTCGGTTGATCTCAGTCGTTCCCCACAATCCCGTGATGACCCCACCACAGAGTCTCAACTAATTGCGGTATCACAAGCGAGGGCCACATGTCTCAGCTAGTGATGCCGAAAAGATAATCAAATTGCTTTAATATATCTGTCGGGTTTTAGTGTGTTATACGACAAGTTACTAAAGTGGCTACAAGATGCAGGTGCTCAAAATGAACGGAGATGTTATAATCTCGATGAAAAATTTGCTCGACAGTTATGTTCAACACTGGTGACTGTCTTGAGCGAACGCGATTGCCAATGGTGGAGATCAACGGTTGCCCGCCATCGCGTGATCAAAAGATGCAAGGTGTTTACTGATCACGATATCACGGGCACATGCCACGTGTATTTATTTGGAAATGCATAATGTGACGGGCCCTTGGTGCTGAGATGGAGATTGTGTCAGCCTTTTTTAAGGCAGTCGTTTGATGATCTAAAAAAATTGAATGATCGACGGTTGGAATTTGAATTCGCATCAAATGTGATTGGAGACGTTGGCACGGCATGAAAGTAAGCTTTAATGGTGGATGAGATATCTACTAGCTCGATTTGATCAACATAAAGTGATTTTATTTCACTCTATTTTCTCATAAAGTATTCAAGAACCTTTGTGAAAGCATTTTCAGAGCCAAGGATGAAGTTACGAGCTGTCACAGCAAGGATTTGGTCTTCTACAAAGCATAAATGTCGTGAGTTGTTTTTTGTGCTTCCTAGTAAATTTAATTGAGATTTTGAGAAGAATTGTGGTGTGCTTGTCGAAAAGCTTGTTGATAGTTGTTTTAGGGCTATTGGTTAGTTTAATTGTAAGAAATCGCAAGGTTTTGTTGTAATTTCATTTTCTGTATAGCCCTAGTTTGTTCGAAAGATTTGAAATTTTAAGGAAGCCCTAGTTTACTTGAGATGACATCACCAAAGCAACATTCTGGCCATGTTGATTATTTTAAGAGGAATTTGTATGATGATTTCTTGGATCAACTCCCATTGTCAACAAATGATAGGAAGAGGGGTTTGGTTTTGATGCATGGAAGAACCCTAGGTGAAGGATTAGTATGCAAGAATTCCAACATTGCATATGCTAGGGTTCCCATGACTGGTTTGGAGATGTTAAGGTTGTGGTATGGATAGCGTAATTTGGCTCACCCTTTCTCAAATGGTTGGATATATGAAATGGGGAAGCTGGTGGTGCCAAATGTGTTCCCCGATGTGGATTTGCTCAGGTTGGTGGCAGCACGTTATGACCCTGTTACGAGAGTGATCAAAGATAATGATGGAGGGATTTTATTAAGTATAAACGGGGAAGAAATTCAACAAGTTTTTGACCTGAGTGAACCTGGTTCATTCTTGATTCAGATAAATCTTGAGGAGATGAAGCAGGAGTATGCAAAGTCAAAGTCACTTTTCAGGTTGAAGTTGCTTCCTCCTCATTTGGCAAGCACAGGTAGTTCAAAGATTTATATCAGTCCAAGTGACCAAGAGCCTTTCAGGCTAAGTTGTTTTGCAAACCATTTCTTGGCTACCTTTTATTCATTGTGCCAAATTTTGGGTTTTAACCCTAACACAGTAATTTCAATTGCCTATATGTTTATGGGGGTGCAAATACAACACCCTAATTTCTCTATGGTTTATGATTTTGCATCTTTTCTGGTATAGAAGATACATGAAGGGTTGTTAAAGTTGCATGTAGGGGATGTAGGCACTCCATCTCAATTGATAGTAAATGTACCTAGGATCCTTGAGGATTTACATGACTTTCTTAGAGTGAAGGGGAGGAAGCCAAATTTAAAAGTTTGTCACAACTGGGGTGACATTATCTTGTACCCAGTCAGCACTGTTTTAAGGGTGTATGGCTTCCAAGGAACTCCACATATCCTCCCATTCAATGTTCCAGCAAGAGTGGGGTTTGCCGAGGTTATGTGGTAAATAGGTTGTATTCATGAAGACGACCTAACAGGGAAGGGAAAAGGGACTCTTTTCCCTGATTATACCATTGTGTCTGATTTTGTGTTCTCAAAGGGAGGATGGGTCCACTTTGGGAGGTTTTTTGATGATTTTAATTTAAGGTGTGGTCCCAGGCAACAGCATGACCCTAAGGGCTTCTTTGCCCTTTTTAGACAATGGATAAGAGGTGGCAGGTTTGCACATGAGTTCAATTTTCCTGAGGATCTGATCAGGAATGAATTTGATTTTAACAAGCAGGAATTGAACAAGAAAAAATGGATAGCATATGAGAATTTATTGGCCATTGTGCATAAAATGGATTCCAAATATGATCCATTAATGGAATTCACCCCATTCCACAAGAAAATTGATTTCTTGATGGAAAAATTCAAGGAGATCATGGGTTTTTTTATGACAAAGAAGGTCAACTTGGAGTTGGACTTCGGCATACAAAAGCCAGATGTGAGTCCTGCTGAAACAAGGCCAACATATCAACCCACAATGAATTGGCCTCTTTGTAAGAGAAAGAGGAGTGACAGTAGTGATGAGGAGGAGGAAGATAAGAAAGGAAAACAAATCATGAAGGCATCAACACAACCAAGTCCAAAGATCAGAGCACCTGGAGGAATAAAGATCATTGATTTGGACTCATCACCACAAGATAATCCTGCACTACCACCATCAGAGCCAAGCCCTAAGAGGCAAAGAGTTGAAGAGGTACAAGAGACTCTGATGGATGAAATCATTGTCACAGATCAGGACATGCAGGTTGGTATTCCTTTCCCTCCTAGGTCAACTCAATTGGTTTTGTCTGATATGGATGTGAAGGGACAATGTGTGCAAGATGCCAGGATGGAGGCATGCAAGGCATTTTTAGATGATGATGCATTTGTTAAAACTCTAGTTTTCTTACAACTGGTATGGAGAATGAGACTAGAAGAATATCAGGACAAATGCAAAAGGAGAAGAGAGTTGAAACCTGATAGGTCTAACCAGGAGAATGATGATGAAGTAAAGGCTGAATTGATGGAAGAATTCAAGAGCATCAATCCTGAGGAGGGGAGGAAATTAGTAACTGAGGCTGGTGTGCTAATTTTTCTTGAATGGGATATAGCAGATGCAGTAGCATTTAATACTATTTTAAAATCCAAGCATCCCATGCAAAATTCTGAGGAAGAGGTCAAGGCAGCACTACAAGATTTTGTGTTTAGTGAGGAGTATGAGACCCTAGCAATTTGGGCATTGGCACCTCAGGGAAGAAAGCCTAATGTTACTGACATTAGCCCAAACCTAAGGGGAGGGTTAATAATAAAGAGAGCCTCTGAAACTTCAACTAGAGAGGCTACAAACCTAACTATGAATGTGGCCAAATTGGCCCAAAAGACTGCTGAGAGGGAAGAAGCTGAAAAGCAAAGCTTAATGGAGAAATACAATATTATAATTGGAGAATACAGCAGGGTGCAACAAAGGAATGTTGAGCTGCAAACTGAGGTGGATAGGTTAAAGTATAGGCAAGTTGGGGAGTCCTCAAGTTCTCTTGGTATCATGACACTGCCTTCCACATCAGGATCAGTACCTCCTACTTCTCCAATTGTTTCTACTTCGACATCCCCCATCCAAACTCCTTCTCTCAGTGCTACATTAGAGCTAGTTGAAGAAGAGATTGAATACTCTATGGATCCTACTAAGAAGCAGTTTCTAAATAAGATTACAAAGTTATAGGTAGCTTTAAAGGCAAGTGAGGAGGGAGCACTTGTAAAGCAGAGTGAAGTTGTTGACACAATTTTGAGGCACTTAAATGAAAAGGTTGATGGTAGATTGCCATCAGTATATTCTTTATATTCTTTATTTTTGGATGCAATAAAAAACATTACTAGGGATCAGGAAGTAGTTTTGCCCTTAGTTGAGAAGTGGATCCTTAGGGCCAATGATTTAGATATCATGTATAAAGTCTCTAGATTTGATACAGATAATAGGCCCCAATCATTAAGGCCTACTCAATTTTTTGTAAAGTCACTGCAGGGTTTTCAAGCCTTACTAGATGATTTGTGTAGGAAAATCAGAGAATTGGTAAAGAGTTTTGATGATCGGAGTGATACATCTTTACCTGATATAATTAATGAATAGGGAAATGTTAAATCAGTGTAGTAGTGGTAGGATAGAGCATATGAGGTCATCAATGCACAAATCAAATTGATTTGTGATGCCTCAGACTATGACCTGTTGGTGAGTTCTATGGACAAGATCATTAGCACCACCACATTTTTGGAGTCTTTTGAGAGAGAGGCAAATCAGGTAGCGGTGAAATACACACCTTATAGTGCTAAGGTGAATGAGGTGGTTAATTTTGATTGGCCGATAGATGAAGAATATCAGAGATGGGTGGATAAATACTTAACCGAGGAAGAGTAAGACAGAGTTGACTACTGGCAGATAACAACTCATTCATTGCAGTTATAACAAATTTCGGTTATGTTTTGATGGCAATTTTGGTACAGGTTTCTTGAAGTTTGGCTGATGCATCAATCATTTTCAGCAGATGGGATAAACAAGAAGATTCTCCAGGGACTAAGCTATTGTAACAGATTTTTAAAATGTCACAGGGCGGTCCAAGTGATCGGTGACATGTGTATTTCTAGCTCGATGCTTGTTTGCTCCTTCATTCTCTATAAGAAGGATTTCAAGGCCAGAAATACGGGTTAGCAAGTTAGATAATTTTGGGTCGAGTCTAAGTAAAGTTGCAGAGCAAATTGTAAAAATCTTGTTGGTTCAGTGAAAATGTAAGTTAGGTTTTGTGTCATTCTGTAGTAGGTTTTGAATTCATGGGAGTTTGATGTTTCATGACAATACTAGCATTTGAATGGGAATGATTCATTTTGAACTCATGTCTCTCCATTGTATAAGCATATCAAAATCTTGAATAAAATAATCAAGGGTTGTTACGTTCATCTCACTGTTGTGGTGTGTATGATTCTCATTTTAGCTTTAATTCAAGGAACTAATTAAAATGCTTGAATGGGGTCATAGGTGGATATGTTTATATAAGGATTTGATAAGTAGTATTAGGTTAGAATACAAATTGATGGTATTGTAAGGCAATATTGTCAGAGATCTTATATGTTATGTGTTAAATCTATCATGAATCCTTAGATGCTTATGAATTTGACTCCTCCAATGGCATATGACACTGGTCTAAGTTTTGCTTATTTGTGGGGTATAATATTTGTCTGTCTTTGCTTAGAGCTTGCTACAAATTGCAAAACAATGACTATCTTAAGTTGTGAAGTGTTGTTGTAGTTATCTCATGCTCCAAATAGTTGATATAATTAATGAACAGCCAATTCATTTCGGTATTATCCTGTTTTGTTGAGCTATTAAATGAGATTATTTGTTGTTGTTAATGTTGTTTATAATATTGGTGTAGAGGTTATAAACGCATTAAGGGATCACCTTCCCGGGTCTTGTAGAGCCCAAAGTGTAGGAGGCTTTGTTAAAGTCCTCATCAGTTGGTCCAGGTCCTTCAAGCTGCCCTTGATTGGAATTGGCAATTCCGTAGATAGATTACAAGATAAACCTAGTTATAGTAAAAATAACCAACACTATCCCTTGGTCCTCTATTTTTCCCACTCTTGTATGTTCCCTTCTCTCTTTTTTCTCTTGTTAATTTTGATTTGTTCCTGCTTATTGCTTTGGCTTAGTTCGTTTTCGCTTCTAGTTTGTTATTTCGTCGTGTTTTGTCGAGTTTTTCTTTCGTGTGTCTCTTCTCTTTGGGTCTGTCCTTTTCTATTTATTGTTCCTTCTTTCCTTCTTTTTCTAATTCTTGTTTCTCATTATTTTATGACTATTCCTTACATTTTACAAATTATAGGTTTTTTCTAATTACGTCGAAGGCGCATCCTATTTGAGATGAACGAGTTAAAATGGACCATCAATGGTTAATATCGACTACGTACAGTGCAATATGATTGTAGTGATTTCATTCGTTCATCGCCACATTTTTTCCCCTCCATTTTTTTTGTTTTTTTTACTTCTTAATATTTTACTTGCGAACTCTGCCCTTTTTTCTCATCCGGCGACACCACAATATTTACTGAATGAAGGTAAAAAAATGAAAACAAATATCTACTTCTATAAATTTAATTTTAAAATTTGTCTATATCTTTTAAGACTCAGATTGAATTGGTTAATTTGAATGTATGAAATAATTGATATAGTTTGGTTTAATATATATATTTTAACTTTTAAAAAAATATGTTCATAATTTAAATATCTAATTTTGTTAATTAAATAGGTGTTAAAAGGTGAAAAGTTAAATTATAAAAAATGTCTATTTTTTTGTTAATTAGAAAGAGATTAAAAGTGAAAATTTAAATTATTTTTAATATTTATATATTGAATGGTTTTACTTGTTTTATATATATTAGTTATATATTTTTTAATTTAAAAAAATGTTTCTCTTTTTTTGTTAATTAGAAAGATGTTAAAAGTGGAAATTTAAATTATTTTGAATATTTGCATTTTATAAAGTTCATATATTAAATGGTTTTTACTTATTTTATAATTTGAAAAAATATAAAAAAAAAGTAAATTAGAAAAATAATTAAAATTGTTTTAAAAAATTTTAGAATTTTTTAAATTTCTTTTTTGATCCATAAGAGACAAGTGCCACGTAGTGGCTAGTACTTGCCTTTATAGTATTTTAGATTCAATAAAAATAAATGTAAATTTTGTTAATGGAATAAAAGATAGTTACATGCATTTATATTAATATTAATAATTATTAATCTTATTTTAATTATATTATGTAAAAATCAAGTATCTTATATAAAAACAATTATATATTAAAATTTTATATATTATAAAGATATTATAAATATCAAACAAAATCAAATGATAGTATAATATAATTAGAAGAAAAAACTAATAATTATATAAATATAAAATTTATCTAATAATTATGTTACATAAAAATATGTATAATATGAAATAAATTTATTATATTATATTAAATAATATTTATTGATTAGATAATTATAAGAAAGAATTGTGGGAGGTAGGGAGGGCGCACTCTAAGGTGGTGGAGGATGTTGGCATGAACGACCACATTGGAGCTGTAAGGGGAAATAGTGACAGGTGGAAAGCCACGAGCGGTACGAGAAAGCTAGCTTGTCCTATCAATCAACTGAATGCACGGGGAAGACAACTCATATATCTTCCCGAGGCGCAGGAAATATTAAAATCCATTCATTCTTTCACTTGCATTCAAACAGCTTGCACGTAGGAGAAGGAGGTTGGTGAGGCTGGCGGCGGTACTTATTTAAGGCTTGCACAAAATGTCGTGGGCATTTGTTCTAGTTCAGTGTTGTGGTTGAAGTCTGGATATTGATTGATTGATTGATTTTGATATCATTTTGTCAAGCGCTTACTGCTAGGAGCCGAATGGCTAGGTCCTCGAAATTTCTGATAGAGGTTTCGGTTGCGGGTGTAGCTTGGTTTGGGGCAGACACCCCCATTTCGCTCAAGTCTAACGATAGGCTGAGCAGCTTTCGTTTCATAATGGATCAACGCCTTAAAATAGTTTTGCTCAACTATGAGCCTCTGGTGTTAGTTGTAGTAAAAATGGTCTTGGGTCCTCGTTTTCTGGAGGAAATAGAGTATGGGCTCGATAATTTGTACATATCTTCTCATTTTTTGGCTTCCCTACTGGATAATTTGGTCCCGAAGATTGAAGCAAGGACTTTAATGAGGAAATTGTTCATACTCAGACTGTTGGGTGGTATGGATGAGCTCCTTCGAGTGGTGGTGGAAGGGCGAGGATGTCCGCGTGCATAGGAGGTGGCGAAGGTGAAGGATGAAGACACGATGAAGATTTTTCTGTTTATGTTGGACCTTCAGGGTACTGGGTTGATGAAGCACCGAGCCATAGTAGCGGTTGTGGTCATCTTCTTGAAGAAATAGTTCGGGCTAATGGCGAATGATAGCGATGAATGGAGGGAGGAGTTTGAAGATTTCGCATTTTTGAATAAGTTTTTGTGAAGTGCAGTGTATGTTCTTAATATTTTAGCAGCTAGTTTTTTTTTCTGTTAATGCAAGCACGAACTGGTTAGATTGGTTTAAATTTAGATTGTTTAAAGTATTGAATGTTTGAAGCTATGGCCTGTATTTTGGAGGATCCGTACAGACAATATATGGTTTTTTGAAGATTTTTGCATTTCTGAATAAGTTTTTGTGAAGTGCAGTGTATGTTCTTGGTATTTTAGCAGCTAGTTTTTTTTTTGTTAATGCAAGCAAGAACTAGTTAGATTGGTTTAAATTTAGACTGTTTAAAGTATTGAATGTTTGAAGCTATGGCCTGTATTTTGAAGGATCCGTATAGACAATATATGGTTTTTTGGTTCTTGGTGGAATTGGTGAAATTAGCTTAATCAGTTGTACTTTGGATCTATAAGTATAAATACAATATAATCCTTATGTATCAAAAAAAATTATAAGAAAGAATTAAATAATTATTATTTAAACATAAAATTTATATAATACTTAATATGTATATAATTTATGTTAATATATATATTATTAATGCATTACACATATTTTTTTTAAAAGTTAATCAAGCCGGAAAATTATATTTAAACAAATGCTTATATTATTATTTTACTTTCAGCTTCCTTCGCCCCTGGTTTTACTTGAAAACCTTGCTCTGCTTTGTATAGCATGTCGCGTGAAAAGAGAGATGCAATGGATTGCTAATAATAATAGACGGTTAAATGTATCATAATTTTTTTTACGGGGAAGAAAATTGTTTGGATTTCAATGTAGGAGTATTGCGAAATTTGGAAGGAAGGCGTCCTTTTCGATTTCTTATTTTCATTAGTAGTCACTGCTCATTTTTTTTAGGAGAAATTTATGGAGCTGGTGGCCCCATGTATATTTGATTTTGCTGCTTATTTTTAAACAATCATTTTAAATTGTATTTTTTTAAATGTATATTTTTTAAATTGTTTTTTCCTCTATTAAAATAAGAACATAATTCAACTGTATATTCTTATATTTAATTATCAATCCTTGCCACTAATATTTATGAACTGTATATTTTTATATTTAATTACCATTTGTTGCTATGTTAATTTTGACAAAGAATTATTGACGAGGAATTGAAATATGTTATTATTGACTAAGAATTAACAAATGAAGACATTCAGATCTGTTATAATTATCTCAGTCTGTATAGACAAGAAAGGATGCTAGCATAATTTGCATTCAATTTTACACTAATTATATATGTTGCACAGTTATAAATAAAGATAAAAAATATTTCAAACAGTTATAAAGTTCAAACAATTATAAATAAAGTTAAAAAACAAATCTATGTTGCAATTAAATTCTTTAAAAATGGGTAGATTCAGGGCAAGATCTATAATTCAAAGAACTGTAATAAAATGTATACTTTCAATAAGACTTAAAATTTAATTTTCTATATGAAAATATGTATCTTGTTGTTGCACTGTATCACTATAGGAAAAATTTAGAGGGAAAATTCAGAGGGAGGAATTGGAGGTAAATAAAAAGGATGGAAGGAAATTTGTAAAGCCACATGGCATTTTTCACAATAAGCAGTTGTTGCTTATTTTTCACTCATATACACAAAAACTCCCTATTCCCCTTCTCTATCTCTCTCCCTCTCTCTCTTTCTCTCACTCTTGACCCCTCTATCCATATCTCTATATTACTCCCTCTCTCCTCTCTATCTATTGAGCCATCTCTTCCTCTCCCCATATCTCTCTCTCCATATCAATATCTACCTCTACCTCTACCTCTACCTATCTCGCTTTCTCTTTCCCTATCCCTCTCTATCTCTCTATATCACCCTCTATCTATATTTATATCTCAGTCTTCCTCTCTATCTTTGTGTTTTTCATTATTTCTCAATTTATCTTCCTCTCTCCCCTATATCTCTCTATCTTTATCTATGCTTCTCTCTCTATTTATGCATATCTATCTCTACCTCTCTCTCTTTCACTCATATACACAAATGCTCCCTATTCCCCTTCTCTATCTCTCTCCCTCTCTCTCTTTCTCTCACTCTTGACCCCTCTATCCATATCTCTATATTACTCCCTCTCTCCTCTCTATCTATTGAGCCATATATTCCTCTCTCCCCATATCTCTCTCCATATCCATTTCTTTCTCTACCTCTACCTCTACCTCTACCTCTATCTCCCTATCTTGCTTTCTCCTTCCCTATCCCTCTCTATCTCTCTATATCACCCTCTACCTCTATCTATATTTATATCTCAGTCTTCCTCTCTATCTCTGTGTTTCTCATTATTTCTCAATTTATCTTCCTCTCTCTCCCCTATATCTCTATCTTTGTCTATGCTTCTCTCTCTATTTATGCATATCTATCTTTGTCTCTATCTCTCTATTTCACTCATATACACAAACACTCCCTATTCCCCTTCTCTATCTCTCTCCCTCTCTCTCTTTCTCTCACTCTTGACCCCTCTATCCCTATCTCTATATTACTCCCTCTCTCCTCTCTATCTATTGAGCCATCTCTTCCTCTCTCCCCATATCTCTCTCTCCATATCCATATCTTTCTCTACCTCTACCTCTACCTCTACCTCTACCTCTATCTCCCTATCTCACTTTCTCCTTCCCTATCCCTCTCTATCTCTCTATATCACCCTCTATCTATATTTCTACCTTAGTCTTCCTCTCTATCTTTGTCTCATTACCCCTCTCTTGATCTCCCCCCTCTTTCTCTCCCTCTTTATATCCCTATCTCTCCCTCTTCCTCTCTTCCTATTGCAAAATTAATATGATTTAAGTAATGGAGCTAGATTATCTTCCTAATTCAGAGGTTTTGTAAGTGGATGCATAGTTGGTTTGAACTTATCATTTCTCCATTGAGACATTTTTTGCACACCATTTTTGAGACATTTCGACGTACCCATTGCACACCAATCTGCAATTGTTAGTTATTTGTTACTTTTAAATTTTTTGTTTGTTTTTAATCTCTTTTCAATTTTCTTGTTAATTTATTTTAAATTTATGCATTTTTTGTATATTCTTATTTGTAATTTTATATTTTCGTACAATTTATTTTCTGATTAATTATTTATAATTTATAAATTTTATGTTTACTTATAAATTATAATTTATATACTTATAATCTCTTTATAATTTATTCTCTTTTAAAATTGTTCTAATTTAAAAACATATTTATTATTTGGTTATTTTCTCTTTATATATTATATATTTTAATTTATTTTCTTCTAATTTAGTTTGTTTATTGTTAAAATTATATGTTTATTTTCTTGTTATTTATAATAATTTTTGTTTATTTTTAGATTTTATTCCTATTAATTTTTTTTGTCTATTTATGCCTAATTTATTGTTATGTTTTTTATAAAATATTTTTCTTTTAAACTTTGGATTTTTAATATTTTATTTTTTGGTTCATTTAATTTTTACTATAGAGGGGGTTTTAAAACAACTTATGCCCATCAATTCATCTAAGTCGGGCCCCTTTTGATTTAATGTTTTAATTCTTTCGCCTGACTTTATTTTTCCCTATTCTAAGTTGGCCCCATGCCCCCATGTTTAAAAACAACTTAAGCCATTGTTTGTCGTCAGCCTAGGTGATGTCCCCTTATGCCTTTAATAAATGTTTTATATTGTGCAGGGAATAACTTTTGATGACCGTTGATCAACCATCGTTTGATCGTAGTCGTTCCCCGCCATCCCGCGATGACCCCACCACAGAGACTCAACCAATTGCGATATCATGGGCAAGCACTAGGTGTCACATCTGGCAGTGTCGAAGGGATGATGAAAGTGCTTTAATATATTTGTCATGTTTAATATGTTATATAGTAGGTTACTAAAGTGGTTACAAGATGCACGTGCTTCAAAAATCAAAAGCGATGTTATAATCTGGATGGAAAAGGTGCTTGATGGTTAGTGACAAGGCTGGCGACTATGTTGAGTGAACAGGATTGCCGATGGTTGAAATCTACGATTGCCCGCCATCGTGTGATCAAAATTTGTGAGGTCTTTATTGATCGCGATATCACGGGCAAGCGCCACGTGGATTTCTTTGGCGATGCATAATATGGTGGGCCCTTGCTGCTGTGATGGAGATCATGTCAGCTTGTTTTGGCAATCGTTCGATGATCTGACAGAAGTGAAAGATCGACGGCTGATATAATAGGCTTGGCTTGCTTTATATTCACTACTCTAAATGGTGCCATAATTTTAAATTTAATTAACATACTCTAAAACCTAACAAAACTAGCTTGTAGCTCATCAAATTGGAGAAGTGAAAGGTCAATACCAACACTGAGGAAGAGTTTGGAGGAGTGAAAAAAAGGTCAATACCAACGTCGAGGAAGAGTTTGGAGTTAAAACAAGGTCAATACCAGCACTGACAAAGAGTTTGGAGGAGTGAAAACAAGGTCAATACCAGCGCTGAGGAAGAGTATGGAGGAGTGAAAACAAGGTCAATACCAACGCTGAGGAAGAGTATGGAGGAGTGAAAATAAGGTCAATACCAACGCCGAGGAAGAGTTTGGAGTTAAAACAAGGTCAATACCAGCACCGATGAAGAGTTTGGAGGAGTGAAAACAAGGTCAATACCAGCGCCAAGGAAGAGTATGGAGGAGTGAAAACAAGGTCAATACCAGTGTCGAGGAAGAGTATGGAGGAGTGAAAAGAAGGTCAATACTAGCATCGAGGACAAGGTTGAGGGCGCTCAAGGAAAATCGACAACCAAGGGACAATGAGTAGTGTAAGTTTGGCACCCCCGTTCTCTTTAACCTGTAATTTTCATGCCTAGTTTCCAAAGATATTCTCGTACATTGGCACCCCCATTCTCGTAAAATGGTATAAGATAAGACAGAAAAAATAAAATAGCTTAGTCTTTCACATTTTTATCGAATAGCCTCAGGTCTTGGCAAAACTCCCATAATCTACCCACATCTTGGTTGTTGGTGGGACCATATTATTCTTTGTTGTATGACCTACCTCAAATATTATGTCCACAAAGTTGCTAAAAACATAAAACAATAAGAAAAAATTCAAAGGTACAACTAGAAAAGGGTTATTTCCTTTTGGCCTCATCCACCTCTTATATTTCAACATAGCATGGAATTATGCTTACATAATATAAACTCAAACAAATGGAATTTTATAAGGGCAAAGGAGCCCAAGTATATGCTAGGCTAAGCTAGATCTAATGAATGGAAATAGAGGCATACAGTTCTTCTTTAATACCTCCACCACAAACATATGCAAGGAAAGGTCTCCTCCCTTCTTGGTAGTGATAACCTCCTCCACACACAACCCTTAAAAATTATGAATAGAGGAATATTATCTTTGAAGAACTCAAAGTTGATTCTCTCTTACCTGATGTAATTATTCATTTTATCCTTAAAAACATTTATAGTGATTACTAGAGGCACATAGACCAATTCTTCATAATAGAAGAATTTGATCATACTTTTCCAATGATGGCATTATGAGAAAACCTTAGGTTAAATAA
The DNA here is from genome assembly GCA_007115665.2 of Sequoiadendron giganteum. Classification (NCBI taxonomy): domain Eukaryota; kingdom Viridiplantae; phylum Streptophyta; class Pinopsida; order Cupressales; family Cupressaceae; genus Sequoiadendron; species Sequoiadendron giganteum. The sequence goes on along the minus strand of CM021102.1, from coordinate 421,590,294 downwards.
ATAATTCCTAGCTAAGTTCTTTAAATCATGTTCAACCGTATAAGAGAAGACCGCTGCTATGTGCACTTGGATACCATGGAGAAAGGCTCTTTGGGCTCTTTCATCAATCAAGGTATTGTTAAATTTTAACACCTAAAAGTGAGAATGAAGAATCTTTCCTAGGATGGTGGCCAATTATGCTTCTCAACACCTAGATTACAAAATCCTTGTCAATATCATTGCCATCACAATTAAACCTATTGCTTGAGATATAGTCATACAGGTAAACAAATTGGATTTATTGATAGTAGATACATTCTAGACAATTCAATCCTTACATCGGAGACTGTTGAATGGGCCCAACAAACTACTCATGATGCCCTTACAATTAAGTTAAAAGTTTGACAAGGCATATGATTGCATCAAATGTCCTTTCATTCAAAAATGATGTCATGTCAAGAATTTCAAATGAATGTATTTTTTATTTTAAATATTTCATGTCCAAAATGCTTTATAAAAGGAACCTTTACATGAAGGACTTTCAAATGAAGACCTTAATTCAAAGGCCCTTCATTAGAAGATCCTTCATATGAAGGTTCCTTTAATGCCGTCACATTATAGCTCTTAGATTTGTTAGAGATATTTTTGTTTTGAAGTAGAGATTGGACCATCAAATAGTGTCACCATGACTCTACCAAGATATCCATTAAATTGATAAACCCTGACTTAACAACCACAAATTCATAAGAAAATTACTCCTGTCAGCCGTAGGGCATCAATTCAATGCCAATTTTATTGCTTTAATAGACCCCTAAATGCAATGAAACTCTATCATACCATGATGCACACCAATCCACCGAGTTATAGTTCCAAGACAGTGGGTGGATTGGTGGATGTCATTTCTATTTAGCCCTCAAACCCTTACATAGGCACAACAGGGCAGTCCCTGTATTTGATTGTTTTCTCCCACAAAATAGTGATTGAGCACTTCAAAACAAATACAAATAAAAGGGAACACATATATTTATCTACACCAATGATCTCAGAGCATTTAAAGCTTGTACGAATCTATACAACACAAAAGAACTTCAGAAAAATAGTAAAAACATAAAAAATTGCTTCAAGAATGTGGTATTTGATATGAAATTTTGGTATCAACTCCTCCAACAATTGCAATAGGATGGGAATACAATATGATAGAAGTGGGATAAGAAATGCATTGTTTGAAGCATCAAACCAATATGCAAAGATGAAAGAAAGTGCTAACCCCTTAAACTGAAAAAGTTTCTTTTAACTTTAAGTTTGTTGGGTAGCCAATTCTTTTAAGTTATCAAATCCTACCATCATACATAATCAAAATGTTGTTGTTTCAAATGACTATGAGCACTAACTTTCACTATTTGAAGATGTTGAAACCTTGTCATAGAGAATTAGAACATTGATTCGACCACTCATCCTACCTTAAAACATACCAAAAGTCTCCTAGCAATTAGACATAGGAAGATTTAAGATGACTTAAACAATTTTTATTGACAAAGCATAAACTTATGATGACTTTACCAGGCCTATTACACACTCCCTCCCCGTTAACCACTTAGACATATGGAAATTAAATGTAAATTTGCTGCTATTTTTAGTCATGTAGGTGTCTAATAAACCACTTGGTGGTGTTTCCCTTCAAGTTTATTTACTTAAATGAGGAGAAAAAGTCCTTTGATTACAATTAGAGAATACATTTGAGGCCTTGGTTGTGTAATTGGTGGACCATAGTCACATTTAACACTTGTTACAAATTTTGGGAGTTAAAACGTTAAGTAGATTTGATTTGTGATGGACACATTTGGACGGTAGTAACAATAACTTGCAATCTATCAAGACTTTATTACCTTATAACCTGTCAAAATCTAGCGATGAAATGATAGATTAATCATAATGTCACCTTGGGATCACATCACCATGAAAGAACTTCATCCAACATCCTTATGAGTGCAGGAACCACCAAATAGGTATTTGTCAGATTTGTCTTCCTCGAGCGAGGGAAATTCAAGAAGAGAAGAGGAAAGCGAGACATGTAGTAGGTCTAAAAGAGGGAGATCAACTAGAGGTCAAAAGATTAGAAGAAAATTTTGTGGAATTTTTTCTTGCTAAAGGGGGGTCATGTTATGATGATGAGAGCATAGGAGACATCGAGGTGCCCTTGAGGTACAAACATCTATGGAAACAATGGGTACCCAAGGAACTTCCTCCAATAAACACTGATCTTTGTGTCAACGAGAGGATATATCACATAGCACCATCGTCATTACATGGTTTGGGCCTATTTTGCATGGACGGCATAAAGGTCTGTTACGACAAAGTTACTAAATTGATGGATTATGTTGGACCCTGTTGTAAAGTTACAAAGATTGGATGCAGCTGATTCGATATACACGAAGTATGCGTAGGTATGCACTATCATAAAATTATATAAAGCTAAAAGATAAGGATCAAAATAAAGGAGTGGCTAGGTACATTGACGAAAGGCCAAAAGCATCAGGGAATATTGCAGGTTTTATAAATAGTACATGACCTGGGTCAACAAATAAGCAACCTAATTGCATATTCGAGGTGCGAGAGAGAAACCGTGTATTTGTATGTGCGATAAAATCAATAACTGTAGGGGAAGAGTTGCTAATCGATTACAATTTGAATCGCTTAGATACAAATACAATTACTATGGGGGTGGTATGTACTATATACAATTTTACCCAACCTCCAATTAATGACTCCAATATACCATTGTATTATTATGTTTTTTTTCATAAGTCTATTGGTTTCATTTCGGTAATATTTTTTATATTTAATTTTTGTCCCAATTGGACATTGATCATATGAGGAAGGCTTCGACCCAGAGCACAGATCATGATCCATCTTCAGGCGCTTCTACCCGACAGTTTTACCTCATTGTAATTGTACAAATTAGATACAAGCAAAATGTTTTATTATTATGTTTTTTCCATGAGTTTATTGGGTTAATTTCGATAATGTTTTTAATATTCTTGTTGCAGTCGACTAATCGGGGAAAGGCACCAGCAGTACAAGAGAGCATCCATATGGAGGTGCAGTCACTATTATGCGATGATGACATCGTATTTTCTGCAAACCCTGTGGATATGATGAGGAAGGCCCAAAAAAAATGCAATGAAGAAATCCTTTAGTTGGTATTCATAGTGCCTCAAACAGATGAGATAAGAGAAAGGGTTAAAATATTGTCTGATAGAGCACAAAACTTGCAAGTAAGCTGTCATGAGATCTTTAATTATAACATAAGTTCATTCATGGTTTTATATTTTGTACTCTTTTATGTCATGAACTAAAATATGTGTTCTTTTTACAGGATTATTTGCGTCCTCATCATGTTGCTGGCCATGATTAGGGTACTGCAAGTGTTTCCCGGGAAGTAGGGGTTAGTACAAGTGTCAATACTGATCTTCCTGTGCATACATCACATCATTTGTCCCCATCATTCATTTCTATATTGTTGACTGAAATGTCGGCAACACATACTGTGTAGGCAATCGGTAGTGCACCCTTTGGTAGCAAACACATGCCACTACATGTGTCAGTACATGTACCTGGGGATGTAGAGGCCACTAGTACTGGTGATGTTTTAGCAGCATTTCCTAGATCTTCCCGTATTACTAGTACGAGAACATTGTTGGTCACATTTGTGGTGACCAAGGATTTCGTTCCCATAAAGATAGAGAAGGTCCCAGGTACTTTAAAATGTTTTAATTATTATTATAAATAATCCAATTGAAATTTACTTATTGATCACTCTTTATAGACTAATGATCCCATGATCATTTCGCAGGAAATGATGTTTTTTATAAACATCTAAGTGATGTTACATTGGATCTCTTCGGGCCCACCATACGTACACGATGGAATGCCCAAAATTAAGATTTAAAAGATGAGCTCATTAACCGTTTAGTTGTGTTGTTCGGTGATAAAACATTCAACCGAACCAAGGTCCTTAAGAAAGTTGGTACCTATCTAAAGTATGTGAGGGACCAATATAGGTCACATTTAGAGAAGAACATAAAGTACGAGTGTCCCCCCATGATTCTAAAGAGGGAGTGGAAGGACTTGGTGTCGAATGGAAAGGAGAAGGCTGAAAAGAAAAAAGGAAAGACACCATTGGGCCAAGGAAGGTATGTGATACTATCAACAATATAATTATATACTGATTACTCTTTCTTTTTACATAATCTAACGTATTTCAAATTTTTCATAAGCTGCCCGACACATCGAAGGCAACAAAGGCAAGACTAGAAAAACACGGGCAGCACAAACTTGGCTCTGGTGGTTATATGAAATTAGCCGCACGATTTGTAAGTATCAATAAATGAAATATTGCATCCAAATAATAAATTGCAAACAATTTTGGTTTTATCACACCATAGAATCAAAATTCATGATCTTATGCAAAAATGCAGGGCTCTGATTTCAACAGAGCGCCCACAAAAGAGGACCTAAAGATTGCCTTCCAGCAAGGCTATGGAGCTTTGGCTGAACAGCTAAGAGTCTCGACTGGACAAACACAATCTTCCATTGCATCCAACACGCAGGTAAATAAACTCAATAAAGTCTATTTAAAATTGAATACTTGTGCAATCTATTCAATATTACTTTCCACCATAATAATGTGCCTATTTGTTTTAAACAAATAAGAAATGATAATATTGCTTATGACATTGGAATGCAGCCTAGTGAGGGTGGAGCACAACTTGTAGATGAAGGCCATGGTGTGCATCTCGGTACTGGATGTATTCATGTGCTATACAAAACGCAGTATGGATTAATACAATTAAACATCTTTAATTGCATTTGGTGTATTAATCAATGTAACCTTTCGTGTTTCAACTTTAGAGCATGTAGAGCATGATCAACATGTTGAGCATGATCAGGCTAGACAAGATCAGGAACATGATGTGGCTCCACCAGGTAAAGAGGACCACTATAATGTTCTTTTAAACATATTTAATTGCAATTGGTGTATTAATTAATGTAACCTTTCGTGTTTCAACTCCAAATCAGGATTTAGAGGGTGTTCAACATGTTGAGCATGAGGCTATAAGACAATATCAGGAACATGATGTGGCCCCATTAGGTAAAGAGCACCACTCTAATGTTCTTTCAATTAATAAAATACTTGTAACAATAATAATAAAACATATCAATTTAACATTTCTTTGCTATTGCAGCAGACCCCCCTTGCAGCGGTGTCCACGTTGTGAGTACACGACTAGGCATACATTAAGATCATGAGCAGAGCTCAGGACAACTGAAGGAGGGACAGATGATTTTGAAAACGATACTCCACTTCAACTTTTTTTAACTGCAAAAAAGAAACAAAAAAAAGAAGTGATTGTAATCATATTATGACAACCATTTTTTTGATAATATATCAAAACTAAAAAAATGAATGTTATATGTTAATGAATGAATGTGAATATGTTAATGAATAAATGTTATATGTTAAAGAATGAATGTTATATGATAATGAATGAATGTTATATGTTATTAATGCAGGATGAATGAATGAATGTTATATGTTATTAATGGATGAATGAATGATTAATGTTATATTATCGGGTATGGGGAATTGAGAGTGATGTGAGGGGGGGGGGAGGGGCCAAATGAGCTTCCACCTTCACGTGGTTGGCCCTGTTAAGTAGAGAATATTAAACTATTCTCAAAATAAAGAGAAGCTCAATAAGGTAATGCACTTTTTAATATAAGAAATGCATCATTTGAAGCATCAAACCAATATGCAAAGATGAAAGAAAGTGCTAACTTTTCACTATGAACATTGTGTTGTGTGTGGATTTGGTTTCAAAGCTCTGTTTTTATTTCATTTTAGTGGTCTCTAAAATTTGACTTTTGTGCATAATAGGTTAGTGGAAAATTTGACAACTCTAAAGGGTTTAGAGGCTCGATTGAGATAGATACATGAATATTTGGATCTTGTTGTTGATGGGAGGCTTCCACTTAACCATGAAATTTTTTACCATCTGCAGGTATGCGAAAATTTCTCTACTTACATTCATTCAACTTACTGTAATATAATATCTAACAAAAATCTTCTTTTCATTATACTTAGATGGATTTTCATGCCCTGTTCCAAAGCACGTGTTTTAGAATAGGCAAGAAGGATGCTGGCAAGGGTTAACGAATTTGGCTTTACACCTGCCAATTGCATAGTTTACTTCATTCATCTAGCATATTGCCAATGCGTTTCATAATTGTTGGAATCATATCCTATAATTACAAAACTAGTAAAATTTAAATATGTAAGTTTCAAATATGGCATTACATATCTTTCTATGAATTTTTGAAAGAAAATATCAAAATGGAGAAATATTAAAAAAATAATCAACATAATTTCTAAGAGATCAGGGAATTTTTGCAGAGTTATCTTAAATATATTTAAGACAAAAGTAACTTATAGAGATTCAAGCAGAATATTGGTAGTCTAAAATCACCAGTCAACACATCTTAATAGTATCTCAATTCAAGAGAACTAGGTCCACTATCAATTCAATATAACTTAATGCTAATCGGCTATGATTTTATTTGTTCAAGACCAATTTAGATTCATTTTTTGCTCACACTACTTTTATTTACATTTATGTTTTGCTAATATCCATTTTCATTTACATTCATATTCTTGAATTCTTTTATACATATTGTGTTTGCAATAATGTTTTCCTTAGATCAATTCATAAGATTATTTTGTTCTAATAGGGTTGATTGGTTGCTTGTTTCTTTTTGATTGTCAGAAAGTCGTGATCAATATACACTTGGTTTTCCCGCCTTCTCTTGCCTCGTGGCCAAAGAGTTTCTGCAGAAGGCATCAAAGTAACCTTCAAGATTGGCAATGGCAATGAGTACAAGGTCAGTATAACTTAATGCTAATTGGGTATGATTTTATTTGTTCAAGACCAATTTAGATTCATTTTCTGCTCACACTACTTTTATTTACATTTATGTTTTGCTAATATCCATTTTCCTTTACATTCATATTCTTGAATTTTTCTATACATATTGTGTTTACAATAATGTTTTCCTTAGATCAATTCATAAGATTATTATGTTCTAATAGGGTTGATTGGTTGCTTGTTTCTTTTTGATTGTCAGGAAGTCGTGATCAATATACACTTGGTTTTCCCACCTTCTCTTGCATCGTGGCCTAGAGAGTTTTTGTAGAAGGCATCAAAGTAACCTTCAAGATTGGCAATGGCAATGAGTACAAGGTCAGTATAACTTAATGCTAATTGGGTATGATTTTATTTGTTCAAGACCAATTTAGATTCATTTTCTGCTCACACTACTTTTATTTACATTTATGTTTTGCTAATATCCATTTTCATTTACATTCATATTCTTGAATTCTTCTATACATATTGTGTTTACAATAATATTTTCCTTAGATCAATTCATAAGATTATTCTATTCTAATAGGGTTGACTGGTTGCTTGTTTCTTTTTGATTGTCAGGAAGCAATCAATATACACTTGGTTTTCCCGCCTTCTCTTGCCTCGTGGCCAGAGAGTTTCTGTAGAAGGCATCAAAGTAACCTTCAAGATTGGCAATGGAAATGAGTACAAGGTCAGTATAACTTAATGTTAATTGGGTATGATTTTATTTTTTGAAGACCAATTTAGATTCATTTTCTGCTCACACTACTTTTATTTACATTTATGTTTTGCTAATATCCATTTTCCTTTACATTCATATTCTTCTATACATATTGTGTTTACAATAATGTTTTCCTTGGATCAATTCATAAGATTATTCTGTTCTAATAGGGTTGACTGGTTGCTTTTTCTCACCAAATTGCTCATTTTCCACAAAATTAGATTCTAGTGTGTAGTTTAATATTCACTAGTTTGATTTTTTCTTTTTTAGCAAAATTAGAATCCAGTTCATAGGTTGTGCTTGATGTCCATGATAGTCCCCTTAATCTCATGACTCATCATAGGTTTTATATTTTGCTCCAATTGTTGATCAACATAAAATGTGGCCATCATAATATCATCCATAGCCTCCATCTTCTACAATTATTCATTGCTCATTTCTCATACATAGTAACCAAATAATGCAGACCTAGAGCTTGGACTGCAGATGTATGCAAAAAATGATAAATCCTTGCCTCTGTAAGCCTAATTAAACACAACAACTGACATGTTGTTTGATATTTTAAAGAGTCATATGACTGTCCTTTTTCTACCTTGTAAACACTTACTCAATGCATACAATAATTTATTGAAATGCAAAGTTGAATGGCCTCTTAACTCTTGATACTAATGTCATTGCATTTGTCAAAACAGGGTTAATCATATTGTGATCTAAATTTTCATAATGAAGTCTTCCAATCTGTCCTTTATATTTGAGCATTGATGACAATCCATCTTGTCTTTTACTACCCCTTTTAAATGCTCATGGTCTTGGAACATCAACTTTCTCTCTTTGATTGACCTGTCCTTATGTCTTGTCATTATCCCTATGGATGCACTTTGGAGCCTCCTACTACTTTTAAATATCGCCTAGAGTCACCCCGATAAGTATTTCGATCCATTTGTATCTTCATTGACAAGAGATCATGTATCGCTAGGATATTCCACAGTTTCCCTGACGTGGTCAGTCTCCCCGATGATTATTCTTTTGATCTCAAGTATATCGCCAAGATTCTTGCCGATGTAATCTTATTGGCATCACATAGCGGGTTGGGTAGACATTCATAACTTACTCCGATGGTATAGGTCTTGCCGATATGCTTCCCTCATGCTTCATCGATGAGACAAGATCAGTATCTTGTCGATGAAACTTCATCGCTAAGACCACAGGCCAGTCCTCCCAATATATCTTCTTAGGCAATTCTGATCACTGTAACATTCTTGATCTTTCACCGATATGCCTACATTTGAATGAATAGTTTTTTTTTTTTAAATTACATTGTTCCGTCGGAATTTCGACGAACCTCCAAAAGTGTCCAACAAAATTTCGTCATAATGACTTGCCTATTTCATCGCGAGTTCGTTGAACTACTGTCGTTTTTTCAATTTGAAGTATGTCACCAAGACTCCTACCCATGTAATCTTATCGGTGTGACATAATGGGTTGGGTAGACATTGAGAACTTACTTTGATGGTATATGTCTCACCGATATGCTTCCCTCGTGCTCCATCGATGAGACAAGATGAGTATCTTGCTAATGAAACTTCATTGCTGAGACCACAGGCCAGTCCTCCCGATATATCTTCTCAAGCAATTCGGATTGCTGTAACATTCTTCATCTTTCACCGATATGCCTACATTTGAACGAATAATTTTTTTTTTAAAAAAATTGCATTGTTCCGTTGAATTTTTGACGAACCCCCAAAAGTGTCCGACAAAGTGGCAATACATCCGATGAACTTTCATCATAATGACTTGCCTATTTTGTCGCAAGTTCGACAAACTTCTATCATTTTTTCAATCTGAAGTATGTCGCAAAGACTCCTGCCGATTTAATCTTATTAGCGTGACATAGCGGGTTGGGTAGACATTCAGAACTTACTCCGATGGTATATATCTTCATCGTTGAGACCACAGGCCAGTCCTCCCGATATATCTTCTCAGGCAATTTTGATCGCGGTAATAGTCTTGATCTCTCACTGATATTTTCAATACGTCGAACCTTTTGTCGTAATGGCAACGAACTTCTGTTGTTAATTCGATGATTTGACAAAGGTATGTCGCTTGTGTTCTGGCTACTGTCCGTCGCCAGATCGATGAAATGGCTGTCACGGTTCCGACGAACATCTGTCGTTGATCCAACGCTTTTGCAAAGGTATGCCGCTTGTGTTCTGGCTATTGTTCGTCGCTCGATAGACGAAGTTTCCATTGCGGTTCTGACAAATGAGCGTCGTGAGTTCGACGTTTAAAATGTTGTCTGAATATCAACGAAAATTGAGCGATGAGCCTAATTTTTGTGATTTGTCGGTATACCGACAAAAGATCGTCGAAATTCCAATAAACTATCGTCAAAAATTGGAGTCAAATTCAGTAGTGAGATAAGCCTGAGGAGGAGGTTGAAAATTATAAGAATCTAGAAATTGAGCAGCCCAAGGAGCACGGGCATGATGGAGAAAAAGAAGAAAAGGATGTTGAAGGGGAAAGCAACCCCAATGAACGCTTGCCTACCAAATCCCCTGTCAGATGCATAGTGTTCATTTAGGACTCTGATGAGGAGGAGGATACGAAGATAGAGCAAGAGGCTCTTAATGATAAATCCATTGAAGTTGGAAAGAATGATAAGGAAGATCAACAGGAATTACCTAAGGAGAAGTCTGTGATGCTTGACTGGTTGGAGAGACAATTGGAAAGGAGATCTCCCACTCCAAAAGACCCAAAGGTAAGGCTAGAAGCTATATTGGCTAGAGCCCAGATCGACATTAGGAAAGAAAAGAAGCCAAGAATCAGATCAAAGGTAACGATGGATGCTTTTAGATCTAGAGTAGTACAAATAGCTACGCCGGTGGTGGGAGAACAAGGAATAAGTTACAACATATCCACCATCAACTTGGGAGTAGCCACCAGGGAGCAAAAGGTTGATCACCTCTAGGAATTTGTTGCCATGGTGGTGCATCTCATTCAGTAGGATAAATTTTCCAAGGAGGAGCTTAAGGCACAGGTAGCCGATTTGACAACCTGTATCCAATAGTGGTCATCCATAGAAGAACAACCAACCACATCCTCAGCCTCGTCGTAGTTGCTATCAAAAGAATAGATTGAAAAATTAGAAAAGAGAAAGAACTTAGAAAAGACCACGAAAAATTGGTTCCAAAAGGTCTTGGATGTTGGGAACACATGTATCAATCATGTTGTTCGAACATCCAACAAATTATTGGAAGTACAAACGTCTCTTGAAGGAACGAGGAAAATCTGCATTGAGTTCCCAAAGAAATATGAGGCTGCTTACCCAAAGATTGAAGCAATCCTCAAGTTGCCACGTGAGATTTGGGAAAAGGAGTTTTCCTTTAAGGATGATGATCATTGGTTGATGGATGTGTGGAAACAAGACTTCGATCATCGGAAGGAGAAGCTAGAGCAAGTACTTGAAAAAGTAGATCCAAATGTTGAGTGGGCCAAGGAAGCTAGAGAAGGTTGCCTTTGATATCTAAAGCTAATGATAGGATATGAAATGCCCGTTGTCTAGATCAATTTGAAAATATAAAGCCTCACTTCCAAAAGAGGATGGAAGATGGGATGCCGATCGAAATCGTACAGTAACTTCCCTACCTCAGAAACTCCATTTACAGATCTGATTCCCTTTCCAGTTGAACTCACGTAAGACTGCCTTGTGATTCTAGCAAATCACATAAATCAACTGAGATATTCCAAGCACCGTCAAGACTTGACACCCAAGAGACCTTGGGGTGATTTTCAGCAACTTGCTGGATATTTCCTTTCAAGAGAGGTGATGCACCTATGCATTGCATGTGTTGAGAAAGTGTGCAAAAACACCCATCAATAGTACGTACTCCATATTAAGGAGTGTTTGTATTACTCGTACAAAAGAAGGAGCTTATATAGCTCATTTAGTTATTTATTACTAAGTTATTTGTGTAGTTGAGCCATAAGAGCTTGATTACTCTTGAATGATCACTTGTTCATTGCTTACTTGATTATTAATTGAAAACCTAGGTCAAGAATAACCTAGTGGGTTGGGATATTTACTTGATTAATAATTGATACCATAGCACATAGGTTATGATTAACCTACATGAATGAACTATTCATTGATTTGATGATTTTATCCTGGGATTAGGGTAAACTAAGGATGGGATTACCTATGTTATTAAGTTAATCACTTGAATTTGTGAATTACTATTGATTGAAGCCATAGGTGGGAATACCCTATTGAGTTGGATTGTTACTTGTTTTGTTGTTTTACACTCTTGACGTGAAGTCTTTTTATTGATTAAAATCTACTTTTTGGAAAGTATTTTATTGATGAGAGTACACTCTTGAATAGAGTATTTTATTGTTGAGACTATACTTTTGAATGAATCATTTATTGATATAATTATTCTTTTGATTGAGGTCATTTATTGATAAGATTATACTTTGAGTGAAGTCATTTCTTGTTGAAGGTTGTACTTTTAATTTGAGTTTATTCATTGGTACTTTTGAATGAAGTCATTTAATGTTGAGATAAACCATTTATTGGGAAATTTATAGATGGGGTTGTACCTTTGGTACTAGAGTCATTCAATGATGTGACGTTATGTTATTTGGTTACTCGATAAGTAGCTTATGTGTTACATTTACTTAGTAGGAATGTTATAGTCGTAGGTTGTTCTTGGGGTTAAAGATTACCTTAAGAAGGGAATTGCCTATGCATAGTACATGAATGGTCATTAACCGAATCAAGCTAAGTTTGTGGGTGAAGAGATTAATTTTTATATGAAACTTTTGACAAAGTAGTGTAAGTAGCCACTATTTACACTATCAGTTCACTGTGATCTAGAATAGACATTCTAGTTCGATATTTTCATACTCGTAGGTGTAGCTACCATATGATTAGGTTATGGTTTGTAGGACACAACACTAAACTCGGGAAGACTATTTTTAATGGGGTTTTACCAATCAATCTCCTCATCGAAGGGTAGGGCCATCCTGCCATATGTGGCAGATGTGTAGGGGACTACATTTGAGTCCATGGTTGGCAGAAAAACGTTTGAGCGATGCTTCTCCTCATCTGTTGGTAGTTGAGATTTGGGGATGTTTGCGCTAGTATTGGGGACGACTAGAATGTATGCACCAAGGAATGGGGACATCTAGAATGTATGCACCAATGTGGCGACATCAAGACCAAATTGTGTATCTATTACTTATAAAGATCAACTAAGCTATGTATTCTCTCTTATATCCATTTTATAAAGGTTGTAATGAAAGAGATGCTATCTTGAGATTTTATTTATGTCATTGTTTTGGAAAGATTGTAATATTTAATTATATGTGTAAATGGAAAGTTTGGAATATGTGTTACTTCAAATGTGCATATAGTCTTTGAATTACAAGAAAAAATTATTGCTATGTGATGGCATCATGAATTATTCACTTGTGGTTAAAACATTGGCAATTATTTTGAGTAGAACAACAGGTTTGTTATAGATACTCTACAAAGATCAAGGCATACAAATGCTATAACAAAAGGTTAAAGAATATAGTTGAAAGTGTAAGTGTCAAAGTGAATGAAGAATCACATCAGAGCTTAGTACTGATAGAAGGATATGAATATGATGAACCCCCTTGCAAAGAAGAAGAATATGAGAAAGAAAAGGAGATGATAGTGGAAGAAGAAGAAGCTCTGGAAAGGAATCCTAAGACTCCTAAGTATGTGCAAAAGAATCATTCTGAAGATCAAATGATTGGAGATAAGAGCAAAGGTGTACTCACAAGAAGAAGAGCTACTATGACAGAAGAACAAGTAAAATTTTGTTTACTTTCTGAGGTAGAACCTAAAATAATAACTGAAGCTTGTAAGGATGAAAGTTGGGTCAAATCTATGGAAGAAGAATTGAGGCAGATTGAGAAGAATCAGACATGGGAACTTCTCCCAAGACCAACAAATATAAATGCGACAAGAACTAAATGGGTTTTTAGGAACAAGTTGAATGAGAATGGAGAATTTATTAGAAACAAGGCTAAACTTGTGTGTAAGGGTTATTCGCAAGTGGAAGAAATAGATTTTGAAGAAACTTTTGCTCCAATGGTGAGAATGGAGAATTTATATTCATAAATAAGGCTAAACTTGTGTGTAAGGGTTATTCACAAGTGGAAGGAATAGATTTTGAAGAAAATTTTGCTCCAGTGGCGAGAATGGAAGCTATTAGAATGTTTTTAGCTTTTGCAACACATAAAGACTTCAAGGTGTATTAGATGGATGTCAAGTCTACATTCTTGAATGGTGAGTTATAAGAAGAGGTGCACATTGAACAATCAAAAGGTTTTTAGTTATCGAAAGTTTCTGATATGGTTTGCAGGTTGAAGAAAGATTTATATGGACTCAAATAGGCTCCTAGAGCTTAGTATGGAAGATTGGATAAGTACTTATTGCAACACGGATTCAAAAAGGGTACCACATATGGCAACCTTTACTTCAAGGTTGAGAGAGATCAAATCCTGATTATGGTTGTGTATGTTGATGACATAATCTTTGGAGGAAATGAGGAAATGTGTAAGAGGTTTGTAGAGGAAATGCAAAATGAGTTTGAAATATCAATATTTGGGGAGATTAAATTCTTCCTTGGACTACAAATCAGTCAATTTGATAAATGTATATTCATCTAATAATCAAAGTATGTCAAGGAAATGTTACAGAAGTTTGGAATGGAGGACTCTAAACCAGTATGTACTCCCATGGTTACTATTTGTAAGTTGAGAAAAAATGATGAATCTCCTAAGACAGATCAAAGCAAGTATAGATCCATGATTGGTGGATTACTGTATCTAACTACTACTAGACTAGATATCATGCATGCAATTTTTCTTGTGGCAAGATTTCAAGAAGATCCTAGAGAATCACATGTGGCAACAATAAAAATGATATTCAGATATTTGAGAGGCCCTCCAGACTTTGGTCTATGGTATCCTAGGGATACTGATTTCTCTTTAAGTGCATATACATATGCATATTAGGTAGGTTGTACATATGAAAAAATAAGTACAGGTGGAGGTGCTTTCTTTCTTGGAAGCAAATTGGTTTCTTGGTTGAGTAAGAAGCAATATTCAATGTCGTTATCTACTACAGAGGTAGAATATATTGCAATGACATCTTGTTGCACACAAGTGTTGTGGATGAAGTAAATATTGAAGGATATGAGAGTATCATAAGATGAACCTATTTCTATCTTGTGTGATAATACAAGTGCTATCAACATTTTAAAAAATCCGGTAATGCATTCAAGGACAAAGCATATCTCTATCTAATATCACTTTCTAGGAGAAAAAGTTGTAGAGAATGAAGTGAAGTTGGAATATGTACCTATAAAGGATCAAATAGCAGACATCTTCATAATAGTTGAGTATCTCAAGCAGAAGCTAGGGGTTATTTCCCCTCCTTCTTTCAACTAGATGCATAAGTTGGTGCATCTGTGCAGGTGAGCAATTCAAGGTTCATTCTTTGTCCTGGATTGATGAAAGCTACCTCTTAGGGGGAGTAGGTAGTGGTGTCTTTGGTTGGTGTAATCAGGGGGAGCATATCTTGTGCCCCTAAGGGGGAGAGAGATAGAGAAATAAAGAGAGAGTAGTGGAAAGAGAGAAGTGGAGAGAGTAGTGGAGAGAGAAATAAAAAGAGAGTTGTGGTAAGAAAGTAGGTGAGAGAAAGTTGCTTGTAGGTGTTGCTTGAAGTGAAGTATGTAGGTGTTACTATTTTCCATTGATGTCAAAGGGGGAGAGAGTGCAGTTTGAAAAATATGGAAAGTGAAGTCTAAAAAACACAAAAAAAGAATTGATGTCAAAGGGGGAGGGGAGACTGAAGTCTAAAATGTAAGAAAGGTCCAAGTAAGGGGGATTACTACTTGATGCATGGTTGATTTTATTGTTGATGGTTTCTCATAGCTAGTGTTGCCGTCAATGACTAAGGGGGAGATTGTTGAAGATTTTTGTTGTCATTGATGTCAACAAGGAGAGTGTTGCACTATGTTTTCATTAGTGTTGTCATTGATTTCAACCTATGTCAACCTCTAGTGTGGTGTTGAGCAAGCATTGTGTATGGAGAGATTATTAGTGTTGAAGATGGGGAGAATGTTGCAATCTCTAGTGTGGTTGTGATGAGAAGGTGTTTGTGGTGTTGATTAGGTGTTGTTGATGCATTTGGTTCACTTGGTTTCCAAGTGCTTTTGAGAAAAAATGAATAAGAGAGTGTACAAGGTGACATATTTGTGTTCTGCATTGTGCCCTACATTTCTTCATGGTTGAAGATGTGCTTGTATGGTTTGGATGAGATGATCATTGGTGTTCAAAGGTGTTATATCCAAAGTTTTAGATTTTGGATCATGCGCCAATGGAAATTGTATTTGACAGTGTGTTTCCTATAAAAAAAGGTTGTTTGAGAGAAATGGAATTGCTTCGCATTTCTTCACATTAAGGTTTCTTGTCTTACGTATTTGGGAATGTACTAATATTGTCTATACCTACCTTCCCTGGGAGTGTTGTGTATTCAAGTGTTCTACAAGGTTGGTTAGTGAGTTGTATATCTATGGCAGTGTGGTTGGTTGCATAGGATGATGATATTTATAGTTATATGTGGTTGCGACAGTGTTGCAAAATACTTTGATGATGCTTGAATATTCTGGGATGTTGTCTGATGTTGCTTCATGGTTAATAGGATGTTTTCGAACCTAGTGAAGAGTAAATTTATTGTTTGGTAGCGTTAATACATGTTTGGCTAACCTGGTGTATTAGCGTTACTTGCGGATATGCTTCATGGTTATGGAAGTGTGGTGAAGCATGTTAGTGTATATTTGGTTCTTGGTTAACCCATGGTGTGGTCCACCTTCACTTCTTTCCATTGTGAAAGTGTTTTGTGCCAACCTATTTGTTGGTTGCACATTTGAGGTGCATACATTTCATTGAGGCTGACCTAAACAAGGTTGTTAGAGGTCGTGGAGGATATATAAGAAATTTCAATTGTTGGAGATGTTGTAGATGTGGAGTGAGATGTGAATGTGATCAAGTGTGGTGATCTGAGTGTGAGCTTAAATGCCTAAGGCTATTGGATGCAGTGAGCATAAGGTGTCTACATTCTCAATGAACCTAAAGTTGTTGGAGGCAATGAGTTGAAGGTTGTGGATGGTGTAGATTTTTTATGGTGGATCTTCCTATTGCTCTGAGGTAGTGAACATCCTTGTAACAATATTCTTTTATTCTCTTTGTAGTGTAGAAAAATGTATCCCTTTTACATTTTCACACTTGTTTGGGTCCTCCTAGTTAAATTGCACTTAATTGTGCCTTATTTTAGTGTTGTAAGGTGTACCCCTTTACACTTTCACACTTATTTGGGGCTCCTTTAATTAATTGAGCTTAATTTTCCTTAATTAGCCCCTTAATTCATTTACCAAGCCTATTTAATTGCATTTTTCAAAGAGGAAACCCAACATTCATTAATGCCTTAACATAACACTTATCATTGAGCAATGTGTGTCCTAGGTTTAGGGATCTAGGACCCATTCACCCATGGGTGAATGGGTCCTCCATTAGACCTAGGACCTAAATTTAAACTATGTTTTTGGTGGCATTTTAATGTTTTAAAATCTATATTTCAATGTTGGCTTGTGATATTTGAATTTTGAGAAATTAAGGATACATATCTATAAATATAAGGTTATTTCACTAAGTTTCACCTAGAATTTTCAAGAGAGCATCCTAACAATTTCAAGAATATTTTGGATAACTTCAAAGGCATTCAAAGGCATATTTATTAGAGTTTTATTGCAACATTCAAGATCTAATTGTCATGTCAAAGTCTTCCTGCATCATGCATATTTTTGGAGCTAATATGGTGATGTAGGTTTCATGATCCATTCAAGCATTCAAAGAGCTATTTCAAGTCAAGATTCAAGGTTCAAGATCCACATACATTGAAGCCATTTCATGCAAGTTGTGGATTTACATTTCAAGGTTTATGAAATGGTTTGTTGAGTGGTAACGTAGATTTGTTCATTCTTCATTCCCTCTTTCATGTTTCATTTCTTTTCAAGGTTCGATTACCAAAATGGGGTTTGACCAAGGCAAACTCCCATTCACCAAAGAAAAATATTTTCCCTCTTGATTTGTGTTTGTAGATTTAGGTGGAAGAAATATTGAAGATCTCTTGAAGAGAAAAAATTAGAGAATTTGTCAAAGTTGCAAAAGTTGTCATAAAAGTTATAATCTCACGAAAACTCATCTACAATTTTTTTTTTCACTTTTCGAACTTGAAACCTGAGCAAATTGAAAGATTCAAATCTATAGCAGAGGCTCTCGGAGGTTGTAGAAAAACCCTAACTCGAGACCATTCACCCTTGGGCAAATGAGTCCTAGATCAGCTTCAAAAAATGACTTTTGGTGACTAGTAAACATGCTTCTACCCTTCTCTGACATGCATTATGTTTTCTCATTTTGTCAGTATTGAGCTTAATCTTGTTGTTCCAAGTGTTAGATTAAAATTTGGTGTTTATTTACTATCTTTAGTTTTTCTCCCCAAAGTTTTGTTTGACCAAGACCCCCATCCTGACACAAAAAGGAAATATGTAGATTCACACCTTGAATTGACTCACCTAAGGGTTGTATGACAATTCTTTGTGTGAATCTCATTTCCTAATGAAATTGAGGAAGATAGGTCCCTAAGTGGTTAATCATACCCCACATTGATGCCCCCACCTATTTTTCTTCATTTCACTTATATTTTGGATAGTGAGTCCTTTGGGAAGTGAGCCCTTCTGACAGTGAGCCTATTGTATTTGGTGTTGTTATTCATATATGTGAGTTAATCCTCACACTAGTTTTTCCTTGATTAGGTTTTTCCATGTAAATCTAGTGTTCTATGGTGTATGGTTGTGAATGTGTTTATGTTATAGTTTGTTTACATTCATGCTAATGTTTAATAAGGGTTTGAAGATTTATGAGGGTTTGAATATTTTATTGCACAACTAATTCACCCCCTCTTAGTTGTCTTGTGTGTCTAACATCCTCCACATGGCTCAGAAAGATCGTGTGATTATTGTTTCTTTGAATTGTTACTCTATAAACCATTTAGTGATATTCAAGAGATATTGGTCATAACAATGATACAATAACTTCAAACTACTTAAACTTGAACTATAATCAATGGCATGTGGAACAAAGAATAGTGACTGACATTATTGAAGATATTACTGAATTTCAAAGTGATAACATCAAAATTGTAGAAGTTGAGAAAATACAACTTCACAAACCCCGAAGATCACCTGCATGCAAATAACCTGTCACAAAAGAAGAGATGGAGACAAACAAGCAAGGGTTCTCTGAAAACAGAAAATGTATATATCAGAGAGAATGAGAGAATGAATTGATGTGATAATACAATGAGATCAATCCTTATAAAAGGAGATCGAGAAACCCTAAAGAAACCCTAATAGGAAAAACCTAAAAGAAGCCCTAAAAGGAAAACATTTAATAATATAATTATTAAATGTCACTTTATGCAAACTAAAGTGAAATCTTAAGAAGGGAATAAAGGTAACTTAATTAACACAATTAAGTTAAGACCTTTACTCTAACACCCCCCCTTAAGATGAGCAACAGTGCAGCTACAAACAAGTACAAAAAAGAAAAGGTAACTACAATTCAAGAAGGCAAACATGGGTCCCGACAACTAGACCAGATCAGGTACCCAAATACAACCAAATCTCTGTAAAGAGGAGAAATAGAGAAAACCTCATGGGAAAAAGCTCTACTCCAAAAAGAGATGCAGAAAGCCAAGAAGAACATCACTGAAACAAAAGAAGTTGCAAACAATTATCGAAAGATGACTACTATGGTGCTGAAGAACCTCCACCGAAGATAGGATGATCAAGATCAAGAAGACAACAATTTGCATGAGTGCCCCAAATGACACTACTCAAATCAGATGGCAAACAAAGGCAAACAAATGGAACGAAGATACAAATGGCACAAGTACCAATAATCTGAAAACACTGATCAACTGAGAATGGAAGAGTCCTTCCAAGGCGAAACCAAAGAAGAATTAGCACGAACAGTATAATACCCCCCCCATAATGCTGAACTGGGAGAGCTTGACAAATCCACTGAAATGTTGTGTAACACCTTGTAGTGCATGAAGAAGAAGAAACAACATCTGAAAGTGCACAAGAAAGCACTTGCAACTGAAAAAGTGGTGTGCAAAAAAAAACACACATGCATGAGGCTGGAATCATATGGATCCATTGTCGTCGTGGAGGGACACTCACCGGACAAAGGTGTGATGGCAAAACAAAGGCACTACACAACCCCCCATGGCACTTTATAAAACAGTGCGAGTACAAAATATGGCACAACCTTATGTGCAAAATCCCCAAAAAATACATGTACAATAGTGTGGCACTTTATCTCGGTGCGTTTACATAAAAGATTTGCTTACAAACGATGCTCAAAATGCCCACAAAAGACAAAAAGCGAGAAATACATGAAGGATAGCCAAAAAACTGATTGTAGAATGCACCAATAGAAAAAAGAAGTGATGAGACCCACACCATTGGAAGGTTGACAGAACCAACTTTTCGATGATATCTCGTTTGCCAAAAAACGATATCGTATGCCCAAGTTACGACCTCTGGAAGAAAAACAGGTCCAAAGGGGAAAAAAGCCAACGCTGCATTAAATTTGACGGTCATACGGCCGTCACAACAAAAATGCGGGCTTAAATTTGACGGCCAAACGAGTGTCACCGCAAAAGCACAACTGGGCTTATTACATGATTTTTTATTTTTTTTTTTAAATTAAAAAAACAATAAAAAACTTTTGATTTAAAAAAAAATCATAAAACATTGAGTTTTTTTATTTAAAAACTAAAAAAAAAAAAAGGTAGCCCTATGTACCACTGATCGGCTGACAGTACACCGACAAGCGTACGTAAGGCGCTCGCAGGCCTGTGTACGCAGGTACCTACGGGTACCTTACACAGGCCTAAGCAAGCCTTAAAATCTGCTTTTTTTTTAAATTTTATTTTTAATAAAAAATCAAAATTTTTACAATGGAAAAACTGTGAAAAATGCAGAAATAAATATTTATTTTTTTTGACGAAAAAAATGATGCGGAAAAATAAATTCCAAATTATTTTTTTTACTAGGCAGGCTGACGGCCGTACGGATGGCCGTACGGGTAAAAAATTTTGCCCTTCAAATCAACTTTGTCCAAAATGGACGAATGGACAGTCGATTTAGGGGTTTTGGACCGCTGCGAATGTAATGGCGAGGTCCGTTTAGGCTCAAAATGTTTTGAAATTGCAGGAATGCCCTGAATCAAAAAAGCAAACCCCAAACCCGTGAAGCTCCAAAATTCTTCAAAACAAGAACAGGAAGCAACAGGTCTGGAGCTCTGATACCATGTAGAAGTTGAGAAAATACAACTTCACAAACTCTGAAGATCACCTGCATGCAAATAACTTGTCACAAAAGAAGAGATGGAGACAAACAAGCAAGGGTTCTCTGAAAACATAAAATGTATATATTAGAGAGAATGAGAGAATGAATTGATGTGATAATACAATGAGATCAATCCTTATAAAAGGAGATCGAGAAACCCTAAAGAAATCCTAACAGGAAAAACCTAAAAGAAGGCCTAAAAGGAAAACATTTAATAATTAATATAATTATTAAATGTCACTTTATGCAAACTAAAGTGAAATCTTAAGAAGGGAATAAAGGTAACTTAATTAACACAATTAAGTTAAAACCTTTACTTTAACAAAAATAACCATAGATACTAGAAAAAATAATGAATGGGAAATTCTATCTAGCCTTTATCATGGTGAAATTATACAAATTTCAAAAAAGGACATGCTTGGAAGGAGAGATTTTGACAAAAATACCAATTGTTCTAATAGTTTCCAATGTGAACAATACACAAATGAAACAATCAATTTCATTACCACCATGAAAAGCAATGGTTGTTTCATGCAAGATGGTATACGACAATCAATTAACTATGAAAACCTCAACAAAAAATAAGAAAAAGTAGTTAACATGATAATTTTACTCTACCAAAGAAATCAAAATAAATCTCCACTTCTCATGTGATAATTCAAGGCATAATAGGAACAAGAAATTTGTATGTGATAGGTGCCATATCTAAAGCACTTCAGAATGCTTCAATGTTAAATCGATCTTCCCTACTTCTACTTGCACCAGCTAGAGTTGCAACATTCAATATAGGTGCATCAACTATTCATTCAAAATTAAAAATTCCAATCAAAGACTTCAAGGAGTCGGAAGGGACCGGATTAACAAGTATTCAAGAAGAATTATCACATATCAGATACATATTGATTGATGAAACGGATTTTCTTGGTGAAAGATTGATTGAAAATAGATTCTCAACTTCACTAAGCTTTCCCTCAAAATACAAATCAATCCTTTGTAGGTATGACTTTCATACAAATATGAATCATCAAATATGATTTACTTTAAAAAATTTAATTGATATCTACTTCACGTCCTTATGGATAGAGTATACATTAAAATATAACATTTGTTGATTACTTGTAGGAATATCAATGATCTTGGTTGGCGATTTGAAACAATTACCTCCTGTTAATGATAGACCACCATATGCAAGCAACAAATGAGCTAAAATCCTATGGGAAGAATTCAAATTTATCATTACTTTAGATAAGATATTTGTACAAGATGGATCAAACAATGAAGAACAAAAATTCTATCAACTTCTAACAAATTTGAGAGATGTGAACCCTACAATAAATAATTAGACTCTACTGATGACGAGATCTAATGGAAGGTTAGATACATCAACAAATGAAGACTTTGATAATAATGTTCATATATTTTTCACAAATCAAAATGTTCACAACCACAATTGAAAAAATATACTCCTTGAAAAATTCAATTGCACAAAGCATGACAACAAAAATCGGAAGTGTTAGTCCAACTGAAGGATATACAAATGGTGAAGTCGATATTGAATTATTGTTAAGCAAAAATGCAAGAATACGTTAACATCCAACTTGTGGATAGAAGCAGGAATTGTCAATGGAGCTCTAGGATCTGTTCAAAAAATTATATATCAACCAGGATCAACACCCTTCGAACCACTAACCTATGTATTGGTGCAATTCAACACTTACTCAGGAATTCCATTCGATGATCAACATCCTTCCACTATTCCAATCACACCAATTCAAAGGAATAACTCACTACAAATACCATTAAGATTGGCATGGGCTCTAACAATACACAAATCACAAGGCCTATGTCTCATGTCAAGTCTTTAAGCGACCTACAAATTAAACCGCCATTCATGTACAATATATATGAAAAATTAAAGAAAGGAAAGAAAATTGCAAATAGAAAAATAGAAGAACATAGGCTTAAAGCCTTAGAATACAACTAAATATACTTTTTCATTCAATACAATGTCCTTATGTATAGACAATATTCATTCTCCTTAGTTAAATTTAATATCATACATATGTGGTTGTACTCTACATTCCTATAAAATAATCCAACGATATTATATTATGATGCAACTAATGAATATATTATTACAAACACACAACAATCAAATTGCAAAAAAAAATTCCTACAAATTGATATATCTAGACATTTCCTATATTGAATGTGTAATAAGATAGAATAAAATTCTAATACACCATATTTAAATATCTGTAAAAGTAAATAAATATCCCCTAATAATGGGACGATATATTCCCACAAATATAGCACTCTACTTGGCTGTTAATAAATCTAGCGTTAGGGTAAGCCCTACATTCTATTTTTCAACTCTAATTTAATTTAATTTAATTTATTTCTAATAAAAGAGTATGAAAGTAAGAATTACGCAATTATATATTAAAAAATTTGGAAGAGAGAAAGCCTAAGGTTTTTATTGTTCCGAAACACTTCCACTCTTATCACATAATGTACTTTGTGAATGCGTAGGCGTAGGCTTTTCGTGTTTTTGTATTGTTTCCTCTGCCTCCGCGAAAAAAAACACAACCTTTGAATCCCCGTCGTTTTAACAGTTTTGCGTTCATGTGACCAAATCTGTACACACATTCACAAACAGCTCAAGGCAGTCAGGCGGCGGGCAGTCACGCAGGTGGGATTTATTTGCCTCCTGTATTAGTTTCTTAGAATAAAATAAAATCTTAGCGTGTTTACAGAAAGAAGCCAGAGCAGTGACTGAATTTTTTTGCTGGAAAAAGTACTCCAGGGTTTGTGTTACGGGTAACAGATTTGTGTTACAGTGAAGATATCGAAAATGAGCGGCGCCGTCAGGTCGGGTGGCACGGTATCGATTCCTGCCAGTGTCCGCAAAACCATACAAGATTTAAAGGAAATAGCAGGGCACCACTCTGATGAAGAGATATACGCAATGCTAAAGGAATGTAGTATGGATCCCAATGAGACCGCCCAGAAGTTGCTTTATCAAGGTACGACCTTTAAGGGTTTTGTTGCTCCTTTTTGGGCTTTGCTTAATTTTGCTGCTTTTTAACGCCTTTAAAACACTCCAACTGGGGCTTGCTGTATTATCATTATGTTAGGTTTTAGTCCATGTTGTGTTTATCTGCTAGGAATAAAATAAAGTGGAAAATCATGCTGGGTTTTGGGTTTTACAGAAGTCCTGTTGTAATTAAAAATTGTTTTTTTGGGCACATGGAGTATGAGTTTTAGGGTAAAAGAGGTGTTACTGCCCGTGATTGTCGTAGTAATGAATCAGTATCGCTTTGTTGTGGCCATGGTAGCCATGTTTGTAATGATGCCAGGGAAAGAAATCATATGGAAACAATTACGTAAAATGATACAAGGAAAACTGAAGCAGATAATTCAAAGGGTGCAGACTGTACATAACTTCCACCATATAGAAAATCAGAAATCTAATTCAGGGCACTAAAAGAAGAATTATATAAGATTGTTAAGGATAGAGATGGGCCGGGAACAACTGTTGTTCTTTTGCTACCATAGTTGCCCAAAGTGAATTTTAACTAATGACTAAATGTGGAAGAACTGGCATGGAAGTATCTAAAGAAAAACCAGTTTGTCTAATAAACTCCAGGACCAATTTAGTTTGACTGTTATTTCATGACTACTCGTTCTTACCAAATTATTTGCATTTCAAAGTCAATGTTGCAAACAATACTTTAAGAGATTTGAGTTGCAAACAATGCTTGATTTATGATTTTTTCCATGTTGTGTTTGTCTGCTGCAAACAAAATGAAATCGAAAATCCTGATGGGTTTTGGGTTTTACAGCAGAAGTCTCATTGTAATTGAAAATTGATTTTATTATGTATACTGAGTTTTGAGTTTTAGGGTAAAAGAGGTGCTACTGTCCCTGGGTGTTTCTTGGTTGTGGTCATTGTAGCCATTCTTGAAATATTTCTGGAGAAAGAAATCATGGAGAATCTATTAGATAGAATGATATGTATGAAAAAAATAAAGCAGATATTTTAAACTCAAATTGCACAGACTGCATAGCTTCCAACATATAGAAAATCTGACTCAGTGCAATAAAACAACTAATATATAAGTTCGATAAGGAAAGAGATGGAGCGGGAACAACTGTTTGACACATATGGCCAGGAAAAAATGTTTTCCAATTTAGTGATGGAAGTATCTAAAAAAAACCTGTTTATTATATCTACTCTGGGACCAATATGGTTTGTTTGTTATTTCATGACTTTTTTTGCTTAGCAAATTATTCAGTTTTCAAATTGAATGCTGTAGATGTTGCAGAAATAATGCCCAATTTATGATTTTCTCCTTTTGAATGACTTTTGATTAACTATTTATTTGAAAAGATGCAAGAATATCACATTAAATCTTTTGTTTCTTTGTTTTTTTTTTCTTGTTAAATTCTAGGCATGGATATGAGCTTCCCTCTAATGGGATGTGAGGTAAGCCATGGACACTCTAGAGTCTAGACTGTACCCCATTGAACTGGGCCATCTTCATATTTACATCATGTTTATGCATGTTACACCACCTCCTTAGCACACTTCTGGGGTTATGGGTCACCTTATTGTAGAAATGAGAGATTTAGATGTGGGTCACACTCTTAGATTGCCACCAAATTGTCATTGCATCACAATACCTTAGTCTTCCTTATATATTCATCGCCCCTGAACCTTTTGGGATTGTTGGTGAAACCAAGCATATAACATTGCTCACCATTGATTTTTCTTCCATATTTAGGCTTCATATCTTTCTTTAGACTATATCACAGTTTGAGCTGCTTTCTAGTGCTCTGCAAGGCTCACTTTTTCTTGGCATGAGATTGTTTTCATTTAGTTTTTTTGTTTTTCGTTTTACTGAAATCTTCCATAACCAACAAGGAGGGACCTTGCCTATTAGACTATTAGTCCTAGATTACTTGTGTCATGGAAAATCTTGTCAATTTTAATGTGGACTTTCTTATGTGAGGTTGCTTTCCAAGTAGTAAATCATAATGTTCTTTTAATAGGTAAATTGACAAATTCTCTGCCAAGCTTACAATGAAATTTTGATTTGGCTGAGAAGCCATGCTTGAGAGGTATTTTTATCTTTCAAAATTTTCCTAGAACTTGTACCTACCCTTCTTCAGTTGGGCCCACATTATCAAGATTTGTTCAGGTGGGCCCATGTGATTGTATCCATACTGAGCATCTGGACTTGAAAAGCTGGGTCATCATAAATGCAGTTGCCATCCCTAGTTGCTAGACCATGGCTCACTGGACAGTAGGGTTATTATAAATTACAAGAACAAAGCTGTAGTTTCTCATTACTGTTGATTTCAGTTTGGAATTCTTTGGGAGGGTATTTGAGATGCCCCTCATATAATTTCTGATTTTTTTGTATTTTTCTGATATTTTGGAACAAAGTAAAAGAGAACAGTAAACTGTAAAATGAAATGAATGCTCCAAAACCCTCGACAATTTCTCAAAACACCTCCTTGATTAGATATGAATCAAAACAAGGGTAAATTTACAAACCCTTGTTTTTGCAACATATGTATGTAAACTGCACTTACAATGAATCAACAAATATATCGGTGAAACATAGAAAAAGTGAAACCATAAGATTTGACCCTAGGTTTGGGCACTTTTCCAAATGTTTCATTAAAGATTTGAGGTAGCAGAGGTTTGATGGATTTGGACAAGGTATATGATTGACTTACAGCCTGAAAGGTGAGTCAACCTGCCCTTGACCAAATTTGAAATGACCTCAATAATGAAATGCAATGATTCAATTGACCTAATGATTCAAATAACTAATCTAACATAGAAACAACAGATTTGGAATGTCACAGGAAAAATCGGACTACAAGAATAGACTGAGCAAGACATTGTGCACATGTGGTATAAATTTGAGCTTGATTTCCGAGGATGTTTCCTCCAGGGGCACCACTATCCTAGTAGGTCTTTTTTGGATTTGTTTTCTCAGTCCTCAAGAGCCGGATCAGAGCTTCCAATTTCCATCTGCAAATTTGTTGGATCACTATCGAATATTGGCACCACTATCCTAGTAGGTCTTTTTTGGATTTGTTTTCGCAGTCCTCGAGAGCCGGATATTTGTAACTGAGTTTCCGTGAGTTGTCAAGGTGTAGGGTTTCATTTGCAACAATGAATAATGGATCTTCAAACTTCCTTCAATCCTCTTCAAATCTGAAACCTACACATTCAAAAAGAGAGGAAAGGTTGTGCCATTTAGGGGCTTGCCTTAGTCAAACCCTGTGTTAGTGCTTCCACTTCCACAATGACAATGTCAATGATAAAAAGATACATGATAGGAAGGAATGATGAATCCACAAAGTGTTGCAATTCACCACCCTTCAATGGCTTCCTTGAAGGACTGAAGTCATGCACATCTTTTCAAGGTCTTGGATCTTGCTTGCTTGATTTGCTTGGATCGCTTGGAGACCTACAACAAGGGTTAGCCTTCACAAACAATGATAACATGAACATACATAAACTCACATAAAATTTGAAATAACACTTGGTTCTTGAATTGCTGAAATAAATCTCTAAAATGCTGCTCTTGACTTGCTTGATAATGCTCTTGATCATAAACTCTCTAATAATTTCTACTTAGTTTTCAAATGATGCAAAGACTAGGTATTTATACACAATTATTCTTATTTTCACAATTTAAATCTCGACAGTCAACTTTAGATATTTGAGTTCCAAATAATAAAAGGGGATCTCCGACATTTGAATTTGAAGCCAAAATAGGGGGACATAAGCGTTAGTGTCCCAAACCTATTTTTGAGATGTTCGGAGTTGGGAGCCAAAATATTAAATGATTGCATTTTTTTTCCGCTTGCAATTTGTCGGTAAGTGTTAAAATGAGCCGTGGAATGCCTAATTTAGGAAATTAGGTGTTCAATTAGGTCCAATAACTTAAGGGGGAGCAAAACACAGCCTGAAATTTTCAAGGGTGACAATTTTCGACATTAGAACCAGTTCAAGAAGCAGCGTGCATGCTGCAATGGCGGCCTTCAGTATTTAATGTCCACAAATTTTAGAATGTGCATGAATTGAAATAAAATATATTAACTCAGTGACTGGCCCAACTCAGTTATCTGCTGTGATCAATATATAATATCTTGAATTTCTGCATGTGCATGAACTTTGGGATCAGATCTGGAAGTGGAAGCCTATTCAAACTGTGGTGATGTGAGATGAGCTCAGCTGGCTCTCTTATCTAAACACCAACTGTACTGCCTTTTTAATGTGTTTATTAAGTTTTTTAGGGGAAATTTAGACAGAAGTAGAAGGGTCGAAACAGCATAAAATGCTTATTGAAGTAAAATTTACAAACTAAATGCTCAAGTAATGATATATGTAGTGTCAGGTAGTGCATACAATGAATTCACAAATGATAAACATACCCGAGATGCTCTAGAATAATTAAATAAAGAATTTTCAGGCTTGGCAGGCAAGAATGACTGAAAAACCTCTGGATGCACGCCAGGAGCTCAGATCTGCGTTCTCCCACAGGCAAACTGGAGGAAAAGACTTGCAGTGATGGGACGCCTATGAAGCAAGAAGAAAATGGGACAAGAATGAGGCGATTTGGCACAGAGAAATATGAAGCAAAGTTGAATAATCAAAAAGGTGAGGTCAATTTGCTTCTCTTTTGCCTTTTAACCAGAAAGGCACAATTCTCAAAAAGGTACAGCTTCACCCAAAAATACAATTAAATTGTATTTTAATTAAATTCCCAATAATAAACTTGGGCATACCTTTTCAAGTGACTTAAGTGATTTTTTAATAAATCACTTTTTCCCATAAAGTAATCTTTTATTACTTTATAATATATTCAAGTGGTTTTTTTCCAATTATAAAGTCAATTTGACTTCATATTAAACATCTAAGTTAAATAAATAACTTAACCACTGAAATACTGATAACTTTTCCCCAACTTAGTATAAACTCATGCCGTTAGAAGCTGACGAACACTGAACTCCATCTCCTTGCACTGGTACCAACACTGAGCTGAATAGGTGAGAATGAAAATGCCCACCCAAAAGAACCACTGACCCTCTAACCAAGTCCTGTTAGCCGACGAGGGTCCAAGAAATAGGCTAACTCCAAAGTCATCTGACACTGACTAGGATGGGGACATCACAGTCCGCCCTCCTCGAATTTGCTTGTCCTCAAGCAAACTCAAAGCTGGATGCTGCAAAATACTATCATTCTCCCACGTAGCATCCTTTGTCGACAGATCTTTCCACTTTACCAAATATTCTCCAAGAACCCGCCCCCTGAGAGGATGCTCTCTGAACTCAAGAATAGCCTCAGGTACTAACACCAACCTCCCTTCATCATCCAAGGGTGGTAAATCTGTAGAAGGAACAATATGCTGTCCCAACGCCTTCTTGAGGCGAGATACATGAAACACATTATGCACCCTACTATCTGCCGGTAACCGTAACTCATAAGCCACCTCGCCAACCCGCCTGACAATGGTAAATGGCCCGTAGTAGCGTGGCTTGAGTTTCTCAGAACCCTCTTCCTAAGAGTGGACTGCCTGTAGGGTTGCAACATGAGGTAAACCAAATCACCAACCTCAAAGGACCGCTCAACCCTCCTCTGATCTGCATACTGCTTTTGCTGATTCTAAGCTCTCTGAATATTCTCTCTAAGAGCTCTCATAATATCCTGGTTTTCCTGTAAAAGATCACCAGCACTCGGTACTCTGCAGTCACTCAACAACAAATCAATGAAATTGGGAGCATCATAAGAATACAATGCTCTGAAAGGTGACATCTGGATGGACATGTGGTGGGTAGAATTGTAACAGTACTCACAAAGATATAACCATTTCACCCAACCTTTCTGTTGTCCAGAGATGTAATTTCGTAGGTACCCTTCCACCCATTTATTGACAATCTCAGATTGTCCATCTGTTTGAGGGTGGTAGCTAGTACTCGGAGTAAGCTTGGTCCCACAAAGCCTGAATAATTCCTGCCAGAAATTACCCATAAACCTGCTATCCCTATTGCTGACGATACTCCGAGGCAACCCATGTAATCTGAATACCTCCCTAAAGAAAAGTCTGGCACCTGTATAGCTGAGTAAGTAGTAGTGATCAGGAAGAAATGAGCATACTTCGTCAAACGATCAACTACCACAAAAATGCAGTCCCTACCTTGAGCTTTCGGCAAGCTTGTAATGAAATCCATAGACAAACATTCCCACTTCCCCTCAGGAATAGGAAGTGGCTGTAGTAACCCAGCAGGGTAAGTATGCTCCTGTTTGTTCTGCTGACAAACAGAGCATTCCCTGACATATCGAAGAACATCCGATTTGAGACCCTTCCACGTGAATCTCTCCCGTACCGGCCTGTAGGTCTTAAAGTAACCGGGATGACCAGCCATGGATGAATCATGAAGAGTCTTCAAAATCTTGTCCTTCACCTCAAAACATGGGACTAGAAATATTCTCTCTTTGTAAATGATAAGATCACTCACAAGAGAGTACCTGCCATCCTGTATAGTCTCGTCAATTATGCCAGAAGCCCACGGATTCTTGGCATACTTTGCTAATATCAAGTGACTCCAATCCTTTGAAATCACCGCAATGGAACTCAAGTGTGGCCGGTGAGATAATGCATCAGCAACTACGTTCTGTGTCCCCTTGACATAAGAAATGTCAAAATCATAAGACTGTAGTTTACTAACCCACTTTTGTTGTCTCTCATTTAGGTCTCGCTGCCCAAGGAAATGTTTCAAGCTGTTATGATCTGTCTTGACACAAAATTTGCTGCCAACTAGATATTGCCTGAACTTGGCCATAGCGTGCATGATAGCCAACATCTCCTTATCATAGATACTGAAGCTCCTCTTAGGACCCCTTAGCTTCCTACTCTCGAAAGCTATCGGATGACGATCCTGCATAATTACTGCACCAACACCTTCGCCACTAGCATCACAGTGAAGCTCGAAAGGTTTGGTGAAGTCAGGCAACGCTAACACTGGGCATGATGTCATCAAATGTTTGAACTTCTCAAAACACTCCTGTGCTTGAGGTGTCCAAACGAAGGCTCTCTTCTTCGTCAAATCTGTAAGTGGTGCTGCATGACGTGAAAACCCATTGACAAACCGGCGATAGAAAGCACATAAACCCACAAAACCCCTGAGCTGCGTCAAGGTCTCTGGAATAGGCCAATCAACAATGGCACGAATCTTATCAGGATCCATGCTAACTCCCTCTCCACTGATGATGTGTCCCAGATAAAGTAACTCTCCCATACCCAATGCACATTTGGATTCCTTGGCGTACAAGGACTCCCTGCCAAGTATGCTCAATACTGCATCCAAGTGAGCTAAATGATCTTCCCATGTCCTGCTGTAAACCAAAATATCATCGAAGAACACTAAAACAAACTTCCTCAATTGAGAATGAAACACCCTGTTCATAGTAGACTGAAATGTGGCAGGTGCATTGGTTAAACCAAAAGGCATAACCAAAAAGTCATAATGTCCACAATGACATCGAAAGGCTGTCTTCTCAATGTCCTCCTCTCAGACTCTGATCTGATGATACCCCGTTCTCAAATCTATATTTGAGAAGTAGCAAGCTCCATGAAGCTCATCTATCAACTCATCAATACGTGGGATAGGATACCTGTTCTTGATGGTCTTCCTATTTAGCATCCTGTAATCAATACACATTCTGAGTGTACCGTCCTTCTTCTTAACCAAAACAACTGAAGAAGCAAATGGTGACTTACTCGGTCTGATGTGTCCCATAGCGAGCAGCTCTTTGATGGTTTTCTCTATTTCATCTTTTAATCGTTTCGAGTGCCGGTAAGGTGTTATCATTATGGGCTTAGTGCCCTCCTCTAATTCGATAATGTGCTCTATCCCCCTGTCAGGAGGTCTACCATGAGGTATATCACCGAATACCTTGGAGTGTTTGTCTCTGAGACCCTGCACATCTGAATTGTAAGGAGTTTTGTGCTGCTGTTCATAAGAAGGCATGATCTTGCATTCTGCTGCCCACTCTACCATTTCATTACGAATTAATCTTTCCATCCTTCTCAATGTGATAATCTTCAAGCTGCTGTCCTTGATGGCTTTAAGGACGTGATTTGTTCCTTCAACCTTAAACTTCATCTCCATCTCTCTAAGGTTGAGAGTAAACTCACCGATTGCATGAAGCCACTTCATGCCCAAAACTACATCGGTGTCACCCATGGTTACCACATAAAAGTCTGCCTTGAACTCATAATTATTGAGTTCCATTGGCAGATCCGGAATCATTCTCTCACACTTGAGAGTGTATCCATCTGCAACCTTCACCTTGATGCCTTCAAACTGCTGAGTTTGAATCCCTCTTCTCTCTACTAATCTTGCATCAATGAAATTGTGAGTTGCACCTGTGTCAAGCAGTGATATGACTCTTTGGCCAGCCAAGAGTCCATGTAAACGAAATGAACCTTCCCTCTGCATACTTGACATATGAGCTTCTTGTAGCTCATTCTCCACTACATTGTCCACTAAAAATTCTGAGTTTTCTTCTTCAAAATCATTTTCATCAGCTTGCTGGTTCGAAAAATCAGAATTTAATTCATTATCATAAAACCATTCTAACTGTCTATTTTGCCCCTTTGGTTTAAGAGGACAGTCATGGTTAATATCATAGGGTCCTTTGCAATAGAAACATAGCTTCTTCCTTTGTAAATCATTCATTGTTTCACGATCTAGAGGTGCTGCAAATTTCTTTTTCTGATCAAAATTTTCTGATTTCTTGAAATCAGGCCTACTGCCCCTATTTGATGAAAAATCAGGTTTGCTATCCCTGTTTGTTGAAAAATCAGACCTGCTGTCCCTATTTGATGATGAGGCATTTGAGTTGAACTTATTTCTTGGAGTAGAAAGATCCATGCTATGAGCCTTTTTCATAGCTTTTTGTAACGTGGAAGGATCAAAAGCTTTAATCCAACCTTTCATTGGCTCAAATAGCCCTTCCACAAAAAGAATTACCAATCTTCTCTCTGATACCTCGGTGACCATAACTGAGATCTTTTGGAATTCTCCAATATAAGACTCCAAGTTGCCCAACTGTTTGAGTTGTGCTAAGTCTCTGAAATATATCTCAGGATCCTTCTTATCAAATCTCTCCACAAGCCTATCAGTGAACTCCTGATAAGATACTATTTGGTCATGTTGTAGGGTGAGCATTCCGTGATGCCACCAATCATGAGCTACACCGTCTAAATGTAAAGTAGAAAATCTTATAGCATCATCCTCCGCCATTGGTCGTAGAGTTAAGAATGTGTCCAGCTTGCTAATCCAAGCTCGTGCTGTGACTCTACCACTGCCATCAAAGGTGGGAAGAGTGAGTTTGTTAGTGGCCTGTCTTAGATCATTATTCCTGTAATCTCTGGGCCTCCTATCCACTCTGTTCTTGCCATGCTCCCTCTTTTGGCTCATAAATTGATCAAAGTTAAGGTGGTCCTTAACTTGTTGAGGCAAAGCCTCCCACTCATCATGCATGGTCATAATATTATCTGTGAAGACTACCTCGCCTTCTCCATCCTCCAATAAAGCCTCATCAGGATCACGCCTAGCAAAGGTAGGTCGTGTGGGCCTCTTGTAGGTGCGAGTAGGGGTTACTCTATGGCGTGGAACTCCTTGTACACTGCCATCCTCCTCCTGATCTAATGGTCTCCTGTGGACTACCAAATTTTGTACTGCTGTGCTTAACTGCTGAAGCACGTTAGCAACCTGTTCTTGACCTGTAACTAGGCCTCTTAGCACATCCCTGGCTTCCTTGTCCTCGATCTGTGCTCTGGTTGGAGGTTCTTCTTGTATTTCAATTTTGTCACCCATTTCTTCAAACTGATTATCAAAAGAATTTCTTTGACTTCCTGACCCCCTGCGCTGGTAATACCTGCCTTGAAAAGGACGCATGTGATGGTGTTCCCTCAGGCTGGCAGGATTAATGAGCTCTGATACCACTGAGATGAGCCCAGTTGGCTCTCTTATCTAAACCCCAATTGTACTGCCTTTTTAATGTGTTTATTAAGTTTTTTAGGGGAAATTTAGACAGAAGTATAAGGGTCGAAACAGCATAAAATGCTTATTGAAGTAAAATTTACAAACTAAATGCTCAAGTAATGATATATATAGTGTTAGGTAGTGCATACAATGAATTCACAAATGATAAACATACCCAAGATGCTCCAGAATAATTAAATAAAGAATTTCCAGGCTTGGCAGGCAAGAATGACTGGAAAACCTCTGGATGCACGCCAGGAGCTCAGATCTGCGTTCTCCCACAGGCAAACTGGAGGAAAAGACCTGCAGTGATGGGACGCCTATGAAGCAAGAAGAAAATGGGACAAGAATGAGGCGATTTGCCTCAAAGATGCCACACCTCCCTCAAGAAGAACACACTAAACTCAAGCAAATGTACGGCTTCAACAATGGCAACCACAAATCTGAAGTACGCTAAAGAGGAAGATAGATATGGCAGCCTGATGAAGAAACCCTCCCCCTGGAAGTGAAGAAACTCAGATATCTCTCTCAGCAAATCCTGATTAAGCTCAATGAAAGCTCTAGAATGAAGCCCTCTCATACTGCATCGATTCAGCTGATATTCCACAGCCTCAAGGAAGCAAACCTTTGAAGAATGTGCGTTCTCCAATGGCAAAAATCTGCAAACCCTTGTTCTCAGACAAGCACAGAGAAATATGAAGCAAAGTTGAATAATCAAAAAGGTGAGGTCAATTTGCTTCTCTTTTGCCTTTTAACCAAAAAGGCACAATTCTCAAAAAGGTACGGCTTCACCCAAAAATACAATTAAATTGTATTTTAATTAAATTCCCAATAATAAACTTGGGCGTACCTTTTCAAGTGACTTAAGTGATTTTTTAATAAATCACTTTTTCCCATAAAGTAATCTTTTATTACTTTATAATATATTCAAGTGGTTTTTTTCCAATTATAAAGTCAATTTGACTTTATATTAAACATCTAAGTTAAATAAATAACTTAACCATTGAAATAATGATAACTTTTCCCCAACTCAGTATAAACTCATGCCGTCAGAAGCTGACGAACACTGAACTCCATCTCCTTGCATTGGTACCAACACTGAGCTGAATAGGTGAGAATGAAAATGCCCACCCAAAAGAACCACTGACCCTCTAACCAAGTCCTGTCAGCCCACGAGGGTCCAAGAAATAGGCTAACTCCAAAGTCATCTGACACTGACTAGGATGGGGACATCACATGATGACTGGTAAGTGGTGGCTGCAGGGACAAGAAACCAGCGGTTGGGAAATTGCTTCAAACAGCAGTCTACAGTGATCAAACCCTCCTTTAAGAGTTACAATTCTCAGTCATCCCTGTAATGGCCAACCTCGTTCTGAGTTTTGACTTGTGATGTTTGGCTCAATGTTTTCAGTTTGGTATATGTTCCAATTTATCAAATTCAGATTCATAAATATTTCATCCAATGATAAAAAGTTCAAAAGAGATAATCATGCAAATCTGATAACCGACCACAACACTTATTTTCTGATATACTTGACTGAACAAGGTCATGTAAGAACAGAAATATATTCCAATTTCCAAGCTAATACAGGCTCAGACTGAGCTTCAAAAAAGAGCAGATATACATGAACTAGACTCAGAAAAGAACAGTAGCCCGCATGAAACTTCCAGTATTTACTATCTGAAAGTTTACTACAACTAATACATTGCTCTGTTAATGAGTTTCAGATTACCGAAGTAATAACATACAGTTCTGAGCATTACACAGGCTGGTATGTGCACATAGGATGGTCTGATTTCACATAGCAGTAGTTCTGGACTAATTTCAGTCAATAATAGGTATGACCGTATAATAACATAAGAAAAATACCAGTTTATGATCTTCAAATTGTGGTCCTGAGATAACAGCAGATTCCACAGCCACGTACAATGCCTGGATATGCTCGTTGGGCCTAAAATGATGCACAGCAGTGTACAGTTGTATGGCGACTCCAAGAAAAACTCACGCCCAGCTTCCAATTTCTTCCTGCTGATACCCACAAGCCAGTAACAAAGCCCTAACACTGTAGCAATGGTTCTGTAGCATGCTTTTAAAAATCATAAAATCTATAAAATCTTCATGAATTAAGCTCCATTCATACCTACAAATCTTTTCCGCTCAAATTTTAACTTTGAATGGGCCAAACCAAATTAACCAAGGAGGATCTTTCACCACCAAGGCTAACCTTCTCCAAGAGGGGTTTCGTCCTCCAGAAGTTTGAGACGAACCATGTTCAATAACCAGACTCACACGGGTTTTGAAAAGAGAAACAGAATAATCCAACATGACCAAATAAGCTCCCAAAACCTTTTTTTATATTTTTCCTGCCAAACTCTCCAAAGGCTTCTAATTTAAAATTCACTTTTTAATTAAAACACCCTTTTCACTCCGAAAATGACCTTTTGATTAAAATAATCATATTTTGACACGCAAGGTACTTGTTTAATATAATGGTATAACCATGATTTAAAACATCTCATCCTAGTTCCGATGAGCTATAATACGAAGAACCATTTTAAATATTTTAATTAATTTTTAGTAACTTTAGTAATTTAATTAAAATATAACCATTAATACACTCATTTTTGCAGAACTGTTGGAAAGCATCGGAATTGGAAACTAATTGCACTGGAGTGATCTTGATGAATAAATATGAATGGAGCCAACCGGGTGACTTACTATAATTATAAATAGACACTCTCTCCAAGAATATTGGAGCCCAAACCGGAAGCCAGAAATAACATCTGAGAGCATCGTAGAACTCCTCTATGCCATTTGAGCTCACTGGTAACCTCAGATTACCACTCTGATCAGGCAGACACAAACCCAAGAAGACATCACCAACTATAGAGCAAGAGAACCCTAAAATGGGGACATTACAGCCCCTCCTTAATGGTGTGTCTGAAACAAGGTTGCAATTGGGCGGTGCACAATGAATATTAACCTCAGCGAGTAAC
Organism: Sequoiadendron giganteum; assembly: GCA_007115665.2. Taxonomy (NCBI): domain Eukaryota; kingdom Viridiplantae; phylum Streptophyta; class Pinopsida; order Cupressales; family Cupressaceae; genus Sequoiadendron; species Sequoiadendron giganteum. Next base: position 421,553,041 of record CM021102.1, on the reverse strand, counting down.
AGCAACATCTTGCAAGTAAATTCTGATGTTAAGTGATGAATATGGCAATCAACATCCAGTTGGAAATGATGATGTAACAGCAGCATATGATGTGAGATCTCTTCCCTAAAGCTGGTGCACTCAAGGATGACTGGAAAATGCAGATTTGCCACAAATAATCAACATATGATCACCTCCAAATATTGGTACAGCCTCCTTCTATGTGGCGCTCAGAAATCCACATGAAAATGATGATGAACAGCACCCAGCAACTCTGGAAATCAGCGGCAAAATCCGTTCATATAATGAACAGCAAATTTGTTTGCAAATCAAATTGCCCAATCTGGAAACTTGACATGAACTCTCCAAAAATCAGCTTTAACGGAATTCCTATGTGATGATGCCCTAGATGGAAACGAGGGTTTCTTCGTCCCCAAAGAAATGAAGTCCATGAGGGTTTTTGTCTTCCAAGACCCCTGAATAGCCAAGGGTTTTCATCCTTTGTTGTTAATTTGAACATAAATGCTCCAAATGAAAGTGCCAAATGAAATCAAGATACCAAATGAGGCTAGGCACTCTCTTTTTATACTCTTTTTAATTTGGGCCCTTGATTAAATTTCCCTCCCTTCAGTATTTAAAATTACTTTATTTATTTATTCTAATGTGTTCAAAAACACTTTTGTATTTTAATAATATTATTTAAGTTGCCCCCTAAATTAAAAATTGCTGGGCCCAACTCAAAAAATAAATATTATTAATTATTTTAATTCAAAAAAAAAGGGACATGACATATATTCGTCTTCTCTTTAGATGATGGCAATTGGTAACACCATTATAAAGGCATTGGATCTTCTCAGATATATAAGAGATCCAAATTTCAATGTAATAAGTTAGTAACACAGCTAGCTTTTCCAAAAGTTGCAAAATTGGTTAACCAATATATGTGAGATATGGAATATTTGCAATTTGAGAATCTGAACTTGTCCAGCTACAGTATCTACTCACACCATGTGTACTTGTGCATGTTATGTTTCTTTTTGTCCAATCGGATATTTCAATTTCTTAATTTTTATCCATAACTGCTTATTACATGGATGGTTATATGGTTCAGTTTACTTACATTGGTCTTTGGAAACATCATTCAAAGTTTCTTCTGAATTTTAAAATTCTATTGCAGATCCTTTTCATGAAGTTAAGAGGAAACGAGACAAGCGAAAAGAGGTAATCCTCTGCTCAACCAATTGTCAGCATTTTAGATCCCGAACATTTTATGGACTAATTTCAGACATCACATTTGATATTAGTAGGCTAAACTGTTTCTGTATTGTGATGCTCAATGTTGCAAGTCTATGATGATGTTAGTGGTTCTATTGCAGTGAATGCTATAATGTTAAATCATGGTAATCATGACTCGGAGCATTTGCATTGCTGTTTCCCAAGTTTTCCAAATAGCTGTTTTGATTTTTTTTATATATATCTCTTTGGGCTGATTTTACACTTGAGTCATAAATACAGAGCAAAGACAGATTAACATTTTTGGTATTGGTTAGGGTAATATCCATTTTCTTTAGTTATACCTTAATTAGGGTTAGGTAAAAAAGACAGGTCTGACCGTAAAATAGTAGGTCATGTTTCATAAGAGAAGGCTGTTTTAGGGCCAGCTGCATACATTTTAGATAAACCCTCCTAGGTGAAAGTAAAACAGTTTTTTAAAAATCCTATGCAAGTTTTTAAAATCAGCATTTTTTACAACGTACACCGTCTGTTTTTTTTTCTATACACACCATATATGACATGAAATAACAAAATCAGTTTCTTTTCTTTATTTTTACAGTTAATTTCATTGCTATTTTTTTCCTCTTTTTGCCAAGTTTTTCCCATTTTAAAACTCAGGTACATGAAATCCATTTATACTTTTTTGACAATGTGCCAATTCCATGTAAATGGAATGCTACTATGTCAGTTGAGTATGAGCTGCTTTGAAAATTTTATTTGAGACGGTATGATACATCAAATGTTTGAGGATGGTAATAAATTGAGCTTTGTTCTCACTAGGTAATCTAGAATCTAGATATTATGTTTTGCAAAATTTTGTTTCTTAAGTATCAAATTTCATTTCTGTTATTTTCTTAGTTTGTTAGTTATTTAAAATGATATCTGAGGTCTAAGAGCAGCTTATGGTATTTTCGTTGTGGTGTGCTACTATACTATAAAATTAAACTTGCATTATAGCCTTTTTATGCTTGTTGCAAAATTTTGACAACTATCTTTATTACCTTTTCATTCTGCTGGTTTGAGCAGAGTGTGAGTAACAAAGATTTAGCAGATTCAAGGTCAAGACCAGGCGGTCAAGGACGAGGTGGAAGGGGAGGCAGAGGAAACTATCCTCCAAGATATATCTCATATGGTATGAGTTTTTACTGATACTCCCTACTTTCTTGTTGTGTGAGATGGTGTTTCCTCATACTCAGATGTTATTATTTGTGCTTTTTTTTGATCAAATGCAAAAAATATTGCTTATTTTGTAAAGAGAATTTTTTAAGTTAGAATGAATAATAATTTTTCCTTTTCTTTTTGGGCCATTTTAGATGCAGGTAGTGGTTGGGGCTCTAACATGTCAAAGGAGAATGGAGGCTATCAGAGTGTAAACAGGGTCAACTTAGATTCTTCCAACCCTCCTCCTGCAACATCACAGAGTGCACAGGCTAAGACAAATGTTCCTGGCACAAGGTTGTTTCTGCAGACTGTAATAGCTGTGAAGCATCAGTAGATTTTCTCTCAAATATAATATTAGAAGGCTAATCACCAGTAAAATTTTAGTATTTTTACATGCACATTGCCATATTTCATTAGTTGTTCAGTCCACTTTTTCGTTGTCGCTGAAGTTGTTAAAATATTTGTGAGATTTGTTTTTTGGATGCATCTGACAAGTGTCTTATTTCTCATTGTTTATTGGTATAATTAGTTACTTGTCACGTGATTTACCTTGCCTTGTATAATATACATATTAAATTTTTACTTAAATTGTAAATTTATTTGCAATCTTTTCTTCTTCTTACAGTTCATTGCCAACAACCATGATTGGGGCTCCTGTTATACCCAATGGGAACTCTTCAAATGTACGCACACCACAAGTTCAAGCTCAGGTAGGAGGTTGGAGTGCTGGTACTGGGAATAGTACTATGGCTGATGTTCTGAAGGCGAATGGTGCACAGCAAGTTCAAACTCAACTGCAAAGTGCCCCCCCTGCAACTTCTGTAATAGTGCAAGGGCAACCAATGCTTGGTTCACAACAGTATATTACCTCAATAATCTCAACATCTGTTTCAGGTGTCTATTCATCCTCATCAGATCCTGTGCTGGTGCCTTCCCTTGATACTCGTGTTTCCGGTGCAGTAGGAGCAATTAAGCGTGAAGTTGGAGCTCAACGACTTAATGTTGACCAAACCACTGGTTCCCATGATAGCAAGTCTGCTTTGTCCAACTCCTCGAATTCATTGCAAAAAACTCAATCTGATGCAGCAGATTCAGAGGCAAAGGTATTGACAATTGAAAATTCTACAACTGTACATTCCTTTTCTCATGATCGGAATGTCAGTAAGTCTCAAACTGTGGATGGGGATCATCGTTTATCAGAAACGCAACCCCAGGCAACCAATTCTACATCAACAGCATCTTCTGTGGGCAGGTCTTCTGGCATGGCTAATCACTATAATGTCAGACCTCAGCAATTTGTTGGTCCTCAGAAAGGTAGTTTGGCCATGTAATAAATATCACAAAAATTAAAAACTGTCATTTGGTGGTTTCTATTGTGCCCCTTATCAATGACTAAACATATAAAGATCAAGTAGATTCATCATTATCTTACTCACTTTGTTCAGGGCTCTAATTATTTAGTTGATGAATGGTTGCTCTCTGATTATGCTTGTGGATATATTCTTGTGTAATTGATTAGCTTTTTTAGTACAGGACTCTAGACAAGCAAACACCGTTTAGTGTTTGTACCACTTTACTATTATGATTTGCACTAACTGGTTTAGTAGCATCCATATGAAGTTAATGTTCGTGTATTAAAATAATGAATGAACCTCAGAAAGCAATAACAGTTGGTTGCTTCTTGGCTTTTCTATGACATTCTGTCTTGTTGCTATGCAGCAGTTGGACCAAACAAGGAATGGAAGCCAAAAGCAACAAATCAAATTACAAGTACTAGTCCTGGAATAATAGGTACATCCAACGTGAGCACTAGTGCTTCTGAAATCAGCAGATCACCTTCTCCGGCATCAAATTGTGTGATGATTGAAGATGCAGCCAAATTGCATAAAAAGTTAGAAGAGATGAAAATTCAGGATGATCAACATGTTATCATGCCAAATCATCTTCAAGTTCCTGAAATTGAGCATACAGGTCTTAGTTTTGGAAGCTTTGATGCAAGTTTTGGAATTAATTTTGGTACAAGTTATGGCAATGATGATGAAAGTGAGAAGAGCTCCACTCCATTGTCTGAAGAATCTCAAGGGACAGAAGAAGCTGTCGAAGAACCTCCATCCAGGTTATTGCTAATCAAGATTACTTTTACTTCCTAATCCTGAACATGGATTCTGTATATAAGCTATATGGTTATTTGGTTAACCAGGATAATGGATTATGTCAGTGCCTTTATCTAAAACTTTGCACCATTTTTGTCCATTTCTTCAAATAAAGCTTCTGATTGTAAGATGTATTTATTTTGGTTAATGCAAGAACATGGATTATGCTTTTGCCTTGTTTTAGATATTTTACTATACGTTGTGTTTTCATGTATTTCTGATTGACTAACATATTGATTGTATATGGAATTTGCAGCACAAACACTGCTTCTGTGACTCCACATGATGATTATTCTCATCATCCACAAGAATCTTCCACCACAGTAGATGAAATTCCATCAACTAATGATGTTGCAGTTCCTATTAATCCACCTGTGGCTTCACAATCTGATCCAACTAAGGCAGAGGTAGTGGGTCTGCCAGGTCCTCAGTATTCTCTTGTCCAGACAGCTCCAAACTATCCTAGTATTGGTTTGGTGACACCAGGAAGCCAGTACCCTTCTTATGAGCATTCTGAGCCCCAGCTACGTGATGCTTCACGTTTTCCAAATTTTGTGGTATGATTTATTGGCTTGTTTTGTTGATGAATCATTCAGGCCTTAATTTTGTGGTCATTTATAATGAGTTTCAGGCCTTCATATCAAGAGTATGCATTGCTTGTTTGGTGGTTAGCACATTTTTTCCAGTAACCAGTTTATTGACTGCGGGCTAATGCTTTTATTTGTTTGTGTATTTGATTCAGCAACCAGCTTACGATCCTTCAACAAGCTTTTACACTCCAATAGTCAGACCTAGCTCTGATGGAGATATTCGTTTCTCTCCATTTCTTGGATCTGCTACTGCTACCAAGTACAATGGAAATCTTCCAATTCTATCAGGTCAAAATGGACCATCGTCACAGGAGGTGACTATATTTAACCTCATTTGTTTAATCTTACAATTCTTTAAGTACCATAAAAATGATACTAAAGTGTGAATTTTCTGTGATACTCCAGAGTGGAAATTCTTTGGTACTCTCTAATGCAGGTCCCACAGCTTTAGCAACCCAAACAGCTGGAATTGTGCAGACTACTATACCATTGCCTCAGCAGACTGTGCCTGTCTTTCGTCAACCTGCTAGTGTACATATTCAACACTATCCTCCTAACTATATCCCATACCATCCATATATTTCACCTGTGTATGTGCCATCCCCAACAATGCATAATTTTGTAGGCAATAGTGGTTTTGCCCAGCTTCCTGCTGGTAGTTCGTATCCCCCAGCTGCAGCTGGTAGTTCATATCCACCAGCTGCTGCTGGTGTAAAATACTCACTATCGTCACAGTATAAGCCAGGGACTGCTAGTGGGAACTCTCCTCATATTGGTGTTCCTGCAGGTTATGGTAGCTACACCACAACTCCATCAGGATATAGTGCAAGTCCTGCTGTAACTGCAGGAAATGTATCAGTTGGCGATGATATTGGAGGATCTCATTACAAAGAAAATAATTTGTATATTGCTGGTCAGCAGGTGTGTTTTTTTTTGTTAAAGATTTTGGCTTGATTTTTCTACCAAACATAGCCTGAACCAAAGTTAACTTCTTAAATATTGATTTTTATTGTGCATTTCAGGCTGAAGGATCTGGACTATGGTTTCCTCAACAGCCTAGAGATCTTTTAGGAGTGCAAGCAAATTCCTATTACAACATGCAGCAAATTCCTCATAGTCAACATGTAACATTTGCACACACACAGGGTGGTCATGCCGCATTTTCGGGTTTATATCATCCAACACAGTCTGGGCCAGCTCCAAATGCTCACCCGATGCTTCAGCAAACACAAGCATTGGGAGCAGCTGTTGGTGTTGTTGGTGCTCAGCCAGGCGTTTATCAGCAGCCACAACGTGCTCAACTGAGTTGGCCCAATAATTACTGACCTACAAGGCTAATTCATTCCCGGTTTAGACTGGGTATATTCTATTAATTGCAATTATGCCCAGATTTGGGAATGTTGATTTCATATTTTCGAGCCTTATGAGTGTACATATTAAGTGTGGAATTCTAGGATGAGTTTGTGAGAAAAGTGATTAATTTGATAGTATGTTTAATTCACTGGGCATGTTTGAGATTCATGTGGACAGCAAGCACCTCACCCAAACTTGTAGGCTTGCTTGGCACTGCTGTTTCATGGTTGACTTTTAAAAAAAAATTAGCTGAGAGGTAAATGTGCAGGGTATAAACTATTAGTAAAAGTTTTATGCTGTCATTCTTGGCAGCATGAGTCCAAGTTAAGAATGAATCAGTGGGTTTTGATTCTCTTCCGCAATCTTACCCATGTAGAATGAATTTTGACGTTCCTCCAAAATCAGATATTTACCAGCTGTAATTGCTGTAAGGTAAATTTCCAGTTACTGAATTCATCAGAGAAGGTTCACCTTTTGTGGTGGTGTTGTATGCTGCAATGTTGTTTACCATCTGGCAATGTGAGAATCTCTACTGATTATACTTGTGCATAGCATCATGCCTAACTTATGGTGTTCTCTATGAGCTTGTTTTGTGCAAATGCTACTGATGAATATGCCACTATTCAGTTATAGGGATCCAGGACAAGTTGTCAAACTCTTGCTCAAGCACAGGAGCTGCTCTCAGGACTGATCAGCAGGATCTGTTAATTTATTCTTCTGATCTAGTTAACTTCGGCACATGCACCATCAGGTTAAATAGTGATTTATGCTTATGCGGCTTTTTTGTGTCATTTTATCTCTATTGTTTGAGAGCTTTAAGCTGTCAAATTGTTTTCGTCAATTTTATTTTTAATTTCTCAATAGACGAATGCAAAATGGTACAAAACCATTTTGATTTTAGAACATAGAGTTATATCCTTAAGCATTAGGAAAAATGGCACAGATCATATATATTTGTGTTCATTTCATCTTGTTTTAAAATAGTGGAGTTCTGTGGTAGTAAAACATTAAAAAGATGTTTATGATGCAAACTTCGTAACATTCATGATGAAAATGAGTTTAACTTCAGTTGAACTGGATCTGACACAATAGGGTAGGCAATGCTTTTTATCTAAAGCATCATTGAAAAGTTTGGCATAGGAGTTTTAGGTGATGACATCATTCTGGGCTGTTCTATCTTTGTGCTCTTCAGAGCTAAATAATCATGGAAAGAGAGCGATGAAACATTGAGACCATAAACAAATCCAAAGTTGTTGTAAATGACCGTAACAAAGATCTAGGCTAAGTATTCAAGAATTTATACCCATAGACCAAACCTGGTTTGGTAAGTCATATTTAGTGTATTGAAGTAGTTGACTGAATGGGTGTCTGTAAAAACTAAAAGTCCTTTCTACCGGGATAGGTCCTTCCCTCCTTATAGAAAGAACAACCGCCAATTGTCAGAATCAGGGGTTCCTGGCAATCTGAATATCGCCATAATGGCCTGTCTTCAGTCGGAGAATCCAGAGTTTAGAGGGCCTGATGATGGATCCATCATTTGGAGCCCTAAAGTCTTGTATTTTGGCTTTCATGTGTGTGTGAGCGCACATGCACTTGCCTGCACAATACAGGCGCCTCTGTGCATGCATGTGCATGCTTGCCTGTGGGCCTGGGTGGGCACGTGCACGTTGCTATCACACGCACGTGTGCCTACCCCCTCAGTTTTGTTTGGTTTGATTTATTATTTCATGTGCAAGGTTATGGTTGCAAAGGTATGTAATTGCTCTGATATCATTATATAACGGTCATGTTTGGTTTTTATGTTTTCCACAGTTGTGTTCAAGGCTGCCAATCTTTTGGCTTCACTTTGTAGTTCATGTAAGTTTCACATTTTTGCAAAATTGTAAAGCATAGTTAGTTTTCTAGTATTGCAAAATTTTAAAGCTTAAGATCAAATATCTGTAGGATAGATGTTTTGGCTTGGGTGGTTGATATTTTATAGCTATACAGGTTTGTTTTTTATGATTCTCTCATCATTATTAAAGGTATTTTTTAGAACTTTGTCATCATTTCAACGGCATCTATAAATTTTATTGTCCGCTTGTATTATCTTAAGTTGAGTTTTTAGTTTTAGCACTTTTTTGGAAGCTTACCATCAAATGTGCGTACGAAGATTATCTGATTTGGGTGTTTGATATATTATAGTTATACAGGTTCTGTATATTTATGATATTCTTATTTTTATAAAGGTTTATTTTTGTCTTTATCATCATTTAAATGTAGTTATAAACTCATTTTCCATTTTTTTTTAGAAATATAGCTTCTAATATTTTTAAAGATCCTGAATGCACTAATTAGTGGCATTCTTTGATTTAAAGCCAAGAATTTTTGTCTCATCTCTAACAGGTTCGGGTATTTGCATTAAATGATTCTTGGCAGTCTCTTTGAGAACCGAACTACTTCACTAATAGATCAATGATCAGTGGACTCTAGTTTAAATTTTTATGTTTTGGTTTTTTTCTCATTTGACAAAGTTTTACAACTGTGTAAAGTATCTTCGAAATGCAGATGAATTAAGCAAAGATTGTCGGGAAATAATCGTAAGTTTCGTTTTAGTTTAATAATTATTTGTTTATATGAAATGTATTATTGTAAGGTGTGATTTTATATGAAGAGAATGGGTTAGGGACCAATTACTTTTATTTTTACTCTCAGGTGAAATGTTTTTTTATTAAGTAAATGTATTTTTATTTCATCAAAAAATCAAAGAGGCATAAAGCCCAAGTTATAGTAGAGATTCAAAAGTAATAAAGACAAGATAGCGAAAACATGAGTATAGTGCAAAGCGACTTTTTTTCAAAATCATCCCTAGGTTTTGCATTAGAGGGATGGTCATACTTTTGGTAGAATCATTCCCGTGGAAAAACTACTCAATTTCATGGGCAATTCCATGCTTGCCTCTTGTGATAGGATACAAAGACTTTAACCGACGTCTTCAATGTTGTCCATGTTGGCGTTGATAGTATTTAATTGATCCTGCAAAAAGTGTCTTCAACAATGTACATTAAACTAGATACATTGGGTCAAATGGTTGTTACCATCTTAAAACAAGATGGTGGAAAGACGAAAAGGATTCATAGGTGTTCAAGTGGTTATTTTTGACTTCATGAAGCAAATTCAACCACAAAGAGTTCATCTCAGGGAGAGATTGAACCATATATGGAAGTTCTAGAGCTAGCTAGAGCTTGTAATTGTTGGTTGTGCTTTGTTAGAGCTAGCTGCCATGTGAAATGTCATTGGGTTTCTTACAAAGATGGATTTGGAAAGGTATATAAGTGGTTATTTTTGAGTTCATGAAGGAAATTCAACCACAAGAAGTTCATCTCATGGAGAGATTGAACCATATATGGAAGTTCTAGAGCTAGCTAGAGATTGTAATTGTTGGTTTTGAACTGCTAGAGCTAGCTGCCATGTGAATGAGATGAAACACAAATGGCATTGGGTTTCTTACAAAGATGGATTTGGAAAGGATGCTTTGCATTTTTCTCTATATAACATTAGAGAAGAAAAGCTCATTCCATGAGCCACTTGTGGAGAGGAAGAGTGTAAGATATCAATACATGTCTCTTGAGGACTTCTGACACTAGTAGAAGGCTCTTCATTTGTTGGAGGAGTAGCTTTGTGATGTTGAGGGAGTTCACAATGGGAGCCACTTGCAATAGAGTAGTGACTCAGGGGCTTTTGGCATCTAGTGAGAGTAGTGACATCTTATTGAATACCATTTGAGGTGGTTAAGAGAGCAATTGAAAATACTCTTAATCCTTTGCATGAGCCAAAGGAGAGTTTGTAGGGGCACAAACCTCAAGAAGAGATGCTATATGAATATAAAAAGCCAAGAGGTTCACTAGTAGGAAAGAAAACATATGAAAAAAACTAGAAGGGGGTGACATTTAGGAGGAATAAAGTGCCAAATAGAAGAAGAAGAAGACAACCACCAAAAGACATTATATAAACATCTTTTAAGGAGTGCACAACCAATAATGCCATGCATTCTAGAAAAGGCAATTGTAGGGACTAATTGTAAGAAAATTTACAATGCAGAATAAATAGAGCATAAGAATAAGCACAAATTTAACATAGAATTTATGTGGAAAACTTTGTAAAATTATACCAAGAAAAAACCACGGGCAAATCTCTTTTATATTTTATTTCTCAAGAAATTTGTAATTACAACCTTCAAAAATTACAAAAAACATGATTTCATAAGAGTATTAGAAATCCAAGTATTAGAGTCCTTGTTGAACAAAACGTTCCAAAAATAGAAAGTGTGACACATGCAACTACATGCCAAAAAGTACATGCCAAACATTTTTTGGGCTTCGTCAAAAATGCCTTTGACGTCTAGGGGGCTACAATAGGTCCCTTGGGATCCCCCATCATTTCAGCCTTCCGTTGAATAGTAAGCCTTCGGCCGTGTCAGATGCATAATTGAAGCACTAGCTAGATATCAATCTCGACTATTTGTCATTGCTAGAATAACAATAAAAGTGACTTCATGTTCCAACACTAACTTGCCAAAAAGGGGAGTTGAGAGGGATGACAACAAGGTAGAAAATTGACAAATAAAAGAAAAAGGCTAGAAGATAGAGGTAGTGAGCAACTAGGAATAAAATGCCAACATAATTGTGTAAAATAGGAAAAAAATTGATTTAGTTAAGATGTATTAACCAAATGATTTTTCCTATCTTTAACATTAGGATTGCATTGGTTTATTATTCTTTAACATAATAACTATACAAAATGCTTTCAAAGAAAGAGTTTTATTTTAACTAAGACAATAGAAGAATGTTGATAAAAGACCAATTTTCGGATAGCAAAATAATTATTTACAAAAATAAGTTGTAGAATGAAAAAGAGGGTGAAATGAGGAACTTGGAGTTGAGTGGAGGAAGCCATTAGCTAGGACACTAGTGTGTTGCATGTATGTTTGCATGTTGCATTGTCGTTCGATACAAGTAGAAAACTTTAAACACATATTTGCCTAGAATAATGTGATTTGCAAGCACAACAAAGGAAAGACAACAAGTATGACAAATAATCAATCATGAAAGTAGTGCAATAACAAGAGAATAACCTTTTGTTTCACCTTTATGACTGCTTTGTATTGAGTATAAGCCCTTCCCGTCTTTATCTTAATTAAACCAAGAGAATAACCTAATCTAACATACATAAATTGGTGAAATGAGAGTAAAATTAAGAGGAAGAAATGCCATCAAATTCAATGATGATTGGATATCCTTCTCAAAGAAACCTTTAGCTACAATGAAACAAGAAAAAATGCTGGGGTTGTTGGGGATTTACCTTGGTCAAATCCTTGCTTTGGTATCTCTACCTCAACACCAACCAATATATAGATAAATAGAAAATAGTGTGTGTTCTTACTCTAAGTGCATCTAGAAATAATAACAATGATGAACTAGGATGAAGGAGAAATAGATGTCAAGATCCCAAGGTGTTCAGGGGTACAACAAGAAGAATAATATCACTTGTGAAGGCTTGAGGAAGCCAAGAGGATAAGAGAGCTAACATAGAATGTTGAAAGAGCATTATAGAGAGTTGTAGAATGCAAGAGCTATGAGAGAGCTTAAGAATGCAAGAGACCAAAAATGAAAAAAAATGATTCAAAAAGGTGAGAGGAGGCAAGAGGAAGAGGTTGACAAGCAACTTAGATTCATCTTGAATTGATTCCACTAACCTAAGAAGGTGACGAGTGGAAACATGCTTAAATGATTACCAAACAAAAAAAATCACATGACCCTAGTGTGATGTGCAAACGTTTGCACAATGTGCTAATGGCTAGACAATTTACTCAAAAATAATAAGACTAGAAAAAACATAAGGGTAACACAAAGGTGACATTAAAAACTTTCCTCTCAAAAGGAGGCCTACAAATGGACTAAGCCAATGGACACTAAAATGAACATGAAACATAGCGTAATTGCAAGGGTATGCAATTTTGACATTACAAATTTACCATCTTGACAAGCTAAAATTCATAGGAAAGCAAGGTGATGGGCAAGGCAAGAGAAAGGAGGAAAAAACCCATAAAGGGCACACTAGGTGAAAGAACAAAGTTAAGAGAACTCTTTCTAAAATGAAAAAAAAGGAAAAAAAAGGCCTCAAAGACAGCCAAATTACAAAGGCTAAGAAAAAGATTTATCTTTATTAGCAATAAGGGGAAAGGCATGGAAAGCCTTATCTTTATCAAATTTTCTTCAAACTTAGAGAAGAAATGACAATTTTTATTTATACTAGGACTTTCCAACTAGTTGATAATTGTATTCTATTCTTTATTAGCACAGAAAAAATTGAAATTGTCAAACATGGTTAGTGAAAAACTTAGCTTCCAAGAGAATTCTACTAATATGTTAGTTGTAGATGTTCGCATTTTGCATTCCATTGATGATGACACTAGAATCTCCCATAATGATTAGAATATGAACCCAAAGTTGGGCTCCTAATTTGAGGCCTAAAATTAAACCTTCTACTTATGTGATATTATTAGAATTATTTCTTTGTAAAGCATGTCCCAAAAGTAAGAACACATCCCTTGTGATTCCTAAGAAGAGCTCTTTCACTAGAAGAATGTCCCATTAACATTAATTTAGTCCATCCAATTGGAGGAGTGCACCATTGTCTAGATTTCTTAACTCTAGTTGTTGGAAGAACACTATCATAGTATTTCATAATTTTAGGCCAACTTCTTAAAATAAAATATTCTTTAGGATTTGCTTATTTGGATTTAGCCATTTAAAAGTTAAAATGCTTCAAGAGGTGACGACAACAATTACCTTTCAAAAATTATTCTTGCCCAAGGGACCAAGTTCCATAGTTTTTAAAGAAGATTACGAGTAATTAGACATGACAAATTTGAAGAGATCTTTAAAGATTTTATTGTCAGCCATTTAAGATTAAATTTGTCAAAAACAGATCCTATATATCTTTGGCATAGTCATAATGAATGATTAAATGGTTGCAATCCTATTCCTATATATCGTATAGTGGGCACCTATTAAGTCTTAATAGACCTCGCTTTTGAGTTGATCCCAAGTGAGATGATGTGTTTCAATACATTACAAACACTAATGGATGACCTCCCAATGAACTTATAGTCTCCATTCATATTAATATTCTAGTAACTTGTCACATATTTCATTTTAGAGGATCCTTCCCCATCATGCTAATTCAAATCTATCCTATTGACTAGCACTAAATTTGTACAACTCGTTAATATACTTCTCATTTATTTTAAATAGATAAACCCATCTTTTCTTATGAAGGAATAATGGCTCAATTTCCCTCGTTCTCAAAACTCATGGTGTATTGTTTAAAACATATATACATTCTTTTATAGAAGAAAAAAATCCTCTTGGTAGTGTTATATTTTGATTCACTTCTACCATGCTAATAAATGCAACATTAAATTGGGGCGTCACCGCTTCAATGTTGATGTTTGTATCTTTGAGTAACCCCACTAACCATCTATGCATATTGTTGGCTATATGAAATATACGTGGAGAACATAATTACGTAGTTTATCTCATGCAAATCCATGCATACTAAGTTAACACACTTACTTTGGATCCTATGTTGATGGTGAGATTATGCAACAATTTAAATCCATTCATTTCCAAATTTAACAGTAATTGAAGTCCATACTTGGTCTTTATTGCACATGCTACATACCTTGGTGACGAGTTGGATTCCTTTTCCCAATGAGGAATGGATTAGCTATTCTATTAGTTCTTTTAATATGGGAAATAATCTATCATGTCATAATAGGTGCAAAATACTAGTTGATTCCCATTTCTTCTTTATTTGGATATAGTTGATTCTTTAGCTTCTTTGAACATGTTTCTCACATCACAAAATTACTTTTATCATTCAATAAGATAAGCAATATTTATTTTAATCTTTTCCAAAATAATTTTTAATAGTTGAAGTCTATTCTATATCTAGATTTTAGCTTATAAATTGTTAAGAGGTATGTGCATCATTTTGTGTGAGCACCTAGATAAAGTTTATTTGGATGTGCATTATATCTTTTCTTTTTTTTAATTCATGAAAATTATTTGCACAAAATTTGTGCATGAATAAAATATCTGAAGTAAGACTAGCCAATCCTTTATTTCGTATAGATTAATTTAAAACTTACATGTAGGGTATTTAATGCATTTGCATGGATCATGACCATTTTCTACTTGGGATAATGAACCTTGTAATTACTTCTTTCACCACCTTATTGATTATCATCTCAGCATTTACATTTAAGAACATCTATTGGTTGTTGTACCTATTGTTGCTAAGCTACATATGAAGGTGGTGCATACTAATTTTTGGTGCCTATTGGTATTGTGGGACATAATATTGTTATGGATGATTATTTTTGTAGACCAATATTCATAACTTCCCTCCATTTAGACTCATACAAGATTTGTACAAATATACAAGTGCTAATATCAAGAGTTGAACTCTTACGTACCTCACACTAATAACAAATCATAATACCCATTATCTACAAAAATATAGGGCATGAATTGGTGTTGTGTTGTTCATGCTCTTCTAGTTTCAACACTTGATACACTATGCACTATGCTTAAAATCTCATGTGCCTATTAGTTGTTCCATCTATCAAGACATAATGTTCATCTTTTATTGTGGCTTCGTGCTCTTGTGGCTCATCAATAGCTTCAAGGAGTAAATTACTTCCAATGAATATTTGTGATTTATGAAATATACCTATACTAACTCACAATGTATGTGGTTCATTAAATGTCTAACAAACCATTCTAATTATAAAGAGTAAATCAATGGTTTGCCAATTTTTTATGCCAACTCCTTGAAGCATCGTTATTATTTATAAATAGTCTCTCCTGCTCATGCTAGATTCATTAAAAATGGATATTTTAGCATGCCTAAGTTCTAGATATTTAAGCTCCTCAAGAAGCTCTTCTTTAAACTCATCCAACTCACTGTTAAGATAATCTAGATCATACTTTGTATATAAATATTGTGTGTGTGGAATCCTAATGTAGTTATAAATAGATTGATTTTATGCACATAACATGAAACATTATTTAACTCCATGTTGTCTCCTAAGCTTCATAATGATGGGAGGCATCTCCCTCTTGCATAAACATTATAATTTTTTCATGATATAATCTACCACTACTATACATGAGCCATCATTTATTATACAATCTATCTATTTAGCTAAAATATTTTTTTAACTATTGATGCAATGATGATGAATCCACACAAGATGGTAGTATTAGGTTAATGGCCAATTAATTTTTCTCCTACATGCTTATATTTATTTCTTTCTAATTCTTACGAGTGTGTTGCTACTCCTTAATATATTACTTCTTTCTTACACTTGCTATGTAAATCCTCCTCATCTACTTTGGCACAAGTATGTGGTATGTACTATTAATGCTCCAATTTTGTGTCACCTATTGAAGAAGTCAAGATCACTTGCAAAATCAAATAACACTTTCATAAAATGAATATGCAAGATGAAAATTTGTATCATATGTCGCATGCAATATGCACAAAAGAGAGATTTTCATATGAAGGCAAGGCTGAGGAGGTGAGAAGGTAAAAGTGAAAATTTAACTATCCCTCCAAGAATTAAATACATGTATGAATCTATGGACAAGTGTTGAAACACAGCGAGTGCACATGAGGTGGTCTAAATAAGTGATGTCCCTATAGTTGTCCTTAAGAGTAGTTTAAATATGACTAACTAGATAGATTAGAAGCTAAGTAGTTTAGTAGTCTCTTTTTACACTAACAACCCCCTTGAGTGATACTTAGGGAGACACCTAAACATTGAAAATATGTCTTGACAACAAGACCTAAATATAATAAAAGTTTCTCCAAAAGAGAGAAAGTGAAGGAACAAAAATCTTGAAAGATGTCCCATGAAGATAAGGAAAATGAAGATGAAGAAATCAAGAAGCATGTAGAAGCTGTAAACTTTGCTAAAGATGAAGTGATGGTGTCGAATAGAATTAATGAACCACTAATAAATGTAGATCAAGATAAGAGATACAAAACATTGCATAAGTGACATCAAGTACACTTTTCGACCATGAATACACAAATGACATGGAGAGAAAATTACTCAATGAAGTTGAAGATGTAGATAGTACTATGACCAACGACCAAAAAACACTACATGAGTGACCTATAGTACATTATTAAAATGTGCATGGTAATCTAGATAAGCATTAGAATTTCACAAATTATGATCAACAAAAAAAAGGTAGGAGGTTGCTCAACTGCACCATTGAAGACTGAAGTCAATTTCTCAATTGCACCATTGAAGATTGAAATTGATTTCTCAATTGCACCATTGAATACAATTTCTCAATTTATCCATTAAAGCTAAGAAATCATTATCATAACCATGTGATAATACTCTAATTAATAATGATAAAATAGGTCAACTAAAATATGGTGTGTAAGTGCACAAGTAGCATTAGGTCCAATATGATGTGCAAGCAATTAAAAAAGGTGTGAAAAACTAAGACACACACACATGAGGTAAGAATCTCATGGATTCTTTGTTTCTACGAAGGGACACTCACTCAAAATTGTGATGCAAAAATTAAAGAACTACACAATCCCCATGACACTTTATAACATAGTGTGAGTACAAATTATACATAATCGGTGTGCAATATTCTCTCCCAAGGAACACAAAATTAGTTTGACACATTATTTAAATGTGCTTACAAAAAAAATTCTTGTTTGTGTTAATAGGAGAAATAAAATCAATGAATTCAACAAATGGAAATGAAGCAATATAAAAAACCTATTCAATGATCAAAAGACCTAATCTTAATGAAGTGTGTGCACAATCAAACATGAAAGAAAATAACGTAAACTAATATAATTACTTTACCTCCACCAAAATAACATAAACTAACGAGTGGTCGTGATGCCGGGGTTGCCCAACGGGCATTTGCTAACAACTCTGCATGTGTTGGGGTTGAGTCTGGTTTGTCACTTGTCGTGGGTCCTGATGGGCACAAGGTGGAGATCTACGCTATCCTGCCTTCTAACAGTGCTTTGGGTGAGGACGCATTTGTGGCTAAGGTGCTTGGCCAGGGCACACTATTTTTTGATGGGGGTGTGATTAGTGGGGGCTGTTATGTTGGTCACCCTTTGTCTTCGGATTTTGTGGTGCCCTCTCCTGGTGGGGTGCGGGTTAACCCTCCTCTAGTGTCTTCGACTACAGTTGTGGCAGACTATGTTCCTGGGACGGTTTTCCCTCCTCCTGCTGGGGACTCTGGTTGCACGAAATCCTATTCTGAAGCTACTAAGGTGGGTGCTCGGCCCCCTGCTCAGACTCGTAGACCTTTGGCCTATGCTCGAGATTCTCCTGTGGTGGTCTGTGGATCTGATGTAGTTGAAAACGAGGTTTTTTATTTGGCGCAAGTTGTGGTCTGCAGGTTCAATGGCTTGTGGCCCTCCCTCCTCGATCTCCATTCTTGGGTGTCAAACTCCTGGAAGCCATTAGTCTCTAGGGAGATCGAGCTCTACCCTAGTGCTAGGGGTTTTTTTTATTGATACCTTTGCTTCCTCTGCTGAAAGAAACTGTGTTGGATAGGGGGTGGATGTGGGGTGTTCATTCTTTGTCCATCAGGCCTTGGTCGTGCTTGTTCAATACCCTTATGGAGCCATTGAATATCAGACCTGTCTGGGTTTGTCTGTCGAATCTCCCTCTTCAGTTTTGGGAGGATTCTTGTTATGAAGCTATTGGCAACACCATTGGACAATTCTTAATGGTGGACTCTACAACTAAGGAGCTTGGGAACACTACGGTTGCTCAGTTGTTAGTCAATTTGGACATCTCCAAATCTCTCCAAGGTGATGTGGTCTTGCTGGTGGAGGCCAGGCAGTGGAAGCAACTCTTGGACTATGAGGGTCTCCCCTTTTGGTGTAGGAGTTGCTTTTCGGTGGGTCACTTGGCCTCTGCGTGCCCTCTTGCCCATTGCAAGGGCACTGCGACTTGGTGGAAGGATTCTCACTCAAACCATCTCACTGTGGGTTCTCCTCTTTTGGGAGTTCCTTCGGTTAGTTCCTCTTTGGAGTCTGACCCTCCCATGACTTCTTAGGACCCTCTTTCGACTATCTCTTTCGCGAAGCCTTCTGCTGTCTCTGTGTCGTCTGAGACTTCTCCTGACGCTGTTCTATCAAAACTTGCACGTATTACATTGAATGACTCTATTGGACCTTTGCTTTCTCCTATCTCTGTTGCTTCACTACTGGCTCCATCGCTACATGGTGGCTCCTCTCCTGGGGTGGTTGTTGCAGATCCACTCCTCTCGACTCACTCGTTTGTTCTCGATTCTGAGCCTTCCTAGTTGGTTGTGTTGTGGAAAAAGAAGGGTCTCCCCAAATCCATTGCCTATTCTCGGCCTCGGGTTCAAGGAGTCAGTTGGGACCCCTCTGGTTCGGGTGTAGTTTAATTTTTGTTGTTGTTCTACAACTGTCAGTCAGCTGTCTCTATTCGTTCTTCTAGTTCAAGTTTTGTTTGAACTAGGCTTTCCTTTGGCCCTTTGGGCTCTCTATGAAGGGTACAACACCCTGTAAATGCTTCTTATCTTATCAAAAACATAACTAATCTACTAACATAACCAATTTAACCAATATGGATGAGGAAAATTTAGAAAAATATTATTTAATTAAAGTTGATGAGTGAAATGGTGAAATAATTGAATAATTAAAAATTATTTAATCAAAGAGGGAAATGTGTTAGTGTAGATTAGGGAACGTGATACCTAGATCCAACTAAGTTAACTAGGATAAACTTCTTTTCACTTTGAATCTACATTCAAACACAAACCAACTAGGGTTTGATGATTGGCTAGCTACCACAAGGGAGAACCAACCTCCTAGGGTTTGGTTCCCTTGAGTTGTAAAGAGGAGAATTTTGATGTGTTTTTTAACAAGCCTATTTTACATAAACCTTAGATCTAAAAATGTAATTTATCACATAGATGAAAATTGAAAGTGTCGAAACAATGACAAATATGAAAAGGAGATACAAAGAGGGACTTGTGACTAAAATTTGGGCCTAAATTTGAGGGTCTAGGGCGATGGCGCCCTAGACCAAAAAAGATACTTTCTCAGGATCTATAAACTCCAAAAGGTAGGTTACAATCTTCTCTATGTTTCTTGTGACCTACTCCTGACAAAAACTTCTGATCTAACTTGCACACATGAAAGGAGTAGGAAGGTTGTGCTATATAGGGACTTACTTAAGTCAAACCCCATTTTGGTATTTCCACCTCCACGTACAACAAATGATGATGATCAAGAGGGCATGCCCTAGGTTGGGAAAAGGCCAAAACAATAATTGACTGAAATGATAAATGATAAATGGTAATGTTTGTTGAAGTTTGGTTTGTCATTGAGAAGATTGGCAGATGTATGTGAGATGATGTTACTATGGTGTTGTCATTGATGTCAACATTGATGTATATTTGATGTTTGATAAACATGATTGAATATGGTGTTGTTAGTGATGCCAACTAATTGCACAATTGAAGACGTGTTGGTCCAAAGTAGATCAAATGTGTTGGATAAATTACCTAAGTCTGGAATGCACTTTTCAGTGTTCAAAGAACCTATTTTGTGGTTCACATTGCTCTACCATGAAGAATATGGTTATGCAGTTCCAAGGTAATTTTGGTGCATGTTGGAGGAATCTAAATCCAAATTTTTAAGCCTTGTAGCCCTCCATAATTGAAGTCAAAGTTGTTATTGTATCACTTTGGACATGGAATCTTGTTACAGTGACATAATACCTAATTGGAATGCTTTCCATTGTGGATGATTATTGTGCTATTTAGTTTTTAGGATGTGTTTATAGGTTTTAAAAGTGTGTATTCTCCAAGTGGCAAGTATTTTGGAAGTCAAAGTGTCAAGTTGTGAATGAAGAATTGGTTCATTTTATTATTACTTCACCAACGGTGCTAACCTAAAGGGTTTGAGGTCATACAAATTTAAAAGATGTATGGATCAGACTCATGAGAGTAATCATAGGTCATGCTGACCTATTTTGATTATGTATATGTTTTGGTTTGTGTGTGTTGGAGTTTTAAGCCGAAAAGTTACTAGGATGCATAATACATCTAATTAGGCCGATCTAATTGATGTTGTAAGTGTTTGCGAATGTAATGCATATAAATGTAAGATCATTTTAGTGTTGTAGAAGAGTGGGTGTAAAAAAATTGATTGTATTGATGTGAAAGTGATAGGGTGTGATGTGAATGTAATGTGATAGAGCAGAGTATGATAGCTATGAAGCATGAAGCGTGTTAAGTTAGTTTACAAGGCTTAATTGGAACTGTCTCTAGGATATTGTATATGCATTGTATCAATTCAATCTTTGGAAGTGACCCACCCTCTTTTCTATCCTGGCAGTGAGCCATTCCTTCTATTCCCTAGATAGTGAGTCCACTGGGCAGTGAGCCATTTTGTAATATATTAACCAGTTATAGTATATTATGAGCTAATCCTCACTATGGTTTTTCCCTTTTTGGGTTTTCCACGTAAAATTTGGTGTTCTTGCAATCTTTGATCTGATGCACGCTTTCTATGTTCCTTTCTAGTACTGCAAGTTTAATGTGATGCACTAAATGGATGTTTAAAGTTGATGAAGTTAATGAAGTTTAGTGAATACTGATTCACCCCTCTCTCAGTATTCTAGATGCTAAAAAATGTTATCTTAGGTATGAAATCCTTGTCGAAGTGATTTTCGCACCATAATTTTCCACCAAAGGTTGTTTGATGGATGCTTTAATTGATTTAAGACCTACAAGAGGTTAGTTGATAAAACACAATAGATTGTTATAGCTAGCACATAGAGGATAACTCAATATATCTTCACAATAATTGCATCATAACATAGTCATTCCTTTTTTAATGTTTAAATGATAATAAAACTTGTTTATATATGCATCTTGATTTATTTTTTCATTATAGATTGACCTAGGATCTTTTTAATCCTACAAGTACCGACACCAAAATATTTAATTTTAATTAGGTCACCTTTAAGGTCAAGGGTTCCCTTGCCCTTTGTAACATTGGAATAAAACTGCAAACAAGATTGTTAATCTAATAGAAGAATAATACTAATCTACATTGAACAAAAAAGAACAAGGGAAACAAATGAACATATAAATGAGAATGATCTCACTGAATATCTATATAAATCCTTGAATGACCTCGATTGCACTTCTCCATTTTTCCATTGTAATATAGTTGCCCTCAGATTTTATCAAGTATGCAAGTATGGCCTATTGATTATTGACTTGGAAAAATATCAAAGATTATTAAAAGATTCCTAAGAGTATAAAGATTTTGGGAGGAGGAATAATGACAATGTTAGGTCAATTTATAGAAAATTGGTTTTCGAACAATCGTCTTAGATTCAAAAGACAGACCGATGATTGAGATTAATGAATGCCATGTGATAGAGATTCAATATTAGTAATAACACGAGTGAAAAAGCATAACTGATGGAGATTAAATTGAATAAATAATTTAATCTTTAGTCGAGACTGTTCGAAATTCAGAAGAATAATGATTGCATGTAAAAGATAAAGAAGAAACGTTGTGTTAGAATGCACAAATGAATGAATTAATTAAATAAAAGTTATTTAATTAATAATAGTTTGTACGCAGAAGAGTAAGACTGATTGATTAAGACAAAAGGTCTATTTGTCAAGAATAACTCAAGAGATAACTGACTAATGAATAATTAGATAACTAAGTGACTATTTAATCACAGAGGAATATTTGAGGAATAATTATTTTTTATGAATTAAATGTTTATTTAATTCAACATTCAAAGTTTGGAAATAAAATAAAATAAATAAAGATTTATTTAATTAACCGTCGAAAAGATTATTGAATAATTAAATAATTCAAAATGAATATTTAATTATAGTCGAAAATGTGATAAAGGGGTAATTTAAATAACAATTTATTTAATTTGGAAAGAGGATTAATTAATTAGTGATGTAATTTTAATTAATCAAGAAAGAATAAAGGTCATAATGAATTAATTAAATAATTAAAGCTATTTAATTAATAGAGGATAGGTGATTTTAGAAAATAATTTAATAATTAACATTATTTAATCATGACCATGAACATTAGAAATATGTCGAAAATGGTGTTGTAGGCCTAGACCAATTTTCAGTGTCTACAGTTTGCCCCTCTTTGATACAATGTCGTTTCGGCCTTTGTGTCAAAGAAAATTATTTGAAACATGCCCTTGTCGTGCCCTAATGTGAAATAGGTAAAGGTATGCCCCCTCGAGAAAAATGACAATTTTTGAATGTTTTTTGAAAAAGTTAGAAATTGGCTCAATTAGGTAATTTGATAGTCTGAAGTTCGATGGTGGTGAAAGAAATTGATTTTGAAGTGATATGATATGCGAAATGGATGTTAGAAGTTGGAAAATTACTCATCCAGTACAAAAGGTTAGAGAAAAACCCTCCAAAACCCTAGGTATAAATAGGATTTGGGGTGAAATCTCAATTCATTTGCACCCTAGACATTTAGAAAACCTTGATTTTAGCTCTGATCTTGTGTTGGAAGAAATAAAGGAATGAAAGCAAGATCAAAATAACAATCCAAGAAGTGAAGTGCAAGAAGAGCTTTACCATAAATCAAATGAGAGATAGGTGCAAGATCAACCACCAATACCAAGATAAGACTCCAAGAATCCAACAAGAGCCAAGAGATTTTTGTAAGGGGAAAAGCAAAGAAAAACCCCTTTGTGAATTATGAGAGGCATGAAAAGCCTAAAGAGAGAGAGAAGAATATGAGCAAGAAGCTCAATACAATATGATAGAACTACTATGCAAGAGGAGAGAATTGTGTGAGAGAATTATAAAAATTAGTGTGTAGTGTGTGGAGAAATATCTCTTTAAGTAGAGATGAGTGAAGGAGTTTGCATGTAACTCCCTATGTGTAAGAGTGCCACATTCATACTTAGTGTGTGCCAAGTGTGAGCATCCTCATAAGGAGGAATAACCTATTTTCCTTATTAAAGGAATTACAAAAATATGAGTTGTCCTCCCACTTGGACTAGAGGACAAAATTACATGTAGAGATTCCTTTAGGAATATCCTAAAATAAATAAAAGAGGATACCTTGGTTTATCCTCAAATTAAATAAAACAACCAAGGAAAGATTACTAATTCTAACACCCCCCTTTAATCTTTACTTGGGGTGATTACATTAATGGGTATCAAACCCAAATTTTTGCAATGAAATTCAAATTTTTCTCTAGAAAGAGGCTTTGTCAAAATATTTGCAACTTGATCTTCACCCTTGCAATAGGTGAGGGACAATTGCTTTTCTTCAATTTGT
Organism: Sequoiadendron giganteum; assembly: GCA_007115665.2. NCBI lineage: Eukaryota > Viridiplantae > Streptophyta > Pinopsida > Cupressales > Cupressaceae > Sequoiadendron > Sequoiadendron giganteum. The sequence continues at coordinate 421,529,091 of CM021102.1, read as the reverse complement.
TCTCTAATGAAGTGGTGGTGGAGAGAAATGTGCTTTGACTTTGCATGGTAAACCGGATTCTTTGCCAAGGCTATTGCACTTTGATTGTCACAAAATAAAGGTGTAGGTTCTTGTTGAGGTAAACCCAAATCTTCAAGTATTCTTCTAGGCCATAGAGCTTCTTTAGAGGCATGAGTAAAACTTTTGTATTCAGCTTCGGTAGAACATAGAGAAACAGATTGATCTTTTTTACTTTTCCAAGGTATAGCACCTGAACCAAGAGAAAAACAATACCCAAAAGTAGATTTCCCATCATTGGGGTCTCCACCTAAATCTGAATCAGTAAAACCTTCTAAAGAAAAATCAGAATTTGCATCATAAAATAATCCTAAGTTAGTAGTACCTTTAATGTATCGTAATATTCTTTTAGCAATTTTGAAGTGTTTTTTGTTGAGGTTTGGACATGAATCTTGAAACTAAACCAACACTAAAAGATATATCAGGTCTAGTGAGAGTTAGATAATTTAAACTACCTACAAGTTCTCTATAAGAAGTAGCATCTGTGAATGGAGATTCCATATCTATCATTAACTTAGTTCCTAATTCACATGGAATTGAAACCTGATTAGCATCATTCATATGAAATCTATCTAGAAGATCTTTAGCATATTTACTTTGAGAAATAAAAATACCCTTAGGGGTTTGCCAAATTTGCATTCCTAGAAAATAATATAAAAGTCCTAAATTAGTCATTTGAAATTTTTGGTTAAGTTGGAACTTAATATCAGAAATTAAATGGTTAGAACTAGAAGTAAGAATCAAATCATCAACATAAAGAATGATAATAATAATTTCATCTTTACCATGCTTGATATACAAGTTAGGATCATTTTTACTTCTTTCAAGACCTTGAGAAATAAAGGAAGCATTAATTTTTGAATACCACTCTCTAGGAGATTGCTTTAAACCATAAATAGATTTATTTAGTTTGCATACTAGATGTTCATGACCTTCTTTAATAAAACCGGGAGGTTGAGACATATAAATTTCTTCATGCAAATCACCATTTAAAAAGGCACTTTTAACATCCATTTGGTGAATAGGCCAATTCATTTTTGAAGCCAAAGCAAGAACTACTTTGATGGTAGGCATTTTTGCAACAGGGGCAAATGTCTCATTATAGTCTAAACCTTCAATTTGAGAGAAACCTCTTGCTACTAACCTAGCTTTAAACTTAATAATTTCATTATTGGCATTCAACTTAGTTTTATATAACCATTTGCATGAAACTAAATTTTTACCATGAGGTAAGGGAACTAAATACCAAGTATTATTAGAAATTAAAGTGTCATATTCTTCTTTCATAGCATTTTGCCAATGAGGTTGGTTTTTAGCTTGAGAAAAGGTTTTAGGATCATTAGAGTTCATAAGAGAAGACATTAAAGCATAATTACAATAATTAACTCTCCTAGGTCTAAGACCACCCATTCTAGCAATATAATCATCACCTTCATTAAGTAAATCTTTAAGCCATTTAGGATTTCTCTTAGAATTAACAGAAATATCACTATGAGGAGTATCATTATCATCATGATCAACATTATTACTATGAGGAGTAGATATATTATTACCATCTTCATCATCATCATTATTAGTATTACTAGTAGGAATAGAAATTGATGCATTAGGAGTAGGGTTTAGAATAGGAGGTTGGTCCTCCACAATCTCAATAGTTCCTCCTTTAAACTCATCATCATTGACCTTGGAGCAATCATGAACTTCATTTTCTGCAATGCAAACATCTCTTGCAATATGCACCTTGTTAGTAGTAGGATCATAAACTCTATAACCTTTAGTAAATTCATCATACCCAACAAAAATAAATGTAGAAGATTTAGAATCAAGTTTTTGCCTTTTTTGCTTGGGTGTGTGAACATAAGCAATAGATCCAAAGATTCTCAAATGTTGTAAATTTGGTTTTCTACAGGACCACGCTTCCTCGAGAGTTATATCTTGCAAAGCTTTAGTAGGAGTTCAATTAATAATATAAGTGGCACAAGCCATTGCTTCAGCCCATAACTTGTAAGGAATATTTTTTGCATGCAACATACATCTAGCCATTTCCACAATAGTTCTATGCTTCCTTTCTGCCACACCATTTTGTTGAGGTGTATAAGGAACAGTAAGCTCATGTTTTATACCAAAATATCTCAAATAAGAACGAAATGAAAATTTAACATATTCAGTAGCATTATTTGTTCTAAGAATTTGAAGCTTAGAACCTGATTGCCTTTCCACAAACATATGAAATTTAGAAAATATATCAAGAACTTGAGCTTTACTATGCAAGAAATAGATCCAAATTCTTCTAGTAAAGTCATCAACAAAGGTAAGAGCATACTTTGAACCTTGAATGGAGGTGTTCTCCATTGGTCCCAAAAGGTCACTATGAATCAAATGCAACTTATGAGATGCCCTCCATGAAGTACCATGAGGAAAGGGCTCCCTTTTCATTTTGCCACTCATGCACCCTGTGCATGTAATTTTAGATGGAACAATATGTGGTAATCCTTCAACCATGTTAGATTTGAGCAATCTAGAAATATAATCAGAATTCAAATGGCCAAGCCTTTCATGCCATACATTGAAATCAATATTAACTTTCAAAGAGTACCTTGATGAGGAAAACTCATAAAACTTAAACAAATTATCATGATCCAACTTAGCATTAACAACAACATGATCATTCTTAGGATCAATAATGTAATACATGTCCTTATGAAATTCAACTTTGTAATCTTGACATAATTGAGCAACTGAAAGAAGATTAGATTTAAACTCAAGAACATAAAGAACATTGTGTAATTTTCCATTTGGAACATTAACATCACCAAATCCATCAACTTTGCAACTATGATTATTAGCTAATTGAATAGGAATGTTATTTTTATCAGATTACAAAGAATCAAACACTTCTCTATGAGATGTAACATGGTGAGAAGCCCCACTATCAATAATCCATTCTAATGCATGAGAAGCTTTAAAACAAGTAGTAAAAGCACTATGAGATTGATTATCTTGAGATTTGAAGTTATTTTGATTATTGTTATTCATAGGCTTCTTATAATTTTGCTTTTTAAAACAAACATTAGTTAGGTGACCATCTTTGCCACAATAAGTACAATGAGGTTTCTTATTTTGTTGATTATTATTATTATTATTATTATTATTATTATTATTATTGTGATGAGTATTATTGTTATACGAGGGCCTAGAATTAAATCTATTGTTATTATGATTATTATTATTGTTGTGAGGATTATTATTGTTATGATGATTATAATTATTATTACGAGAATTATGATTATTATGAGAAGAATTATGATTATGAGATCTATTATTTTTATTTTGATGTTTAGACACAAAAGCATGTTCAGAAGATCTAAGAGTACCAAATTGCAACAACTTAGCTTCCTCTTGACGTAAAAGATTTTGAAATATGCCATAAGTTAATTGAGGAGTTAAAGTAGGAATAGCAAGTTGCGAATAAATGTTAGTAATAAATTGTTGAAATTCTTTAGGAAGACACTTCTTGAGAATAATAATAATTAATCTAATATCACTTAAAGTAACATTCACACCATTTAATTGAGTCTTAATAGCATCAAATTTAAGCAAAAATTCATCCATATTTTTAAAGTCAATATACCTGAGGTCTTCCAAGTTGTCTTGGAGCTGAATCTTACGTGATTCGGTGGAGCTATCATAGGTTTGTTGCAAAATGGTCCACGCTTGATGAGCGTTGGTGCAATGTCCAATCAAGACATACAAATCAAGAATAAATGAAAGACCAATTAATCCAAGAGCTTCTTCATTTTTAACTTGCCATGCATCTTTGTCAGTTTGAGAAGCAGAGGCAGCTAGTTCAATAGTGGCATTTGTAGCAACTTGGAGTAAATGTTTAAAATGAAAAATGAAAGAGATGTGTGTTTTCCATTGATGATAGTTAGAGCTATTTAACTTGATTTCTGGAATTAGAGTAGACATGACTAAATAATATTCAGATTTGAACAAATTAATTTAAAAAAAGACAAATAAACTGAAAATAGCAAAGGAAGAGAAAGGATTCCCTGCAAAAACCGTTATATAATGAATAATGATTAAAAAATCAGGAATCTAACTAATATTAGAGTTGCAATGATCAAATAAAGTAATGATGAAAAACTGATATAAATCAGAAGAATGTTATGATGAAAAATCTGCAACAACAATTATGTTAGAAAGAAAAAGGAACATGCAGGCCGGAATAAACTGTCATGGAAAATTCAGTCTCGGTGCAGGGGTCATAACTCTCAAATGAACCGTTGGATCGACCTAAGTTTAGGATATGTTTGAGATAACCTAATTATCTAGAATCTGACCAAAGAGATCTTTCTAATATGCATGGGTTCAAAAGATATGGGTGACGAAGTGAGGTACTGTCAAAACAAAGATTAATACAGAGATATGGAGAGTAGCAAATGCCAAAACAATACAAAGATATCAATAGAGATTAGAAAAATAGTGAAGATTCAATATTTTAATGAAGGTAATCAAATTATAAATGATAATAAACTCAGAGATGCATGCAACAGGAAGCTGAAACTACTACGCTTTCTGGTTTATTGTTTTAATAGAACCTGCAAGAATGTTAGAATATGCAAGAATGATAAAAAATGCAAATGAAAACCTGCAGAGATAAATGAGAATAACCTGAAGAGATTTAGAATAGAACAAATGAACTAAATGCAAACCCTTGCGGTCTCCCGATAGAGGGTACTGTTAGATCTAAATAAATAAAACTTGAAATGAAGAAATAAATTGGGTTTGGCGGAGAACCGTCCAAACCCAAAAAAATTCAAAAAATATACTCTTTGGTGGCAAGCCTTCCAAAGAGGGTTAGAGAAAAAAGTATGAAGAAGAGTGGAAAAAAAAGTTAGAGTTGCAACAAATGTTAGATCTATAAGATAAAACTTGAAAAATCTTGCTCCTTTAAATGTCGCCTTCCTACAAAACACTTAAACAAGGATTAGTAGCTAGCTCTGATACCATGTTGGAAGAAATAAAGGAATGAAAGCAAGATCAAAATAACAATCCAAGAAGTGAAGTGCAAGAAGAGCTTTACCATAAATCAAATGAGAGATAGGTGCAAGATCAACCACCAATACCAAGATAAGACTCCAAGAATCCAAGAAGAGCCAAGAGATTTTTGTAAGGGGAAAAGCAAAGAAAAACCCCTTTGTGAATTATGAATGAAGCATGAAAAGCCTAAAGAGAGAGAGAAGAATATGAGCAAGAAGCTCAATAAAATATGATAGAACTACTATGCAAGAGGAGAGAATTGTGTGAGAGAATTGTAAAAATTAGTGTGTAGTGTGTGGAGAAATATCTCTTTAAGTAGAGATGAGTGAAGGAGTTTGCATGTAACTCGCTATGTGTAAGAGTGCCACATTCATACTTAGTGTGTGCCAAGTGTGAGCATCCTCATAAGGAGAAATAACCTATTTTCCTTATTAAAGGAATTACAAAAATATGAGTTGTCCTCCCACTTGGACTAGAGGACAAAATTACATGTAGAGATTCCTTTAGGAATATCCTAAAAATAAATAAAAGAGGATACCTTGGTTTATCCTCAAATTAAATTAAAAAACCAAGGAAAGATTACTAATTCTAACATCTTGCAACAAATATGTCTCCAGTATCGTACATAGAGCATCGCAGATATCGTATTCGGACCTTCAGATGCCCAATCGATGCAGGACCCCCGGTATGTACCCCTGAATCGCATTTTGAAAATTTGAAATTCACGCTTTTTTAGACATTTAAAGTTTTATTTTCATATGCATCGCTTTAGAATCAATGCATATGCGTTCATATGTGATGCATGTGCTTGCTGAACGATGCATATGTGTAAAGACGTCTAGGTCATTTTAGGTCATTTTAGGCAATCGACACATTTAAAAATGTCTACACTGCATGTGTATTATTGCATCATATTTGTTATTTGCAGTGTTGCATGTAGGTTAGTGCAATGCATCTATTTTAATGCATCGCATTTGTATGACAGGTAGGACAATATTAAGGCACCACATTTGCAAAGAAATGACACATATGCATGACAGGTTGGTGTGATTGGTTGTGTGACACATTTGAAGTAGAGCAACACATATGGATATTTATACGACACATTTGAGTTTGTGTGACACATGTGCAAATTGTAATGACGCATTTGAGATTGTGCACCACATTTGATATTGAAGCGATGTATTTGACTGTCAAACTTTTGAAAAATTTTGTGATGCAAAAATGAATGTTTTTTTCTGACACAGTATTTTGATGCATTTGCAGGTTGTATTAGATCCAATATACACCGAGAGTTGAGGCCGACCACTTATGAGCTGCGAGACTAGCTACAAAGTGCTGAGACATGTTTGATTTGGAGATTAGGGTTGCACCATGTTTGCACCATGCTCACTATTCGAGAAAACAGATGTATGTTGTCTTCTCTCTGTGAGAGGTGGCATTTTGAGACCTCCTCTTTTTATTTTCCAACTAGAGAGGCAACAATTACTTTAGAGGACGTTTATAGGATTTTGAGATTGCCTATTAGGGGTGAGAGGGTTCTATATGATACCCAAAGAGGATATAGTGAGATTACCAGATTTTATGTTTATGATGATATTAGATGGCTTGGCATTGAGCATTATGAGATTAGATGACATGTTTTGGCTGAGAGATATGAGAGGATTGATTGTATGTTATGTACATTGATTGCTAGTATTGTTCTCCCTGACCATCGAGGTCATGGTTTTCCTGTTGGGTGGGGAGAGATGTTGGTGGGGATGTTAGAGCGTGAGGTAGTATATGCATGGGGGCCTTTTTTACTAGCCATGTTATATTTCCATTTACATGATATTGCATATAGAGACGCACAGTCGGTGAGCTATGGTACCATCTTGCTTATGATATGATCTTGATGCTAGATCACCATATGTTTTTTGTTATGTGGGGAACATTACCCAAAGTCATGTTGGCGACATTGGTTATTGGAGACATGCTTTAGATACACTTGTGCAGTTTATTTGGAGACCATACATGGATTGCGTCTGATGGCAAGATGAGGATAGACATTTTCCCTTTTTTCGACAGACTCAGTATTTGATTGGCAGGATCGTTTCGAGTGTCCACATTATTGAGAGGCACCTTCTTGACCATGTATTGAGACAATTTGGGGAGGTTCAGGATGAGCCTCAGGGGTTTGCTCGGTCATCAAGAGAGGTTCCATTGTGGGGGTTGATGATTCAAGTGGCTACAACAAAGGTAGATATTTAGGCTTTACAACCTATGCAATGAGGATGGAGAGGTGGGGTTGCAGATCTAGGCACGACAGTAGCCTATGATGCTTGGTGGGCTGTTCATAGGCCTATTCCTTACACAGATCCAGATCATCCATCTCCTGTAGAGAGGTGGGGCACCAGTACTAGGGGTCAGCGTGGTGGTAGGGCCGGGGATAGAGGAGGTAGGGGTGGTAGAGGCGGAGGTGATGATGGTAGAGGCAGAGGTGGGAGAGGTGGTCAATGGGGTCAATGAGGGAGGAGAGGTGGTCGATGACGTGGATTTTCACTTGTCCGTGAGGAGGAGGGCGAGGGAGAGGATATACCCATGTTAGATTTGGGTAGAGGAGGGGAGGCAAAGATTGGGGGTGAGCATGCAGCTGAGGAGGCAACAAGGGATGAGCATGCAGAGGAGGAGGCTGGTGAGGAGGAGATGGAGATTGATGTCCTTGGTATACTGGCAGGTTATGGTGATGAGGAGGAGGAGGAGGTGATGGGGGAGCAGGAGAGGGAGCTCCAGGATAGGATTGTGGAGGATTGGGATGTTGAGGTGGGAGAGAGACCCCGATAGGATGAGGAGGCTCCCAGGAACAATGTTGCAGAGTTGCAAGGCCGAGTAGAGGCCTTGGAGGAGAGGGTGAGGGAAGTTACTACAGAGCGTGATGCGATGTAGATGGAGAGAGACATTTCATAGCTAGATAGGGATCAAGCAGTTTCCAGGAGGCAGGAGACAGAGGGCAGGTTCATTGAGTTGAGGGCCTTATGCACTGGACCAGCTGTAGCCTTCACTCAGGAGTTAGTCAGAGCAAGAGATCGAGAGAGATACCACATAGAATTATATGAGGAAGAGGTACTACCTGAGAGGAGAGCTCCCAACTATTCACAAGCACACAGTGGCAGTTCACAGAGCAGGTCCCAGAGCCATACACAAAGTACTGATGATGTGGTGGGACCACCTAGGACAAGACCATATGACAGGCCTCCCTCAGCACAAAGAGTACATCATCGTCAGTCACCCCCTTAGACTCCACATGGGAGCAGTGTTAGCACTTGAAATTGATATTGTTATATTTGTAGACATTGTACTTTGATCATAGAGTCTGCAAGCTCTTTTTAGATTGATACACTCTGACATTGTATAGTGACATTATTTTGAGCGATATATATATATATATATATATAATTTTTGGCAGCGTTTATATGATTTGCAGTTGTTCTATATGATGTATGTACATGGTATAGATTATGATGTTTGATTTCCTATGTTGATGTGTATACATGATGATGTGTTTATTCTATGTGATGATGTATGCATAGGATTTACAAATGTTATAAATGCATTCTATGTTTATGAAAATGAGATGCAATCTGATGTTATTATTTATAATGCCATATTGATGTATGTATAATATGTACTCTTTGTGAATTTTAAATGCCTATATGTCATGATTACCTAGATGCGATGGATATGTATATTTTTGTATTGTTTTGAAATGTAACATAAATGTATGGTGTACTATATATAGACATATGAAAATGTCTACATGATGGTTGTAAAATGAATGCATATGCGAATTACCTAATTTTTTTGTGTCATAGGACTCCATCATTATGCAAGATAGAAGAAATGTTGTTTTTTTTTAATTGGTTAAGTTCCACCATTGGTGGGGGTGGATCCCATGAGTCAATGTTTGTCTTTCTCTGTGTAGTTCAAACTGAATGTGGATAACCATGGTGTAATCCCGCTTGACAAGTCAATCCATCTGTACTGGGACCAATTAGTTGGGTGTGCCTTCAGAGTGACTCACCCCCTTGGTTTGCAATGTGATTTGATGTAGTATGCCCACTTCTAGACAGAGAAGTATTTTCGGTTTAAGTGAAGTTAATTCCTTAAGTATTTTCTCTTATGCATTACCAGTTGCCTTGCAGGTTTATGATGAAACCCTTTGTATTACGAGAACAACTGTCTCGGTCATGTGTGCCTTATGGCACTCAATTAGCCTTGTTTCATTTTCTTTTCATTTTGTGCTTTCTTGTTGATTAACTGCTCACTCTTCTTTGGATCCAGAGGGTGTGTCTAGGCTTAAAGTGGAGCCTTTCGAGATGCTAACCTAGTCGAGGACACCACTGGCATTTGCTAGTCTTGATTCAGACCGCCACTTGTGTGGATTGATTCCGAGCCCAAAGCCTTCACTATGAAGGTTGAAAAAGGGCATTTTGGGTCATCAATTTGCAGCTTCAAGGGACAGTTATTGGTTCATTACAGGTATCCTCGCTATTTGAGGATATAATTTTGGACTTATATCAGGAAGAGGCTATGATTTCCAAATGGCGCCCTAGGTTTTAAGTCGGCATTTCAGAGAGGTTTGGATGTTGCTTGTGTAGCCGCCTAGTTCGGGATTTATTTCTCCTGGCGCCGAACACTCCCCTTTCATGCCGTTTACCTACCATATATTGGTTGCTCCAATTTCAAAGAAGATGACCAATGAGTTTTACTAGAAGGAGTGTACTCGCGTGCTCATGAGAGAAACCAAAAGGTGCAAACAATTTGCAGCTAATGGAGTCAGGGTAAGGCTGTTTTAAGCCCATAATTGATGAAAGGAATTTTGTAATTTGGTGTTGGGTCAATATTTTTAGAGGATATAGTAGTGCCATAGCATTTAGGGTAGCTAAAAGGTTTCTTTTGAGTTGGTGACAACGAGAATGTTACTAAGAATTTGTAACCAATTTGGAAATTTTCAAGACACAAATTGCAATCTCATAATGCTATTGAAAGCGGTTTCTTGTTATTTTAAGCTCAGAATGTTGTTAGTGTTTTTTGAAGAAAGAAAGAAGCCATCTTTTATTCAAAGTGGGAAATTTTTTTTTTTTTATTGTATCACTTGAATGAAATGAAACCAGGTATGGATCACAAGGCCTTTAAAATCCAGTACGTTACCATGACCTATAGAAGTATCGATGGGGGCTGTTTACAAAGTTTGATTTAGTCCTGGCTTAGGTCTTGGATAGGTATAGGGGAAAGACCTCTGAGTATAACACTAGTTAACTTTCTAAGCCCTCTGACGTAAGTCTAGGCATTTATAGCTCCCCTCGACGGTGATGTGTACAACTTTGATTGAGGGTGTAGCTTAAAGGTGGGTCACTCTTATGGGCCTTCCCGGGTAAACACTGGGGATCTTGCACCATTATTGTTGTTTGCAGCAGTTTGGGCATAGGGCAGATGGGTTAGAATTTTTGTCACCCAAAAAAACTTGTTTTGTTTACCCATTTTTCAATATATGTGGGCTGGAGCAGATAGATATCCAATTTGGTTCTGCCGTGTCCCAGGTTCCAATCCTAGGGAAGGACACAAATCTTTCTTTGAATACCTATTGCTACTTGATGTCATCAGTTGGTTTGCAATTTATTGCAAGACCCTTTCTTAATCTTCTCTCATGGGAGTTAGATTTATTTCAAAGCCAATAAAATTTAAGTTCAAGTACTTACCTCTGGTCTACTTACCTGGCGGCCTGACTGGGATTTCTTCACTTTCCTTCACCTTAATTTGTTCCTCTTCTATGATAGTGTTTAGAGCTATCCCAAAATTTGATTGGATTCCGCTCTTCACCTCTTCCTCTTGTGCTATTCCCTAGTTAGTGAGGCAATCTGTCGCTCTATTTGCCTCTCTGAAGATATGCCTTATTGAGACCACCTTTAAATCTGACATCAGTTCCTTGATCTTGTTGATTTTGGTTTGTAGGATCTAGTCTCCCACTTGACCTCTTATAATGGTGTTGATGCATACTGTTGAATCACTTTCAAGTTCTATGTTTGTGAGTTTCAATTCTTTGCATAGTAGCAGCCCCCCTAAGGATCCCATCTACTTTTGCCCCATTATTGGTGGACTTGGGTAGTTTCACCGCCATGGCTTTTATTACTTGTCCATCTGCATTTCTAATAATACAACCTGAGCTTGCTTTGCCTGGATTTCCTCTTGAGGCACCGTCTGTGTTAAGTTTTAATCTGCCTTGGGGGAGTGGATACCATTTGATATTTTGTCTCTTTAGTTTGGGATCTGGGATAAACTGAAAGAAGGGGGGTATTCTTAAACTCTTCCAGATTTTCATCAAGTTCTCATCCCACTCTGTGAATTTTGATTTTCTTTGCATTTTTATGTGGGAATTTAGCCATTCTGTGACATTCCTTTCCATGTCTTCCAAGATTCTTCTTGGTTCTTTTTCCTTTCCCTGGAATATATGTCTGTTACATTCTTTCCATAGGTTCCACACTAGGATGGAAGGGACCGCTTGCCAACTTAGACCCCAAAATGATTCCTTTTTCTATTTTGGCCAGCTTTGGATTTGATCCCATATATTATTAGCTCTAGGAGTTTCCCAACTTAGGCTGTTTTGCAGCCAGTCCCAACATTGCTTAGCGTAGGGGCAGTTCAACAAAAGATGGTCCATGTTTTCATCTCTGTTTTTGCACATTACACACCACTGTGGCCCCTCCATGCCAATAGTCTTGAGTCTGTCTCCTATTAATATTGTTTTATGAAGGGCTATCCACAGAAAGGCTCCTGCCTTAGGAAGTATCCATTTGCCCCAATAAACTTTTCTGGGCCAATATTTTTCCTTTTCTGTCATTTGGATCTTATAACCCATTTTCATTGAGTATGTTCTTGATTTAGCCCCACAACAAATTATCCCATCTACTTGACTATTTATACACACCTTCTTTTCTTCCATTAGTTCTATTAGCTTTAGCTTAGCCAACTCTTCTAGCTGTAGACTCTAGAAATCTACCCACATGTTGCTTTCTTGGCATTTTATGAAGTCCCTAACTTTATTACCATAGTTTTTCCTTAGGGTAGGTATGTGTTCTTTTAGTTCCTGGTACTCCACAAGTGGCTTGTGGCCTCCCCAAGAGTCGAGCCAGAAATCAGCTTTCAACCCATTATTTATTTGCCATGTGATGTGATATGTTATTAGGTGTCTACTATTAATCATGAAGTTCCAGATATGGGATCCTCCCTTGGGGTTTGCCAAGGTTAGAATCCTTTCAGGCTCTTCTGAATCCAAATAGTTTTACTGAAGGATCTTGCACCATAGAAGATGGGGGTTACAATACATTTTCCAAATTAGCTTAGCTCCCAGTGCTTGGTTGTGCGCTTTTAGATTTCTAATCCTTGCTCCCCCTTCATCTTGTGGGAGGCAAAATTTATCCCAATGGATTAGTGGAATTCTATGCTCTTCATTTGAACCTTCCCATAGAAACTTTTTGAGGATGCTTTCTATGCTAGCATTTACCTTTGTAGTTAGTTGCATGCTAGACATTGCGTAGATAGGTAATGCTGTTAGTACTGCCTTGATCATGGAGATTCTTCCTGCTAGGGTTAGCCATTTAGAAGAATGGTAATTAGAAGAATGTATAATCTTTAATATTTTTCCAAATACAAACTAATCCTTACATTAAATCATCATTGGGCGAGACATGACACAAATGGATAATACACACCATGATATGAGATAGACCAAGGTTCAAAATTTCCTAGTTTTTCTCTTTCAAATTGGTTCTTTTGATTTTCCATTAAGACTAGGTCACCAATGTCAAAATTCCCATTCAAAACTTTCTTGTTATAGTTGCGACAAAGACGGTTTTGATATGCTTGAAGATGGTCTAGTGCCTTTTGTCTTCGTTCATCGAGGAATTCTAGTTCGTGCAGTCTTAACACATGGTACTCTTCATCATCAATTTGAATTTTCAAGGATACCCTTAGGGAAAGAATTTCAACCTCAATAAGTAAGATATCTTTAGAACCAAATACCAAGGAGTATGGAGTGGCACCGGTGGGAGTACGAATGCTTGTGTGGTAAGCCCATAAGGCAGGATTAAGCTGTAAATGCCAGTCATGACCAACGTCATTGACAGTCTTTTTAAGGATTCTGATGATCATTTTATTAGATGCCTCAGCTTGGCCGTTACCTTGTGGATAATATGGAGTGGAAAAATGATGTTGGATATGGAATTCTTCACAAAGATGGAAAACTTCTTGGTTTTTAAATGGGCGGCCATTATCCATGATGATGGATTGAGGGACACCATACTACAAATGATGTAATTATGGATAAACTTGGAAATTTTGGTGCCGATAATATAGGTCATAGGAATAGCCTTGATCCACTTGGTGAAGTATTCGATTGTAGTTATTATGAACTTATGGCCATTGGAAGATGGAGGATGTATCTTACCTATGAGATCAAGTCCCCATTGGGAAAAAGGCCATGGTGAAGTTATCGGTCGAAGCTCTTGTGTTGGCGCGTGTATCAAGTCTATGTGTACCTGGCGCTGTTGATATTTCTTGACGAAAAACATATGTCCTTTTCCATGTTAGGCCGATAATAGCCTAGTCTCATAATCTTCTTGGCTAAGGTAGGACTGCTAGAATGGGATCCACATATAACCTCGTGTATCACACATTAGGTTTCTTGTGCTTCTTCAGCATTGAGACATCTCAACAAGGTATTATCTAAGGCATGTCTATAAAGGGTATCTCCGATGATGGTATATTTGGAAGACTTATAGATGAATTTCATATGTTGGTTGTTTGATAGGTCTAAGGTTAGGATTTGGGAATGCAGGTAGTCATATATGTCCTTGTACCATGGGGAAGTGGGACCAAAAATCTCACACACCATCATAAAATCTAGGACGTCATAGGAAAGGACCAAAAACTATTTGACCAAGAACTCGAATATAGGCACGTTGCTAGGTATATCCAATAATGAACCAACAGTTGCCATAAAATCTACTGCCCTATTTTGAATGTGAGGTATTTGTTGAAAGCTAATGTTCTCAAAATATTGCTTAAAGCTGTCTGCCATGTGCTTGTATGGGGCAAGTTTCCCATCTTTAGTTTCATACTTGTCATTAACTTGTCGAACTACTAGCTGAGAGTCTCCATAAACATGTAAATACTTAATCTTCCATTGGATTTCCATTTTCAATCTTGTTACAAGGGATTCATATTCCGCTATGTTGTTTGTGCTAGGAAAAACAATTTTGAATGACTTAGGAATAGTGTCACCTTGCGGTGTAACAAACAATATACCTACTCCTGAACCACGATTAGTATGGGACTCGTCAAAGTATAACTTCCATGTTGTTCTTTTGTTAATGGTGAAGATGAACTCATCAAGAAAATCTGCAACTAGAGGATGGTCAGCCTTAATTGGTGCGTTTTCCAACTGATCTGCAATACCTTTCCCTTTTATAGCTTTTCTTTCCACATACTGGATGTCATATTCACTAAGTATCATTACCCATTTATCCAATCAACCTGTAAGTGCTGCTTTACTGAAGAGATATTTCAATGGATCTATCTTTGCGACTAGCATGGTTTGGCGGTTTAGCATGTAGTGCCTAGGTTTTTGAGTAGCAAAAACTACTGCAATACAAGCACACTCTATGTGACTGTAGTTTAGCTCATATCCCACCAAAGTATGAATGATATGTCTTTCATGAACTTCATCATAATTTTGTGCAAGGAAGGCTCCTAGAGCGGATTGGGTCACTGAAATATAGAGTATCAAAGGTCGGGTATCTATAGGTGGCATTAACACAGGTGGTGTAAGAAGGTAATCCTTGATCTTCTGAAAAGCTTCTTGACATTTGGCTGTCCATACAAATGGTACCCCATTTTTGAGTAGGTGTTGGAATGGATGTATCTTGTCTACTAGCTGTACTATGAAGCGTCTTATAGACTATAATCTCCCTTGTAGTGTTCTTAGCTAATTGATGTTCGCTGGTGGAGGCATGCCCAGTATAGCCTTTAATTTTGCTGGATCCACCTCAATGCCTCTTCTAGAAATGATGTATCCTAGAAGTTTTCCTGATTGAATGCCAAAGACACATTTTTTTGGATTTAGTATTACTTGGTATGCTTCTAGTCTTTGAAATATCCTATCTAGGACTTGTAAGTGATCAACTATTGTCATTGATTTAGCTATCAGATCGTCCACATAGTCTTCAATGAGAGTATGTACAAGGTCATGTAATATAGTTGTCATGGCGTGTTGATATGTAGCTCCAACATTTTTGAGCCCAAAAGGCATGACGTTCCAACAATATGTTCCCCATGGACATGTAAAAGCTATTTTGTGCTGGTCCTCAGATGCAATCTTGATTTGATTATATCCAGAGAAACCTTCCATGAGGGATAACATCTCATATCCTACCGTTAGGTCCACTATCATGTCAATGTTTGGTAAAGGGAAGTCATCTTTAGGAAATGCCTTGTTGATATCTTTGAAGTCTATACAAATGTGGATGCCCCTAGATAGTTTAGTCACTGGAACAAGATTAGAAATCCATTATGCATACTCTACTGATCTGATGAAATCGACATCCAATAGTTTCTTAAGTTCAACTTTGACTAGTAGGGTTTTTTGTGGATGCATTTTCCTTAACTTCTGCTTGACGGGCTTAACACTTGGTTGTAATGGTAGATGATGCAATATAAGGTTAGGATCTAGCCTAGGCATATCAACATATGACCATGCAAAGTTTATCTATCTTTTTGTAAAGAAGTCCCAAAAATTTGGTTGCCCTGTCTCTGTCAAAGATGCAGAAAAGTAAATTACCTGAGGATTTTCTTCAATGTTTATGTTGATCTCGATAGATTCTTCAACTAACATTGGTGACTTTTCTTGAGCAACTGGGAGAATGTTCAAACCTCTATCCTTGGGTGCCTCAGAAAGGTTTTTTCCCTTGGATGTGTCATTTATTTTTACTATTTCTTCGTCCAAAGGCAGCTTTTGGTTTTCACCTAGGGACTTTTCATTTTCATTTTTTTCATTATTTTTGTTTTTGTTTTCACTTTTGCCACTGGAGGTGTGAACAATCTCCCCAAAATATGCCATGTTATCCGAGTCTATGGTACATCTAGCCTTATGATCACCTCTAGGTATTCCTTCTTGTAGTCCCATGAACTCAGTTATCCCTTCATCATTCTCAAATCTGTCTAAGATGGATGTACCTTGTTGATCCCAATCGATAAGTTGGGGATATACGAGGTGCATGTCATCATCAAAGTTATCAAATGTGGAGGCTGACAAGGTGAGGATAGATTGGTTGACATGGTCACAAAAGTTTTGGACTAACTCCTTTTTGTTCTTTTTCCTAGGGATAAATAGACTTTGACGTGGGACCACTATAAGGGCTAGGTCGTTAGAAGATGGTTCATTAGGTTCCCAAGAGGCAGGATCAAGGGTTTCCCAATAATAAAGCTTAAGCCATTCTTCTTTTGAAAAGGAATTTTTAGGATGGGACTCAGTTGATTTTGGCGACGTATTTAGAATTTGGTAAAGTTCCCCAAATAACTTATCCAAGTCCATTATTTTGGTAGAGGAAAGGGAATCCAATTCATATTCGTTTGAGTAAGGGGAGTCATAGTAGAATGGGTGAAATGGTTTGTGAGATATCTCAATGTGTTCAGAAGCACTTACTTCCTCTTGTGATGGTACTGAGGTACTAGGAATGCCAATCCTAATCTGTTGAAACCCTAGCCCTAGGCCTTTTGGTCATTGTGAAAAAATGATTGGTTAAATCCTTCCATTCTGATGTAGTCCTAACCCACTATGTCCATCATATCCTTTCTTTTGCATTATCATGAAGCCTTTTCCATATTGATCTTTAGATATTTGAATAGATGGTGGAGGGTTTTCATCGTCTTCATTATATAACCAGGACGTGACATATTCTTGGTCCATAGCTTCTTTACTTAACTCTCCCCATTTTGTGAATTTCATCATAGGAGGAACATGTATTGTGACAATTGAATGTTTCCTATTTTCTATGGGTAAACTGTATGACTTAGGAGGAACCGGCTGGTTGACACAATAGGATGCTTTCATGTGATATTCTCCGCAACCCTTATCTTGGATCTTGACCTTAGGAGTGGATGACGGTGGTTGTGATGCAATGCACTTGGAAAGAGTTGATGGATCAACATACAAGGATAAGGTGGAGGATGAAGCCTCTTGATTAATTGGCACCTGTCGTTGTGGTATTTCATGTAGGCTTATGCATATTGGAAAGGATTTGGATCACCATCAATTGTGATCTCGACGCCATTGTACGAGAATTTAAGACATTGATGGTAAGTGGAAGGTACAAATTTCATAGCATGTATCCAAGGTGTACCCAATAACATATTATAGGGAAGGGCATGGTCCAAGAATTGGAAACTAGTGTCCATAAGTATAGGGCCAATCTTGATAGGGAGTGTTACAACTCCTTTAGATGATCTTTCCTCATCATCCTATGCCTTAATGACTATAATCTTAGTGGTGTCCACATATGCTTCTGAGAATCCTAATGCCTTAACCAATTTAAAGGTGCTAAGATTTAACCCTGCTCCTTCGTCTACCAAGATTCGTCTGACTTTGGTTTGATGGAGAAGAAATTCAAGGTGTAGTGGATCATTATGGTTGGTTTCCTCAATTGAATAATCCCGTTGAGAGAAGGTGGCATGATGAGAATTGGTTAAGTATCCTACCATTTCTTTGAAACGATTGACATCCAAGTTGGTGGGGACAGTTGTGCTTTGTAAGGCTTTGTCTAGAATGGCTCAATGATCAGGTGATAGGGTCAACAGTTCCAATATGGATATTTGTGTTGGGGTCTTGCCCAAATGGTTAAGTAAATTATACTT
The DNA here is from genome assembly GCA_007115665.2 of Sequoiadendron giganteum. Lineage (NCBI taxonomy): Eukaryota > Viridiplantae > Streptophyta > Pinopsida > Cupressales > Cupressaceae > Sequoiadendron > Sequoiadendron giganteum. Next base: position 421,511,046 of record CM021102.1, on the reverse strand, counting down.
AGGCTTGGAAGATTATGGTTGTGGCTCCGATGAAGGACCTGGAAGGGCTTTCTTAGTTCTGTGTGTATTGACATCACATTCAAGACGCTTCTTTATGGTAATGGTATGGATATTTTCATTAGCAACTCGAATATGATTGATGATCGTACCTAGTTTATAGTCATACTTGGTACTGGTATAATTGGTTGAGGTATTATTCTTAGTTCCTGAACTGGAGGCCTTTCCTTTCCCACGGTCATGTAATGGGTTTGTGAAGACCTTGTGATCACTATTTTTGGTATGTTTTTCCCATTGACTTCTATGGTTCCGTCTTCAACAAAATATTGTATGATGTTCTTCAGTTGTCATCATTATTGTAGGTTATGTCCCTTAGTTTGATGGTATTCACAAAAGGCGTTGTCATCCCACCATGAGGGTTTAAACTATCCAGGATCATACTGTTTTGGCTCCAGAGGTTGTATGAGTTTATGTTTAATCAGTTCTTTGTAAATTGTCTCAATTGGTTCCCCCAAGGGGGTAAAATCACATTTTGGAAATCTCCTCTATGATCGTTGTTGTCGTGAATTTTGGACAAAGTTGGTGGTTTGATCAACACTATTGAGCATGTCACGAGAGGGATTGTATCCTCTAAGTGTGATGATAGGTCTTGTGTGTAGGGTGTTAGCATCAACAACCATGTCATTAGTTACATTTTTGTTTCTAGATCAAAATTTGTTTCTATCGTTGGGAGTGTTTTGGTGTTGAACAATTGGATTCCTACCTAGTGTCTTAATTTCCCCTTTGTCAATGAGAGCTTTCTCTAGTATAATACCTTTTTGCACTAAGTCTAGAAAAAGGGTACAACAATGTACTCGTAAGTCACTTCATAGTTTTGGATGAAGATTTTTAAGGAATATTGTGACTTTTTGTTTGTTTGGTATCTCAACTGGACATCGACTAGCTAAACTTCTCCATCTCTGGAAAAAGGTGGTGAAGTTTTCACCATCTTCTTGCATGGTGTGACACAAGGTAGCTATCATGATTTCATTGTCCATGTTGAAGGAAAAATGTTCCACAATTTTTTTTGCTAATTCGCCCCATGATGTTATGCCGTATGGAAGTTTAGAGAACCATTCCAATGCTATTTTGACAAGGGTTCATGAAAAAAGTCTCATAAGGTACGTGGGGTCATACGAGATGTCCATGCATGTTGTGGAAAATTCTCTGATGTATTATAGAGGATTCCTCTTCGCATTATACTTAGGAAAATTCGGTATAATGTATCTGTGTGGGAAGGGTGTCATGTATAACACTTTGTCAAAAGGACATGGACACAAATCTTGCGCTGAAATGGTTCATTTTCCTGATATTGACATACTGCCCATTTGCTGTTGGAGAGCTTGCATTTGATTTATCAGAACATCTACTTGTGTTAAAGATGTGTTGATTGCATTGCTAGGATTGATGTAAGTGTTCTGAAATGCAATATTTTGCGATGGATTTTGATTTGGTGTGGGAGTATGTCCTGACATAATGTTCTGTGATGGATTATGATTTGGTGTAGGAATATGTCCTATTTGTATTGTCCCTATTTGCAGAATGACAATATTGGTGCTAATTTTTGGTATAGCCTGTGTCGTGTTTACAACAATTTTGGGTCTTTTACTTCCGGTGTTTGTGGTAAAGGGGTTTGATGAGGATGCTCCTGCAGTAAATTGTAGGCTCTGTGTTATACCAAATGGTGTTGTATGTACAGTTGAGGAAATTTGAGTAGGTATTCCAGATGGTATGGTTGTAGTAATTTGAGGAATAGAGACACTCGATGTCATGGTTTGTGTTGCTTGTGTAAATGAAGCCTTTAGTGTGTGGATGTCAAATCTTGGAGGTAGCATGGAACCTTCTACTAGCATATTTTTTAGGTATCTTTCGAGATCTTGTGCTAAACATTCATCTACAAAGGACACAAATTCGAGATCTTGGATAGCGCAGTCTATGTCTTCTACTTGAATATGTCCATGTGTGTCTCTAGTGACAAATTTTTCAAGCAAGGTTTTGTGAGGTCTTGTTGATCCTGATGGTATGTTTGAGAAGGGTTTGATGAAATCCTGTGAATTAACTATTTCTCTATGTTTCTTTTTAGACCTTGTTTTGACCATGAAAAATGTTGCTCAATGCGGGGGAATGCAAAACTAGGTCTAAACTGATACGATCTAGTCTATGTTTTTGGATTTTCTAATATAATGAATGAATGTTGCTATTTTTTTGGTATTTTTTGACAAATAAAGGATGTCTAAAATGATGATATGCTAGGATAACAATATGCAAATTTCTAAACAAAATCCTAAGGTAATTTATTTTGATTGATTCTAAGAGGAGGTTACCTACCACCTATAGCTTAACCAAGGCTACGATTTAACTTTGTCAAGAAACTTGATGTAGGACTAGGACCGAAAGATAAGGTGAAATCCTAAACTAGACTAATGAGTTGGAAGGATTCACAAGTAGGACAAAATATATTATTGACAAGTGACTAGGTTCAATGACAATGACTGTCGAAATATGGGTTTGTCCAAAGTGCGGAAAGTTGGCCTATTCTGAGATATGAAAATTCCTAATATGCAACTAAGTTTCATAATTGGATGCCTTCACTAAAGCTAAATAACACCTAAAAGATGGAAAATGGGAAGTTTGAGCAATTTTCTAGTTTTTGTCCAAAGGTGACTATGAAAAATAGAGATTGAGATGACAGTTTGGTTTTAGATTGTGATAGTGAATTCTAGTTTTTTTGTTGACAAGCAAATGCGGTTCACTATTACAAATGCATCATCGGATTTATCAGATGCGATTTTCTGTGTCAAATGTGGTTTTCCTAGTAAATTAAGTCTCAGTTTAATGACAGGAAAATGCGACTCACTATGACAGTTGCGGCTAAGTTTTAAACAGATGCGACTTGTAATGACATATGTGACTTAGAATATCAGATGCAACTCAAAAAATTTTGGTAAATGATAGTGGACTCTGGTTTGACAGTTGTGAGTTTCTGGTTAATAGATGTGACTCAGGTTAATAGTTGCGATTTTCTACTTAGCAAATGCTACTCATTTTGACAAATGTGGTTTTTGATGAATTGGGTTTTCGACTGATTTTGTTTCGTGATCAAATTTTAGAAAATGTAAACAAATTGAAAGCAAAGTGTTTTGGTTTGAAAATCATGAACGTGTATATTTTCATAAAACATGTACAATTCCTAAGGCTGGCAGTGACAATACTTGTTGAATTCTCACTTGGGTTTCCCCAACTACGCTTATTCAAAGTGGATGACTAGAAGCTTGACCACACTGGCTCCCCCTTACACAACACACACTTCTCAGGTGAACCAAGCTTCAATTCCCATGACTCTCCCATGGTGAATTTTTCATCTCTACTATGAACTATATAAACGTGAGACGACTTCAGAGGTCCGACCCCTTGTACCAACAAATAGAGGTTTTTGGTTAATCTAAAAACAAGTTGGCGAATTAGTATGGGCACCCATTTAGAAGGCCACAGAAGAGGCAATATTATCCCAATCTACAGAGGTTACACTCTATAGGCTTTGATGCACAACAAGGGTACTAGGGGAATCAATTTCTGCTCCGTAGGAGCTCATGTAATGCCGAGTTTCCCTCAACATTAAAATTTCTATACCGGTTGGGAGTAGCTTGGTGAAAAAGTCATCACCGGTTATGAGTTTCTTTGGGATGAGTAATTTTTCCCACCAAAGAAGGCCCAAATTCTAGAGTCAGTAACAGTTTCTCTTACACCTAGGATCGCACGAATGCATAAGGGGAGAGGATACTTCTATTACCAAATCAGGATCTAATCTAACACAGTTCAAGCACAAAAGACATTGATTCTTTTTAAAACCCAAATGAAAATTATGTAATCTACTCAAGAATTTTTTTTTTTAAATTTAATTTTTTTCTCTTCGAATTTGGTCTTGTAAAAAAATTGTCAGTAGTTTAACTTTTCTGTCTTCATCAAAGGTCTTGCAAAACATAGATTAGTAGTTTATCATTTTTTTGTCTTCATCAATCGTTGTGCAGAAAGGTTTTCGAATGATTGTATTCTATGAATCAACCTGCAAACACTATGTTAACTCCCCTAAAACACACTAAAATGCGAAATTAGTTACTATAAATTTAAAAAATAAAAATAAAAATACGAAACTTTGGAAAAATGTTTACCAGTCAGATGCGTTGCAGAATAAAGAAGATGTGTCGCAGAAAAGAAAATGCATCTTAGGAAGTCAATTGCGTCATTTTGTACTACATATGTGTCACTCTGTACCTATACCTACAAAAAATTTAAAACTTCTACAGATTTGAAGACGGTATCTTCACGTCGGGTTCACCAAATGTAGTGTTGGAATAAAACTGCAAACAAGATTGTTAATCTAATAAAAGCATAATACTAATCTACGTTAGACAACAAAGAACAAGGAAAACAAATGAACATATAAACAAGAATGATCTCACTAAATATCTGTATAAATCCTTGAATGACCTCAATTGCACTTCTCCATTTTACCATTGTAATATAGTTTCCCTAATATTTTATCAAGTATGCAAGTATGACCTATTGATTATTGACTTAGAAAAATATCGAATATTATTAAAAGCTTCCTAAAAGTATAAAGATTCTAGGAGGAGGAATAATGATAATGTCAGGTCAATTTATAGAAAATTGGTTTTTGAACGATCGACTCAAATTAAAAAGACAAATCGACGATTGAGATTAAGGAATACCATGCATTAGAGATTCAGTATTAGTAATAACGCGAGTGAAAAAGCGTAACCGATGGAGATTAAATTGAATAAATAATTTAATCTTTAGTTGAGACAGTTCAAAATTTAGAAGAATAATGATTGCATGTAAAAGATAAAGAAGAAACATTGTGTTCGAATGCACAAATGAATGAATGAATTAAATAAAAGTTATTTAATTAATAATAGTTTGCACGCAGAAGAGTAAGACTGTCTGATTAAGACAAAAGGTTTGTTTGTTAGGAATAACTCAAGAGATAACTGACTAATGAATAATTAGATAACTAAGCGATTATCTAATCACAGAGGAATATTCGAGGAATAATTATTTTTATGAATTAAATGTTTATTTAATTCAACATTCAAAGTTTGAAAATTAAATTAAATAAATAAAGATTTATTTAATTAGCTATCGAAAAGGTTATTGAATAATTAAAAAATTCAAAATGAATATTTAATTATAGTTGAAAATGTGATAAAGGGGTAATTTAAATAACAATTTATTTAATTTGGAAAGAGGATTAATTAATTAGTGAAGTAATTAAATAAATAACATTTATTTAATTAATCAAGAAAGAATAAAGCTCATAATGAATTAATTAAATAATTAAAGCTATTTAATTAATAGAGGATAGGTGAATTTAGAAAATAATTAAATAATTAACATTATTTAATCATGACCGTGAACATTAGAAATATGTCGAAAATGGTGTCGTAGGCCTAGACTAATTTTCAATGTCTACACCCTTAATTGTGTGTTTTTTACTCAAATTTGTTGGGAGGTTGAAGAATTTAATTTATTTTATCAATATGCCCCTAAAACAAATAAATTATTAATATACTTAGTGTTATAATAAAAATAGGGTGTCCAAGTAGTGTGAAATTATCAAGGGTGAAAATTAATAATGCTACATCTAGCCTCCACTTTAGTGGGAGTATTACATTCATACTCACACTAAAGGAATAAATTCTTTTATTGAAAAATTGAAGAGACATGATGAAACCAAGTTGAGGGATGCACAAGCCCCCGACTTAGGATATCATCAATCTACAATGCTAAGACAAACATGAAGTAAATATATCACACACAAGACAAAGCAAGATTCAATGATACACAAATCAATCAATGGAGTACACATAAAAGCATACAAAAAAATAAATAAAGAAAACATGATGTATACAAGGAGTACATGAAGAAAACACATGGAATAGATAGAGAAAAATGTGAAATACATAGAGCAAACAAACCAAATACATGAATAAAACACACAAAATACACAAGGAAAACACATAATTAACATATTACAAATAGAACATAAAAAACAAGGTTAGTATGCTAAAAAGGATTCAAGTCAATAAGGTAAAGAGACCTCAGTTTGAAAATTTATCCCCATACCAAATATCATCCATCTTATAAAAATGTTAAAAATGGTGCTATCATGGGACCAAGAAGTTGTGTTATGCTAAATCACACATGAGCTACACAAATCCACTGGCTAGCAAGCTTTGTTATGCTACATGTACATGAAATATGATGGGTTTCATAAGGCAACACATGGCTCTAGTGGCAAGAATGTTGTGTTATGCTAGCTGGCCATGTAAAAAGGTGCTCAAGTTCACAAACTAGGAAGCTCTCTTATGCTAGGTCTATGGACTATTTTACCAATCATGATTCAAGGAGCACATAAAAGTTTAATGTCATGGGGGACAAAAAAATGCTTAATGTCACAAGGGAAGAACTGAAAACCACACCTCAAGCATAATTATAAAAAACACCACCATCAAAGAGGTATGCCAATAAGTCAAAACTCACAAGATGCCAATGAAATGGATAGAGTGATATACCCCCGTTAAAATGTTGGCATACTTGCTATGTTGATATTTTAAGGAAAAGAAGGGGGGAAGAGTGGATCCTCAAGAAGAATGCATACCTCCAAAACTATTTATCCTTTCCCCCTGTGTATAGGCAAGGGGAAAACATGCTAGAGATTATCATGTTGCTACCATAAATGAAATATGTTTGCATGTATATTGTACCACCATGAATGTCAATGAGAAAAAATATGGAGCTATAAATAACACCTAGTGAGGAGCAACACCATAGGAGAGATCTTATCATTTAGAATGAATAGGTGCATTGAAACATGGAAGAGTAGTAGCACCAAAATAATGTAGTAGCTGTATTTTATTGCTCAAGGCTTGACATTCATTGGTGGAATGACCATGCACTTGATGATATGCAAAAAAAGTTATTTTTATGAAATTTCTTATGTATTGGAGGACAAGAGTAAACAAGTGGGATTTGAGAAACCTCAAAAAATAATGCTCTTGCTTAGATAGGGGATAAGTGTTGAGAAATTATGTCTCAACTTCCAGCTTGAAGTCCTCATTTTCATGCCTTGGTGATTTTGTGTTTTCTCAAAGTTCTGGCGGAGGTGGAGTCAGGATGGAACTTGGCATTGTTCTATTTGCCTAAGTTCTAGGTCTCTGGCGGAGGTGGAACTGGGATGGAACTTGGCATTGTTTTGTTTGCCTAAGTTCTGGGTTTCGGTTCTCATTCCTACTCCAACTCCGCTTCCTACCATCTATTTCTTCTTGCTTCGCTTCGTAGGTTCTGGCGGAGGTGGAACCAGTTTTGGAAGTTGGCAATGTCCGTTTGCCAGGTTCCTGTTTTAGTTTCTGTTCCGACTCTGGGTCCGACTCCTGCTTTTGTGATCTAGTTCTTCTGGATGTTTGGATTCTCCTCGGGGTGTTTTCCTCTGCCTTGTCCTAGTTCTGGATTGTTGTTTCTTGCAGTTGGTGGAGGCGGAACCGGAACCGGATTGGTTCCTGATCTTGGACTTTTGGTAAAGTCCTGTTTCTGTTCCTGTTTCGTCCCCGACTCTGACTTCGATCTTTTGTGTTCCCATCTTGGTTTGACCCCGGGTTGACTTTACCCAGTCAGAACTATTTTCGATGAGTTCCCCTTTGCCGTGGGCGGACGCGGAACCGAAATGGTTCCTGAACCTAAAATTTTGGTGGAGTCATATTTCGACTCCAGTTCCGTCTCTGACTCTGGCAGTGTGTATTTTCGGTGGAGTCCTATTTCGACTCTTATTCTGGCTCTGGCTCCGGCAGTGTTAGAAATGACTTGAAGTCTTGGTCGTGCCCGATGTCTATTTGACCGTTTTGGTTGCTCTGTCAGCTGCGATTGCTGATGGGTCTTGGATGCGTGGCACCTAGTTGAATAGTGATTGGATGGATACCAAGATAGTTATTGTGGCAGTTGCATTTTTCAACGAAGGGTGGCGAGCTCAACCGTTTTGGTAATGGCATTGAATGCATGGACGACTCGTTGCAGGGAGATCTGTCAGATTCGACCAGATGCGTGATTTGAGGATGGACTTCATTACTCTTCTGAGTCAGTTACATATGGATGAGAGATGTGTTATTTCTCATAAGTTAGACAAGTCAAGAGTTGAGTCATAGGTTGCAGAGCAAGTTTGAAGTTGCGAGCTGAAGAATAGAAGGACGTGAGTTCTTGAGGAGGGTTTTGAACTGTATGTTGTAAAAACATTGTAACAGTGAATCTGAAACTCTCTGGGTGATTGTGAGTTGAACAAAGAAGTCTGGATATTGTATGTAATCAATTCATTATTGTAATACAATAGATTTGACTTTGTGTGGTGGGTTTTTTGCCTGAAAGGGTTTTCCCACGTAAATATTGTGTCATCTTTGTTTTGCTTATCTTTCTGGTTTCTCAATACCATGGTTGTATGCATCTCTATAATTTTTAGAAACTGTTAGTTTTTCATTTTTGCTTCTCTCCCTTGTTGTAAAGGTGTTAAGGGAATGTATTCCGCATTGTTGGGTCAGTAGATCCACTTTCTTTTCCCTTCAATAAGGAGTAGGAGAAAATCCTTTCTCTTGTGAAGTAAATATTGATTTTTACCACAATAAGTTACAAATATAGGAGGATGAGATGTAAATGGAGAAGGTTGGAAACCTAAGCCTCTTTTCGCCAGATACATTGTAGACTTCACATGATCCTTAACTCCTTGTTTCAGGTTTCCTTATACGCAAGTTTAGAAATCATTTTATATCCAACCCCATCACATTTCTCTAACTCATATGGAGGAGGAGAAGTCTTTTCTAAATTATTATTATAATAATTTATTCTTTTTAAAGAATGCAAATATTTTTAGGTGTTCAAACATTAGGATTATTTATTGCCAATACATGAGGGAAAAAAGCTAGAGAGCACCCATCACCATAATGGGATAATATTTTTAGAGAAGAAGATTGAGAAAATGAAAAAAAGAGTCCCTAGGTTTAGATTGTACTATTTTATACTCTCCCACAAAGGAGGGTGAAAAATATAATTAACCCCAATCATCACCAAACCATGTGTTTGAAGATGAAGCAATATTTGGATTATTGTTTGCATTTTGAGAAGAGGAATGACAATATTATGTTGAAGCAAACTCCAAATATTTAGGATTTGATGGTGTGATTTTATACTCTACAATGAAAGTAGGTTTAAAATATAACGAACCCCAATCATCGTTATTCATAGTATCATTATCATTGTAAGACAATGGTTGAAATTTTGAAGATGGAATCAAAGTGCTAAGAGAGTTAAAAAAATTATGTTCCAGTTTGGTGTGTAAATATTTCTTCATCCACTTTAATCATATATATCTTGTTATTATATTCATATTTCATTATATAGTAGAGAGTTGGTGGGATTCCCTTCATGGAATGAATCCATGGTCTACCTAGAATAAGGTTATATGAGAGAGGATTCAACATGACATGGATAAGGGTAGGTAAAATAATGAGACCTACCTAAATAAGTAATGTTATTTCTCTCAATAGTTTCCTAATGACATTATCGAATTTGTGAATAGAAAGAGCATTGGGTGTAATGAGAGATTCATCCACACCAAGCCTATGTAAAAGGCCAATGCTACAAACATTAATAACTAATCAATTATCAATGAGAGTATGTCTAATCCCAGTTTTATTTATGACAACAAATATCATTAGAGCATCATGTTTCTTTTGAACTAAACAAGATGAGGTAATTCATGTTGAGGGAATGTGATATCTAAGTTTGTTGTCTTCATGCTATCTAATAAGGCTATTACATCGTTCGGTTTAATGAAAGGTGGTACAACAATATTTTGAAAAGCTTCTTGGAGCATACCATGGTAGGTAGGTGAAGCTTGAATTAAATCTCGAAGAGATATTTTGGCTGGAGTATTACAAAGTTTCTCAATAATATCATACTTTTTGTCACTACATCAAGGAGGATGAGGTGTAGAGGGAAGATATGGTTGAGAAAATGGAATGGAAGTTAGAATTTAGCTTGGTGGAATATTATTTCAAGTGTTATATGTATGGGATATTGCATGGTAATATGGTTGTTGCAACAGATTTGGGTGTGTGAGTTGTTTTATAAAGTTTAGGAAATGGCCAGGAGGTTTAGACTGGTTTGAAGGAGGTCCAATAATTAGGGAAGACAATTCAATGTTTAATAAAATGGGAAGGATGATAAATGATAAGTTTTGGTTTAGGACATCTCTTGAGAGGGGTAAAGAGAAACATCTCGAGAAGATGCATAGTCTAGGCACAAAAAACTATTTGTATGCTGCCCCCAAGGGAGAACCAAGGAGGTTGGCTATGATTTTTATCACTCTTGATGAGAAAATTAAGAAATTTTATAAAAATTATATGAACTAGGTGAATTAGAGCCAAACTGGAAATGTACATCAAAATCTAGAAGCTTTAGGGCTAATTGCGAGAAAAAATAACTAAATTTGAACAAAGATCATAAATAGGGTTTCACACATAAATTTTGATTCCAAATTGACTCGACATGGGTGTGGGTTCCCTAGACTAGAGGTGTAAGATTTGAAGAGTTTAAAATTTTGGAAATCAAGTACAATTTTTGAGGATCCAAGGTTGCACATATTTAGATCTGAAAGATTTTTTATTTATGGAAATGCATGAAAACCCAATTTGTCTATGTCAAGCAAACACATGCATATAGTTATATATTTTTAAAGAAATGAAATATGTTCAAATGAGATTTTTCTAAATTTGAATTGCTGCAACTATATGAATTTATCTTAAAAATGATGAAAAATAACACTTTTTGATCTTTTGAAAGAATAATAATATTCAAATATTTACTTTTTCAATACTTTTCACTAAAATGTGCATGCACTTTGACAAATGAAAATACCCTAAGATTGCACTCACACTTCACAAATGAAATAATTTAGATATGATCCCTAAACAAGGAAAATAAGATTTAAAATTATGTAATTAAATTCACAATATTTTTAGTTTTTCTCTAAATTGAATTCACTAAGTTGCTTAATGCGCGATGAACAATGCAAATTCTTAATTTTGGAAATAAAAAAAATAAAAAACAATAAAAAGACACTAAAATAACCTAGGTTTTGAATCAATTCTTAAGATTTATCCTATAAAAATAAGAAAATTGCAAGTGTAGGATATGTCGGGTTCACAAAAATGTAGAGTAGGAAAAGTGATCCTAGATCCAGCTAGATTAACTAGGATCAACTTCTTTTCACTTTAAATCCAAATTAAAACACAATCCAACTAGGGTTTGATGATTGTCTAGCTTCGATAATAGAGATCCATTCTCCTAAGGTTTGGTTCTCTTGAGCTGCAAAGAGGAGAATTTCGATGTGTGTTTTATCAAGTCTATTTGACATAAATCCTAGATTTAAAAATATAATTTATCGCACAGATGAAAATTGAAACTGTCAGAACAATGCCAGATCTAAAAAGGAGATATAAAGAGGAACCTATGACTAAAAATTGGGCCTAAATTTGATAGTCAAGGGTGATAGAATTGTAGACCCAAAAAGTTTCTTTTTCGAGATCTACAAACTCCAAAAGGTAGGCTATAGTCTACTCTATATTTTTTGTGATCATTGCTTAACAAATTCTTTCAATCTAACTTGCACACATGAAAAGAGGGAGGAAGGTTGTGTTGTATAGGGGATTTCCTAAGTCAAACCCTATTTTAGTGTTTCCTTCTCCATGTACAACAAATGATGATGATCAAGAGGGCATGCCTTAGGTTAGGCATAGGCCAAAATAATAAATAATAAATGGTAATGTTAACTTAGGTATGAAACCCTTATCGATGTGATGTTCACACTATAATCTGTGGCCAAAGGTTGTTTGAGGGATGCTTGAATTGATTGAAGACTTGCAAGAGGTTATTCCACAAAACATAATAGATTGTTGTAGCTAGAATGTAGAGGATAAATCAATACATCTTCATAATAATTTCATCATAACATAATAATTCCTTTTCTAATATTTAAAAGAGAATGCAACATTGTAAATTGTCACCCTTGACAATTTCACACTATATTTTTCTCCCTTTTAAGTGTATAGACCTAATTGAACACCTAATTTCCTAAATTATGCATTCCATAGCCCATTTAAACATTTATCAAAAAATTACAAGTGAAAAACAAATGCATTCATTTAATACTTTTCCATCGACTCCTTAATTCCCAAAAAATAGGTCCAAGACACTAACACTTAGGGTGTCTATGTCTCCCTATTTTGGCTCCAAATTTAAAAATGTCAAAGGTGGCCTTTTATTAATTAAAACTCAAATGTCTATTGTCGGCTATCAATATTCAATTTGCAAGAAATTAGAATAATTTCATATAAATACCTAGTTATTGCATCATTTGAACTCTAATAAGCAACTATATTATACAAATTATTATCAAGAGAATTATCAAGCAAGTCAAGAGTATCATTTCAATGATTTATTTCAGTAATTCAAGATCAAAGCATCATGTCAAAGTGTGTATGATTTTGTTCATGTTTATTTTATCATATTGTTTGTGAAGACTAACCCTTGTAGGTTTCCAAGAAAGTTAAGCAAGAACCATTCAAGCCATGAGGGGATTTGTATGAATTCAGTCCTTCAAGGAATCCATTGGAGAGTGGTGAGTTGTAGAACTTTGTTGATTCATCATTCCTTTTTGATCATTTATCCCTATCTCTCAAAAGGATAACTTTTCTATCGTTGAAATTTCCATCAAGTGGAAGTGGAAACAATAACACAGGGTTTGACTAAGGAAAGCCTCTAAATAGCACAACCCTTCCTCTCTTTGAATGTGCAAGTTTCAGGTTTGAAGAAGATTGGAGGAAGTTTAAAGATCAATTGTTTATTGTTGCAATTAAACCATACACCTTGAAAAATCATGAAAACTCAATTATTTTAGAATCTGATAGTGATATGACAGTGTGATAAATGAAGAATAAAAGCTTTGACCTGGCACCAAAGAACTGCAAAATCATATATCAATTCCCGCTATAAAGATATAGGTGCCCTGGGCAACTTAGTCCAACATTTTTAGCTCCAAATTTATATAAGAGGTGCACAGATTCCTACTCAGTCTATTTCTATAGTTTGATTTCCTTTGTGACTTTCTAGATCTGTTATTTTTGCATTAGAATAATCATTTGCATTATTAGGTTAGCCGAATCATTATATTTCATCCTTAAGGTCATTTTAAATTTGGTCAAGGGTAGGTTGAATCACCTTTCAGGTTGTAATTCAATCATATATCTTGTCCAAATCTATAAAAACCCCATAAACAACCCATCCACAATAATACCATTCCCCTTTTTTAATGAAACAAGGAAAAGGTGTCAAACCCACTTCCTAAAAAGAGAAAGGTTTCATTTTTCCAACATTTCATTTTGGTGAACCCAACATATTAACATTATATACCTTTTGAAATTTGAAACAATTCACCCTAGATCTAGGTTTTACATTGCATTGCTTTGCATTGTTCATTTAGAAATTCATTTTTGCATCATAAAAGGTATATATATATTTTTAAATATATACCATATTGCATTATAGGTTATAATAGGGTTTATTTCAGTCATTATAACTTAGATCTACATCTCAATTGCATTCAAAAATCTAGATGAGGTCATTTAAATCTGAAATCAAGCTTGAATTTATTTATTGCATTCATTTAGGTATCTTGCATATAGCTAAAAAAGTGAAAAATTACATTATTTTACTTCAAAAAGCATATCAACATCATCATTTTCAGAGTTTGGCATATTAGAATCTGTCAATTATTGTATTTTAGATCTTGAGATTGTATTCACAATTGTCATTTATTGTTCATTTTTTTTCAAGATTATTGCACATTTACATTTTGAGTTACATTGTCATAACTTGAGAAAATTTTGGAAAATTTTTTACTGTCAGACATGTATACACACAAATATAGAAACCTTAAATAATATTACAGAAAATCAAACTCTAAATTTTGCAAAACCTTGCCTAGGACATAGGTGCCTTGGGTGACTTAGTCTTGCCTTTTTTGGCTCAAATTTTTGTTAGACCTCTACCTTTGTGTTCTCTGTCTTCTTTTTCTCTCTAATTTTTTCTTTTGAGTGTTTTACTATTTTTGTTTGGAAATTTAGTGTTCATAGTGGGTACACTTAGTGTTTTAAAATTTTCATGAGCTTCATGACCTGATGTCCTATTGCCAATACTTCGATGAGACATAGTTCTAGACTTATGGCATCCTACACTGTTGTTATTTATGCTATGTATCTTGAGTCTTCCAACTCTTTCATGCAAAGTATTTTCAATGCCCAACCAATTTTGGACTCCATCCCTAATCCTACCATACCAATGAAAACTTCACAATTAAGCATTTTTTTGGATGTTGAGACTACTGTTGCCCATGTTCCTGAAGATAAAGTGAAATAATTGGATAAAGATTTAGGACTCTAAGACTACTTGAGCACTGAATATTTGGGTGGCCTAATGGTTCCTATAGTGGATAAACTTAGGAAATTTATTGGGGATTCTCAAGGATTAAATGTTTTGCATAGTATAGCCCATATAGTTGATGCTAACATCCCTATGATGGCTAGTTATGCTCAATGTTTGGGGTATAATCAAAGACAAGGAGGAAGTCAAACTCCCCCACAATATAGCCTCTATCCCTACTTTCACATTTCCAACTGTAGCTACAATAGTACAACAAAATAATAGCATAACTTCAAGCTTAGGCATTTCCAATGAGAATCCTTATAGTTTTGTGTTCTCACAAGTGACACCTCAACATTCGTCACCTCTCATAAAATTGCACCATAGTAGTCCACCAAGCACTTAAAAAATCCCACCATATTCACCACTCTCAAAATATGTCAAGTAATGATTTAGTTATAAACCAAATTCTGTAAAATATGACATCATTTCAACAAAAAATCTCAATATTGAACCAAAATAAAAACAAACAACCATTGCAATATGTTCAAAGGATCCCATTGTCACTTGAAATATTGAAAACACCCATGCCAAAAAATATAGAAATACTCTGATTTGAGAAGTACAATGGTAAGGGAGATCCTAATAGTAAGATATCAACATATACAACCATGTGTAGTGACTTCATTTTTGAAGATAAGCTCTTATCTAAACTCTTTCCTAGGTCATTGAAAGACATGGCTTTGAAATGGTTTTGTTAATTTTTGAATAACTAAATCCACTCATTCAATGAACTTGTTGATGCATTCCTCCAACATTTCTAAGTAAACATTGGACCTAAAATCACATTAACTAATTTAGAGCAATGTAAACAAGGAAAATATGAAAAGTTAACAAATTTCATAAGGTGCTACTAGTTACTTTATTCATAAATCAATTATACTCTTCCTAATACTAATATTCAAAGAGTGTTCATTACAAATTTATAAATTGGAATTAGGGATAAGATCTTACTGATGAAATATATATCCTTTATACACTTGTTTATGGATATTTGTGATTATCAAAATTCAGTTAGTTAGTATGAAGGATCATCTTCATCTTACCCTAATGAGTGATCCAAACCTATACCTCAAAATAACTATCAACCATTCAAGAAGTAAAACAGTAACTTTATCAAGATAAGCACACCTAAAAAAACTAACCACATTGAACCACAACTCACAACCAAAAGTTCAAATCCATATTAATTTAGGTTGATAGATGTACAATTTACTGAATTTCTTGATTCCCTTCATTCAATCATATTATGACTCTTGAGCAAGAACTTAATCCAATTACCTTCAATCAGACTTGTGGAAACAATAAAAATTATATCTCCAAATTTTAATCCAAAAGCATTTTGTCAATATCATCGTACACATGGAAATGATACAAAATGATGTATGCATCTTAAACATCAAGTGCAATAACTCATTCATTCTAATCACATCCAGTTATTTTAATGATAAAGGAAACAAGTCTGTTGCCCCACCCAACCAAAACTTCCAAATTTTCACAAATCCCATGCCAAATCATACATCCAACTTTGTGCAAGCTTGTGATGTCAAGAATGATGATGAAGATGATCTTGATAACATGATTTCTCTAATAGATGTTCAAACTCGTAAGGGATGAACCACTATGTTACCTGACATTTCTTTCACACACATTGATGCATCTATACATGTGCCAGATGGTCCTCTTTATATCACCAAATGTATCAACGAAAAACCTACACAAGGGATACTCATTAATCATGTGTGTGTAGAGAATTTGATCACTAAATAATTTTTGTTTATGTATGAGATTTATCAAGATTCTATGAATAATCAAAATCATGGTTAAAATTTCATGATAGTTTTACTTGCTCTATAATAGGTTCGATCACTCTTCCTCTTAAAGCTGGACCAAAACAACGAGATGCATCATTATCCATCATCTTGATGTCAAACCAATTCTGTGTGAAGCTAGGTTATCCATGGTTACACTGCAATTATGTCATAACATTGTTTATTCACAAGTGCATAAAGTTCCCATTTGAAAACCAAATATTTATAGTGCATCATAGTGGGTTTAATCCTTTGTCTTCCCATGGAAATTTTTCATTGGATTTCTTTTAGCCTCAACCTATGCAACCTATCAAGCCTTGTGAGGATTTATTTTTCAGGTCATACCAAAATTTTAAGTTAAAATGCATAGAAGAACCATCTCTTAACAATATCCCACCTGAGAATGATCAACCTATAGTTGTTCCTCCCACCTCACAAGTCATGGATGAACCCATGCCTGAAGCAATTTCCCTTCCAAGTAACCAAGGTAAATATGCCATAGCTCCTCCACCCATATCATATAAAATACCAAGAGAAATCACATGATTCCTTTTATTCCTTCAAAGGAAAGACAAGTGTATAAGCCTAAATAAATAGTGGTTTCCCAATCCCTGGTGGTCCCTTTAGTTCCTCACTTAAGGGAAGAAAAGAGACCGATGGTCGAGAAACCCACTCTTACACCTTAAAAAATTGAAAACTACACAAGAAGAAATAAAAATACTAAAGAATGTAGGCATAGACATGCTATTGCTTGTCAATTGGAAGAAAATAATAAAACATCACCTAGTGACCAAACACTAATTCAAACAAATCATGATGAGTCACCACCTTCACAAAAAATATGAAAATGAACCTTACATGTCTCAACCAAAACAAAGAATGAAACAACAACATACAATTGAAATTGTCATTAAACCTCCCATTGTGATTGACTTGGATGATGAAGATGAAGATGAAAAAATTGATGAACATGTGCATAATGAACTATCTTTTTTGTTTTCAAAGTGTACAAATTTAGATGGGGGAATTGCATAATGATCCTACTATTGAGAGTGACCCACCACGTATTGAACCTGGTGATGCTCCTAGTATGAAATTTTTTGTAGTCCCTTTGGCTAGTTTACCACCTTTCATAAATGATGAGCAAGATTGGGATACAAACGACCTACTTTAGGTTGGCTCACATGTGTCATACTCCTTTGTTGTGCTTTCTTTGTGTTTTCTTGCATGCAACATGGCCTCTCGTGTTGTGTTGCTTGATGTGTCTTTATGTTTGTGGGTTTTTCTTTGGAGGACCCTTGTTGCTCCATTGACACAAGGATACAAAGGGAATGAATCTATTGTAACATTCTTCTATTTTTAACTATGTTCTTCTTTATATTGTGAAAATTTTCTTTTGTTATCTTGTGTTTTCCTTTTGGGGATGATGCAAGGTGTTGAGATATTTAGGTCTCTTCCATGTTGAACCAAAAGTTTGATGTTATCTCTATGTGTCATTATTCCATTGTGTTCATTGTTATACAAGTATTTTGGAACGATATCAATTCTGAGCTTTATTATATTACTATAGCAAAGATGTATACTAACCCCAGATTTGTGGATCCCTTATGTGTTCATCTTTTGTGTTGTTTGTAGAATTGTATTTGGGGGCAACCACTTATCATGAGTAAACATTGTTTGGAAACATAAAATTGGCATAGGGATTTCCAAATAATCTCTCATGTCCTTATCACATGGAATTTATCATTTTTCTACCTTAATTCAATTGCTCACATTATGGTGTTTAGCAATTTCTTTAAGGTGGGGCATACATTCCATTATGTTCTTGTTTATAAATTTCTTTAAGGTGGGGCATACATTCCATTATTTTCTTCACTTTGTTACACATGTTGAAATTAGTGATGCAATGACATTAGAATTTGACTTTACTTTGTTCACACACATTGGAATTAGTGATGCGTTGGCATAACATATTGATCATTTTTGTAGCACCTTATTAGAATTACCAGGGAGTATAATTCTTGGTATGGTTATGGGTACATACCTAGTGAATATTAGACTTCACTAGACCTTGTGTGTTTCTCATTTTTATACTTCATCTTGGCGGCTAACCTAGTGAATATTAGACTTCACTAGCCTATGTTGCCTTCGATTTATGATTCACCTAGAAAATATTAGACTTTGTTAGCTCGTGAGTCATGAATGCCTTGGGTGTGGATCCTAGCATAACGCAACTTGCTGGCCTATGATTATTCATACCCTCCTTTTGCATTTTGTTTTGACATTGTGTATGTTTTTGTATGTTGTCCCATTGTATTTCATACATGTGTGTTCTTTTGTGCTTATGTTGGTTTCCCATGGGATCTTGGATCCTGGGCGCTTGCACACTCCCTCTAGATCCTTTGTCATCCTATATTTTTAACATTTGGAGAATCAAACCCCTTTTGATGCATTTTCTACTTTAGTGTGATTCTAAGCATAAGTTAATACTCTCACTAAAGTGGGGGCTAAATTTAACATCATAAATTGTCACCCTTGATAATCTCATACTATGTTTTTATCCCCTTTAAGAGAATAGACCAAATTAAACACTTAATTTCCTAAATTATGTATTTCATAGCTCATTTAAAAATTTATCGACAAATTACAAGCAAAAAACAAATGCATTCATTTAATACTTTGTCCCCGAATCCTTAATTCTTAAAACATAAGTCTGGGACACTGACGCCTAGGGCGCCTATGTTCCCCTATTTTGGCTCCAAGTTCAAATATGTTGGAGGTGGCCTTTTATTATTTGAATTCAAAATGTCTATTTTTAGCTATCAAGATTTAATTTGTAGGAAATTAGAATAATTGCATATAAGTACCTAGTTATTGCATCATTTGAAATCTAACAAGCAACTATTAGGGAAATTATTGTCAAGAGAATTGTCAAGCAAGTCAATAAAATCATTTCAATGATTTATTGTAGCAATTCAAGATAAAAGTATCATGTCAAAGTGTGTGTGAGTTTGTTCATGTTTATGTTATCATATTGTTTGTGAATAATAACCCTTGCAGGTCTCCAAGAAAGTCAAGAAAGCAACTGAAATAAAGAAAAATGAGTGGAGGGAGGCCCTAAATTTAGTTTCCAAAACCTAAGGTCAATTCCAACATTTCCAAGATTTCATTAGGATGCAAATCAACAAGGTACATAGACTGTCTTTCAACCTCCAAGGTGAGTCAATCAAACCTGGATTTGATCCTTTTAAGTCTTATGAATGAATTGGAAATGAATTAGAATGATTAAACTAATGAAACTATATGACCTAGTATGTAAATTACAGATTATAGAAGATAAGCATACTGTAACAACACTTTGCAAACAAATCTAGGGGATATATGAGAATGTGTACTTGTCACCAAAATTTGATTTCAGCTTGTGTAGAGGGACTAATTCACCCCTAGGCAAATGGGTCCTTGTTAGAGCTTTCAAATTTTTTTTTTTACAATCCTTAGGTGCTGGATCCAAGATGATTTTTTCCACTTGCAATTCTATCAGAATGTCGAAAATGAATTCAACAACCTAGTTTCAGTGTCTTGATAACTGTGATGACAACAAATGCAACAATGCAAAATTGCTCTTCAATATCTCTTCAATCCTTCTTCAACCTATAATTTGCACATACACAAAGGGAAAAAATGTTTGTTTTGTTTGTATGGGGGTTTGCTTTGGTCAAACCCCAATTTGGTAATTAAACCTTCATAAAAAGATAATAAAAGGGAAGTAAATGATGAATGAAAACTTGTTGCAACTCACCACCCTTCAATTGCTTCCTTGAAGGATTGAAGTCATATACATCACTTCAAGGGAATCAGATCTTTCTTTCTTGATTTACTTGAATGCTTGAAAATATAAAGTCCTACAACACTTATTGGCCTTCACAAGACAACATGAACACACGTAAACTTTGACATGATGTTAAGATCTTGAATGCTACTAATAAATGACTTATAGTCTTACTCTTGAATACTCTTGATAATAATATTTTCTATTGAATTATAGGAAGGTGTGTGTTATTTCTCCCTAGATTTAAAATGATAAAAAGGCAAGGTATTTATAGGTGTTTATCTAACTTCCTGAAAAATTAGATTCCAAAATCCAACATTTACAATTTGAATTTTGAATGTTAAATTGCCACCAAAAACATATTTAAAAATAGGTCCTAGCTCATAAAGGGGACCCATTCACCCATGAAAAAATGGGTCCTAGCTTATATCTTTAGGACACACATGATCCAAGGCAATTTAAATATTAAATGCATTTATTTAATGTTGGTTTCCCTTTCAGAAAATGATAATAATAAGGCTTTGGAATGCATAATTTGGAAAACTAGAAGTTTAATTAAGTCCAATAAGCTAAGGTACCAAAACATAGTGTGAAATTGTAAATATATACAATTTACTACACTACATTTAGCCCCCAATTTAGTGAGAGTATGAACTTATGCTCAAACTCACACCGAAGTAGAGAAATATATGTCAAGATTGGTCCAATCATAAAACTGTTGGAAAGATAAGATGATAAAGGATAAAGGAGAGTGATCAAACCCCCAAGGTATATGATCTCATGAAAAACCAAAATAGGCACAAAAGAATAGACACATGTGCAACAACAATACAGGGCACACAAACATACAATGCCAGAGTAAATGCAAAAAGGGAAAAAGGAAAAAAGAAAAAGGATGGACTAGCAAGTTATGCTATTCTATACATCCATCAAATATACTCACAAGGGATAATGAAGTAAAAGATTCACTAGATGATCCCCAAGGCCAAAATGAGAAACACACAAGGTCTAGTGAAGTCTGATATTCACTAAGTGTGTACCCATAAAATGATCATTACTTCACAAGGCTAGCAAGCTACATTATGCTAGACACTCATGGAATAAAATTGCTTCACAAGGCTAGCAAGATATATTATGCTAGACACTTATGGAATAAAATTACAAGGTAAACAAAAAAAAATAATCAATGAGATTTTACTTAATGTATGAAACGTCACACCTTAGAGAACATCACACTTGAAATCACAACTAAGAGAGTATTAGTCAAGGAATAAAATATTCAAAACTTAGGGAATTCATGCCATAAAATTACCACCAAGAGGAATATCATATGCCAATCAAGGTCACACTCTTATAGGACATTACGCCTAATATTACCATAAAAGTGATACTTCACATAGATCAAGAAATCCAAAATTTGATTAATAAGGCCACACTGCCTAAGAGATGTTGTTATGTACCTAGGGCTATGATATTATAATGTATTTATATGGATGGAGATGTTGACATGTGGCACACATCCCTCAAGTTAGTTATATTAAGTCATGTGAATAACTTATAATTATTTATATCAGGATTTGAGTAGGTCTTCAATTAAGATTACCCTTCCATTATATTATTAGGAGGTGGTATATATAAAGGAGGTTATTATCATTGTAAGATATGTGTGAAGTATGATATTGTATTTGGTATCTCTTGGAGATATAGAATGGATTGGATTCTTCCATAAGGAGTATTGTATGGTGTTACCTTACCTTAAGGGTTTACTCTATTTTGGCATATATTGGATATTAGGGCATATTGGCCCAAAATAATATCTTGTGTTGTGTGATATCTATTTTTTGAAATATATTATTGCAATTATTATATGTTTGGATCTTATCAAGTGGTATCAAAGCATGATCTTGGCATTGTGATGATAAGACATTTTTGTCAATTTTGGGGGTCATTTTGGAAGGCGCATATCTTTCAGAAAATGGATTTTTTTTTTTCTGATGTTTAAAGGGTTTTTGAAGACCATATTAAAGAAGCTTCACTCCAGATTTTAGAGAAATTGAAGCAAAATTGAGTGAATTATTGCAGAATTAGGGTTTTTGAACAATGTTTTTGGAAGCTCCATATCTCTCAAATACTTCTGAATTAGAGCCTAATTTTTAGTGGGTTTTGGAAGAAATAATAGAGGAGACTACAGTCCAAAAACAAAGGTTTAATAATCAATATTTTGTGAGCTATTTTAATTTTATGAATTTTCATAAATTCGGCTTATAGGTTGCAAATCAAGGTATTTTTATGAATTGTTTAATTTTTGGAAAGCCCATCAAAATTCATTGGGGGTGTGTTAATTGTATTTCTTACTTTGAGGCTGAATTCATCATGCTTTGGTCAAATGAATGTTGGGTCAATTGGATTTGATAGAAGGGTTATCTACTACAATATTTTTCCCTTAAATCCTAGTTTCAATGGATGTTTCTAATTTTGATGGAAGTGGAGATGCATTGGAGTGGTGGATAAAATACAAAATATCTTATGGTGCAAAAGTTTCATGGAAACTAAAGTTTTTGTTTTTATTAAGAGATGAACCTTTCACATGGTATTTACCATTGGATAAGGATATTTCTTCCTTGGATGAACTAGAAAAAACTTTCTTAGATAGATGGGTTCAAAAAGGAGAGGAAGAAGATGATGAAAAAAATAAAGAAGAGGAGGAAGAAGAGGAGGAAGAAAAGAAAGAAAAAGAGGAAGATGATGATGAAGAAAATAAAGAAGAAGAGGAAGAAGAGGAGGAAAAAAATAAAGAAGAAGAGGAAGAATATGATGAAGAAAATAAAGAAGAAGAGGAAGAGGAAGAAGAGGAGGAAGAAAATAAAGAAGAGGAAGACAATGAAGAAAAAGAGGAGGAACAAAATGGTGAAGATGAGGATGAAGAAGAAAGAGAAGATGGAGAAAAATTAAAAGAAAAAGGAGATGATACAAGTACATGCACTTTATCTCCAAGGAAGGAAGATTCAATCCTTCAATTTCATGGGTGCATTCAAAAGGAAAAGGTTATTGTCTCTATAAATCCTAGCAGCAAGTATAACTTCATTAACATGGAAGTAGCCAAGAAGCTACATGTACAAGCAAAGAACATCAAGGACAGTCGCATATTAGGTATGGATGTTCAAATTTTTAAAGATTTAAAGCTCTCTATGGATAGGTATGTTTTGCATTCAAACTTTCATGCTTTAGATATGGATGGGTTGGATATTGTTCTTGGTTACCCTTGGTTAGAATCTTTGGGAAGAATAAATATCAGTGTGCAAAAGAAGTTCATGAAACTTTGGTATAGAAGGAAAAAAATTACATTACAAGATATTAAGCATAAAGAAGTCCAAAGGAAAGTCAAGGAAGAGAAAATTCAAGAATCTCATGAAGATTGTAACAATGAATTAGAGGAAAAGAAAGAGGACCAAGATGTTGATAAAAATGAAGTGATAAATAATTCTACTAATGAATCACAAACAAACATATAAATAAATGGTGAAGAATCAAAGAAGGTTTTGATAATGGAAAAGGGTGTAATTTATATGCATCCACATCATTGTGAGAGGAAAGATTCATGGAGGAAACCATCATGGATACATGATAGTATATGAAATCGACAAGGAAATTAATATGGGCCTACATGGCATCAAATAAATAATTGTTAGTGGTATGATTGAAGTAATGGCTACTCAGGGAAGCAAATGAGGACTTACTATGATAAGGAATTGAATTGGAGGGATACAAAAGAGAATGGTTCAGTGATGAGATCTAAGAAATGTCAAGAAAGAGGAACACAAATCAAATATAGATGACTAGATGATTGTTCATGGAATCATATCTATAATAACTTGCGATAGTCATACTATTTAGCTTCTTCTCATGTTTCAAGGACGAAACATCTCAAGGAAGGATGTCAAATTATGTACCTAGGGCTATGATATTATAATGTATTTATATGGATGGAGATTCTGACATGTGGCACACATCCCTCAAGTTAGTTATATTAAGTCATGTGAATAACTTGTAATTATTTATATCAGGAGTTGAGTAGGACTTCAATTAAGATTACCCTTCCATTATATTATTAGGAGGTGGTATATATAAAGGAGGTTATTATCATTGTAAGATATGTGTGAAGTATGTTATTGTATTTGGGATCTCTTGAAGATATAACGTGGAGTGGATTCTTCCATAAGGAGTATTGTATGGTGTTACCCTACCTTAAGGGTTTACTCTATTTTGGCATTTATTGGATTTTAGGGCATATTGGCCCACAAACATATCTTGTGTTGTGTGATATCTATTTTTTGAAATATATTATTTCTATTATTATATGTTTGGATCTTATCAGATGTATGCTACCATAATTAAGAAGGGAACATGCAAACAATAATTGAGGGACTATATGCCCCCTTAATATGTTAGTGTACTCACTACACTAACATTTTAAGGAGATAGATAGGGATCTAAGTAAGAAATACACCAAAGACAAGGCTACCTAACCCCTTGCCTCCCCAAGTGTAAGAAAATATGAGTTGAAGTATAGTGTGAAATTCTACACCTTACAATACAAAAGATGATTTTGCATAAAATTCAATACATGTGGTCATGAGCATTCTATAATTCTACAACTATCACATGGCAAGGAGCAAAGTAAACAATTATTAGTTGATTATACAATCATCTTCACCTATAAAAGGGTTAAATTCCTTCAATACCTTCTTTAAAGCATGATATTCATCAGTAAGGTGCCCAAGTGTTCTATGATATGCATAGTAAGACATGTTTATAATTTTTCCTTTCTTATTTTCTCAGATAGGTGGTAATGTGATCAATCCTAGGTTGAGAAATTTATTTAAGGTTTGTTCAGTCTCGATTATGGTATGTAGAAATGGTAGCTTCTTAAATTTATAGGGCTTGGGTTTCTTACTTGATTGAGAAATTTCTTGATGTGGAGGTGGAGGATCTTGATATCCTAATCCCTTAGTTTCTTTTGATGTTATTTGTTCTAGCAATTTATGAATCTCATGCTAATTCCTTATGTCACATCCTTGCTTTTTCAAAATTATAAAAACTTGGACATAACACTCCTCTAGGTTAATGGGTGTGTTGGAGACTTTGTTCACATAGGATGGAGAGGTATCAGTAGGTATTTATTAATTATGAATAGGTTCCTCCATGGTTGATGGTTGAGATTTGTTTTGTGATTCAATTTTAGGATGTAAAATATTGAACATGTCAAGTGGTGGAATAATGGGAGGTGTTGGTTGTTGACATGGGTTATTAAGCCATTACATTGAGGGAAAAAAGACACATTCTGCTCAAGGTTATGCAACAAGTCGTATATGAATGCTTTCATGCTCTCTTCATCTTCACCCAATATGTCTACTTCACGAGGACATGCATTAGGAGGTGAAGGATCATGAATAGTCTCAATTGCATGGATTAGCACCAAACACACAACTTGAAACATCAACCAAAGATTTTAAGGACATCCAAACTTCACAAAAACACATCCATGATGAAGTTTTGCTAATATGAAAAAATGTTATTGTTATTTGAGTAGACTGAAATACAATTTTTCAGATTTGAAATATGATAATTGAATGATTGTAAGATGAAAATACCTAAAAAATGAAGAATTTGTTATTCAAATTTTGATTCCAAACAATGCACTTTCATTTACCAAATAAACTATATGTAAAATGCCTCAGAATATGCAATTTTTGTAATAGAAACAAAGATCTGCAAGTACAAGAAATTTGAGAAAACAAAGACAAAAATGTGGGCACAAATTTGTAGAAGCACCTGTACAAGGATAGGGTCACCCATGGGTGAATGAGTCTTTATACATGGGTCTGAAAAATAAAAAATTAAGTCTCTAAGTTACTATTTATGATTACTATTCTTGGTTGCAAAATGTTTCTACAATAATTATTTTTTATAGAATTTTCTGATGAAATGCAAGTACAATTATGTGATAATAAGTAAGCAAAAGTGACAATTCTAAGTATAATTTTGAATGAATTTTTGATCTAAATGACTGAAACACACACTAATGCAAACTATGATGCAAAATGCATGTTATATTTTTGGATTTTTATGAGATTTAAATGATGCAAACATGTAATATGTAACCCTAAATGAAGAATGCAAAACATAAAGATACAAAATTTGGATCTAGGGTTTAAAAGACTACCAAATAAGAAGTATGATGTAAGAATGTTGGGTTCACCAAAATAAAATGAAGAAAAATGTATGGAGGGAGGCCCTAAGTTTAGTTTCTAAAACCTAAGGTCAATTCCAACATTTCCAAGATTTCATTAGGATGCAAATCAACAAGGTACATAGATTGACTTTCAACTTCCAAGGTGAGTCAATTATACCTGGATCTAATCCTTTTGAGTCTTAAGAATGAATTGGAAACAATTAAGAATGATTAAAATAATGAAACTATATGACCTAGTATGTAAATTACATATTCTCGAAGATAAGTAGACTGTAACAACACTTTGTAGACAAATCTGGGGGATATCTAAGAATGTGTACTTGTCAGCAAAATTTTATTTTGATGTGTGTCTAGGGACTAATTTTCCCCTAGGTGAATGGGTCCTTTTTAGGCCTTTCAAAAACACTTCTTACAATCCTGAGTTGCTGGATCTGAAATGCTATTTTCCACTTGCAATTCTATCAAAATGTCAGAAATGAATTCTACAACTTAGTTTCTATGTCTTGACAACTTTGATGACAACAAATGCAACAATACAAAATTTATTTTCAAGATCTCTTCAATGCTTCTTCAAATTGTAACCTACACATACACAAAGGGGATTTTTTTGTGTTTTGTTTGTATGGGGGTTTGCCTTGGTCAAACCCCAGTTCGGTAATTAAACCTTCATAAAAAGATAATAAAAGATAAGGAAATGATGAATGAACACTTGATGCAACTCACAAATATTTAATTGCTTCCTTGAAGGAATGAAGTTATACAAATCACTTATATTTCAATTGTAAGGGTATAAAATTTCCTACACTAACAATAACATTTTATCCTTGAGGAGATTTTTATGACTTCAGTCCTTGAAGGAAGCCATTGGAGGGTGGTGATTTACAACACTTTGTTGATTCATCATTTATTAATATCATTTATCCCTATCCCTCATAAGGACATGATTTCTATCATTGAAATTACCATTGTGGAAGTGGAAACACTAACATGGGGTTTGAGTAGGGAAAGCCCCTAAATGACACAACCCTTCCTCTCTCTTTTTATGTGCAGGTTTCAGGTTTGAAGAAGATTGGAGGAAGTTTAAAGATCAATTGTTCACTATTTCAATCAAACCCCACACCTTAAAAACTCATAAAAACTCAATTATCTCATAATATGACAATGATCTGACAATGGGACAAGTGGAGAATAGAAGCTCTGATCTGGCACCAAAGGACTATGAAATTAGATTAGAATTCCCCCTACAAAGATATAGATGCCCTGGGTGAATTAGTCCAACACTTTCAGCTCCAAATTTATATCATAGGTGCATAGTGTCCTACTTAGTCCATTTTTGTAGTCTGATTTCCTTTGTGATTTTCCAGATCTACTATTTTTGCATTAGAATAGTCATTTACATTATTAGGTTAGCTGAATCCTCACATTTCATCCTTAAGGTAATTTCAAATTCAGTCAAGGGTAGGTTGACTCACCTTTCAGGTTGTAACTCAATCATATATCTTGTCAAAATCTATCAAACCACCATAAAAATCCGTCCATAGTCATATCATTCCCCCTTTTTAATGGAACAAGGAAAAGGTGTCAAACCCACTTCCTAAAAAGTGAAAGGTTTCACTTTTCTAACATTTTAGAGAATAAAATTTGAATATATATGCATCCCAACTGATTTTTCTATTATTGACCAACCTGGTATATTTTTTATCATCCAAGGACTGACACCAAAATATTAAATTTGAATTAGGTCCCCTTTAAGGTCAAGGTTTCCCCCACCCTTAACTTGGTGATTTTTTCTCAATTTCGTTGGGAGGTCAATGAATTTAATGTATTTTATCAATCTAGCCCTGAAATGAATAAATTATTAATATAATAAATGTTATAATAAAAATAGGGTGTCCAAGTAGTGTAAAATTATCAGGGGTGACAATTTATGATGCTATAATTAGCTTAATCAAATAATTAAAAAATATTTAACTAATAGTGATGATGGGAAATGATGTTGGATTTAGAAGAAATGTGCTAGACATTTTTAGGTCTCTATAGTTTCCCCCTCTTTGAGATAATGTGTCCTATTGCGTTATTTTAAAGACATGCTGCTAGTATAGATTTTTAGGTGATGATATGCCCTAGTATGCCCTAAAAAACAAATAGATTAAATTTGGATGGTAGGTTGGCCCCTTGAGATATTGGCTAGAAAAAAATTCAGGTTGAGCTCTCAATAGGTAAAAATGATAGGTTTAGTAAAGAGGATGAAAAAATGGGGTTAGATTGGCTAATGAGAGACTACAAGGGAGATAGGTTATGATAAAAATAGACTGAGGTGGGTGTGGTGGAGGGAATTTAGGGTTTGGTTTCCTATATATAGGCCTTAGGGGTCATATTCAATTCATTTGCACCCTCCTAGTTTGGGAGATTGAGAGCCCTTAGCAAGTTCAGAGCACAAAGAAACTAAAAAAATGGTAGGGATTCTGAGAGCTCTATATTGTGTAGAGAGAGTTTGACAACACCAACAACCATTTAGAGAATCCTTGGAAGTATGTATCTAACCTTTAGTTCATTAGGTGTAGGTTTATGTGTCATATATTCTAGAAAAAAGTGTAGAGAAGGGGGATTCACTACTCATGAGTCTCTTTATTCTCAAGAGAATCCCAAGGGGTGAATTTCCCTAAACTACCTCAAGGAACAAAGAAAGAATTTCAGAATTAGAAAGAGTAGATCACAAAGGTCTTCTAGATAGACTGATGGGCTCTTGGCTAAAGGATGATAACGCAAAAAAGGATGATAACATGACACATTGGAGTTTCAGAGGGATTCTGGCATCTCATATGGACTAGAAATCAAGTTTATCATAGAAAAAATCTAAATGCTACTAACAATAAAATTGCTAAGAACTCTTATGAATGCAGGAAAGTAATAGAATATAACATAACTAAAATAAAGTAAGGTAAAGGATAGAACTAAAGAGGATAGAGAAATAAAACTTCTCACAAAAACCCAAGTAATGAAGTGTCCAGCACATGAATATCTTCAATACTTGCATAAGTAAGATTGAGAGAAAATGTTGGGACTGTATAGGGGTTTTCCTTAGTCAAACCCCCATTTTGGTGTTCTCACCTCCACAAACAGCTAAATAGATAGAGAAAGTGAACAAGGTAAGCAAATATGACGTGATAAAAGAAATCCCCACTAAAGGAGGAGAACCTATATCATGAGATAGAGATGAAATCGATAAGGGATGTGTGAGATCCCAGGATGCCCGAAAGCATAAGATAAGGGATATGTTAGATACAAGGCTTAAGGAAGCCAAAGAAAGAGATAAAGATAATTGCAAGAGCCAAGAGTGTTGTAAAGATGTGAGAGTGCTACTGTAGCGAGTTGTAGAGAGCTATGCAAGAAATATAGCAAGATAAATATAGGAGAATGTCCAAGATATAAGCTAAGAAGGCCCAATGGATTGAAAAGACAAATTTTTAAAGAGGGAAAAGAAGCTTCCCTATCCGTTACAAGGCATCTCGGGCCATTATCATCGACAAAAGTAGCTGACAAGTGGCAAACATGCTTGAAAAAGGTCATTTGAATGTTGAAATTTCATGGGATGCTAGCATGATATGCATATGTCCATGCGGTGTGCTAGTGTATAGACACCTCATGCTCTAAGATGATAAGGACGAGAAAAGAACAAGGTTTGACGCAAATCTGATGCATGAAGGGTAACTATTGAAAAGGAGTTTTTGAGCATCCTAAGAAGGAAAAAAGGCTAATGCAGGGGCTAAAATGAGCATCACAAGTGCTAAGGGGGTGGACACTAAAGAGGATGAAAATAATGTATGTGAAATTGCAAGGGGTGCAATTTTATGATATTACAAAAAGGTAAGAAATTAGATGTGTCAAAGGGAAAAATTATGCATATAAAAATCGCTATTACACATTTGCAATGTGAAATGACACATTTAAAGGTAAAATTGCACATTTGATAATGGTTTTATATAGCTAAAAAATAGGGTCACATTGGATTAGTATAGGTTCACATTTGGTTTGGCGTATTTGGTGTCAGATTGGCACATTTGAGAAACTAGGTCGCATATGATCTCTAAAATGATACATTTAAAAAATAGGGTCACAAATGACTATATTTTGGCACTTTTGATTGTAGAGTTAGATGACTCAAGTTTTTTATAATTTTTAATATGATTTCCATTGCATGTGCTGTTTTTGTAGGTTGTTTTAGAATCAATCATTTCTAGGGAGTGACACCTAATTATCCTATAGTTGAGCACTAGAATTGATGAGTTGAATTGCACATTTTTTTCAGTTATGGGATTGAAGCATATCACATATATGTCATAGATTAGGGCTCACAAGGATATGATGAAAACCCTTGTTGAGAGGTGGAACTACAAGATATCAATGCTTATTCTACCCACTAGAGATGCCACTATTACCTTAGAGGATGTTTGGAGGATCCTTAGGATCTCGATCCATGGTGCTAGGGTTGTAACTCTAAAAGAACAAAAATAATGATATGTAATAGATGTGAATTTTGGGTTATTTTTGGATAATGAATGAGGACTACAAGTCAAATATGCAACAGGTCTCAAATCCTAGGTTTGATTGATCAATAATTCTGGAAACTGACTTTTTGGAGATTCTAGAAAAATTAAACACTATCAAAAGTATCACTATAAGTCTCAGATGTGATAAAAAAAGGTTTCAAGTACACCAAAGTAAGCTAAAATAAGACACATTAGATTTCAAATGCATCACTCTATTAAAAAAATGGTTTCAGGTTTTTCAGAACAAGTTTAGCAAGTCTCATATCAAATATGATAAAGTACTATCATATGCTCAATTTTATAGATCATATGTTCTAATATATGGTCAAATATGACTCAATAGTAAAATGTACCACAAGATAATCAAAAGAACAATAGGATTGTTACATATGACATTGTAGCTATCAAGTAGCAACAAATACACAATTCTATTAGAGATATATACATAAAGAATTTTAGGGTTTGAGGAGTGCAACACTAAGTCTCAGATGTGTAATTTAATGCTCAAATATGTAGTTTTAGACTCAAAAGAATGATTCTATGTAATTGTTGGTAAAATTTGTGAGTTATTGACTAATTTTAAATAGTTTTTGGATTGATTTTTGACATGTGTTTGTCAAGAGATACAAACTACAGACATGATATCAACTGAATCCAAGGTAGTAGTTTTGAATGGTAGTTTATTGGTCTTCACAAAAAAGCATGCCAAGAAATACAACCTAACTATTCATTTAGGGCATCTCTCTCTAGTGTGGGCCCGAAGATAATATACCATGGGATTGCACATGCACATTCCACTCTCATCAAGAGGGAATATCTAGGGTTCCAGTAGCACAAGGGCTCACCTTTCCCCTTCCCTTTAAGTTTTTAACACATCAAATGAAATTATTTCTCTCCTTAGGATGATACATATTGAGTAACTTTAGGCATTATACTATACCTTGAACCACAACTAGGTTAATGATCATCGATCTTAGGTCTCCAAAAACAAGGCTTGTAGTGAACCTATTTGATAGTGCTTGATACTCGAGGTGTATCTCCTCTTCTCTTCACCAAAAAAGTCTTGGTGGATTGAGGGTCTTGTGACTTGGATTGAATGAAGCTAGACACACTTTGAGGTACAATTTTTTCCCTCCCCCCTTTATATGCCTCACTAGTAAATGTGGTTGAGGTCACCCTTGGAGTGATGAAATCCCCAAGCAAGCCCCTTATTGAAATTAAAAAGAATATAATAACATTTGTGATTCCTAGGATTGCATAAAGTACGAGGGAAGAACATACTTTATTAATAATCTATGGGTGTACTTGAAAAATGTGAAAAAATAATGTTTGTGATCTCTAGGTTCACACTAGGTGCAAGGAGAGAGCATACACACTAGATTTTTTCCAAACATGACATACATAATTCATTAATTAAATCCCAATAAAGTGTGCAACTACTTAAAAATCAAAGCAATTGAATTTTTTTTACACCAAATTCATTAGTAGTCTATTTTACCAAGTCTTCTAGTGATTACCAACTTGCACAAATTGATTAGTTACAAAAACTCAAGAAAATATTAGGTTAGAAAATCCAAATCATAAAATCAAAAGTGTCATTGTGTGTATGAAAAGTACCAAAAAAAAGTCAAAAGCACAACTTTACCTATCATATATGTAGTTTTGTGTGTTAGAAGCACCGGAACATAGTTAAAAACACCATTTTGTTGTTAGATGTGCTACTATTTGGAAATGGACCTACAAAAGAGAAAAAAAATAGAGATCAGATGCGTTCCTGTAAGTATAAAAAATATTTGAGTATCATCAAAGAACCAATTTATTGTCAAAAGAATCATTTTGGGTTTAATTGTGTTGTTCTGCACCTGTAACCTAAATCTTTAAGAAACTCAATACAATGTTAAAATCAGGGACATGGATCTCACTGGGCATGCCATAATGTGAATATGAGAAATTGGATCAATGAATTCAATTGATAGAAATAAAGCAATATAAAAAAATAAAAAAATAATCAAAATGTAATCTCAATAAAGTGTGTGCACAATCAAACATGAAATAAAATAATGTAAACTAATATAATTACCTTACCTCCATCAAAATTCCTAGCCTTAATCCATTGTAGAATGTAAATTATGATAATTGAATATTATGTGGATTGCTCAAATACCTTAGTATAACCTTGTTAGAAAAATGATATAAAATGAGTATAGTATGGATGCAAGGTTTATCAAATTCATGGAGAGATTGAGTGACTAAATAATGGGTATTTTATAGATTTTAGAGACATTAGATCAATGGTGTAGGATGTGAGATGAGATTGCTGGATGAGAATTTATGAGAGATCAAGAGGAACATGCATGCAACATGCAGTAGGATGAGGGGTTGTGATGAGGAGTTAAGTGCTTGCATGAACCAAAGGATTTAATGCATAAGAGGATGAAGTGGGAGTGAGTGAGAGTGAATTGAGGTTTCTTTTTAGTCTAGTCACTAAATTTAAAGTTAGAGAAATAAAGATAGAGTGATATATTTAGGAAACAAATAAAATAATGATTTAATTAATTTTTAATGGAATGTGCAAAGGAAAACTAAATAAATTGAATAATTTATTTAATTTTGGAGGAATAATTATATAATTATATAATTAATAGTGATGAAGGGGTTGATTAGTGATGATGACAAGAAAAGTTGTTGGATTTACAAGAATTGTGTTAGACATTTTTGGGTGTCTACATTTTATAATTCTAACAATTTATCCTTTAAATAATTATTACAATTTATGTTATGAGGTGATCATAGATAGGCATAAAACAATAATTCCTTACAACCTCAAAAAATGATAAAATAAAACCCCATAACAAAAAATGCTACAAAATATGCCCCTAAAAATACAAGTTTTTGAGTACACTTGTACAAGTAGGCAGCCCAAACCAACCATTTATAACCCACAATGATTTTAAAAATTGATAGAAAAACAAGTTATTCAAAGTAAAAAACTAAATGCACCATTACATTCCTTGTAATTTTCTAATAAATTTGAATATTTTTACAATATTTTGACATCATGAGAATATGTTGCTTGTAAACAAGGATAAAAATGTTAGTTTCAAAGCAAAATTATAAAAATATATAGCATGCTATAGAAAAAATAGTTATATTATGGAAAGTGCTTAAAAAGATATTTCCAAAGCTTCTTTGAAGTAAAAAATGTGACTTCATACACCAAAGTTATGATGAGAGGATAAAAATACACCCTTAAAAAGGCTTGTATAAGCTCTAGTGGTAGCTTGGTGGTGATGTTAGTAATGGTGGAGTAGTGCAATAGTTTGGGTTGCACTCGAGACAAACTCTTGTGGCCTAGAGGTAGTACAAGTAATTTTCCTAGGTGGTAGCAAGGCAACTTGTCAACATAGTTTTGACGACGTGGGGGTGAGGGTTGAGTGGCATCCTAGTCATGGTGGGAAAAAAACACTTAACTAGGTAGTGAAAATTTGATGGCTCATTCCTAGATAGTTGTGTTGGTTTCAAGCTTCCCACTTGGGCATGATGAAATGCTACCCCTTCAATGTGACCCTATGACCAACCCACCAATTGCTCACCAATCATGATGATGAAAAATATTCCTCTAAAGGTGATATACTATATCAACCATGAGATATTTCTTAGTTATGGTGACAAGTATATTACTATATATTTGTAGGTGTAAACCATACTAAGATGATGGATAATTTTAGCCCTATGCAAGGAATTTATCTTGCAAAAACTATTATTTTAATTAGAAAATGATTTAAATTTTTTACCCTTGTATGATGGTTCAAACACCAAGGTAGCCTAAAAAATGTGATAACACATGAATGAAAAGGAAATGGAGGTATAGTATGAAGATTATATGGGTTGTGTAGATACCTAGAATTATCCTAGTCTACGAACAACACCTTTTTACTAATTTTCATTCCTTTTCCATAATGATTAAATAATACCTTATTATTTAATCATTAACAATTATCATATTCTACAAGAAGAAAATAAAACCTAGGAATGATGGGCAACAACGAGATTGCTAGCTACAGGGGTAATTTCAAAATTTCTAGTGAAGAAGATGATGGGGACATTGGTGATGAGGGTAGAAAGGAATCTACTAGCTCTGTGTTCTATCTTCGGTGTGGACCTGCTTCTTTTTCCCTTTGTCTAGCCTTTGTCCATGACTTTGGCATTGGCGACATGGGGTTTTTGTGTTTCCTTTGGCACTATTTACTAGCTCCTTCATCATTCTCTATCTGTTGACTGGGGTCTTAGTGAGGATGTCGTATCTAAGGATGACGATGTTGCCCAGGGTGTGGAATGGGGCTTCGTTGGGAGGGTTATTGTCATCTTGTATGTTGGTGTTGGGGATTTTCCCTTTGACCTCCTCATTCTCTTTGAACCTTCACTTTTTTGTGATGGCTACTTATGCTTGGTGTCCAAACTTCTGGTGGGTGAGAGTGTTCACCTTTTTGGCTAGGCGCAGGTTGTTTGCAACTATCATTAGAATTTATACTAGCTGGTTTGCAATTTATGGGTAGAGAGTGCTCTATTTTTTCATTTCCCTCACTAGTGTTGTGGGGGTGAGATTAGCTTTTGAGATTTTTTCTTTCCTTTGGAAGTCTTTGGTTGGATTGTTGGTTTATCCTCTATGTTTCTAAGTTGGGTGCAACTATTGTTGTGGTTCCCCTTTCCGAGTCTCCTGTATCCTCTCTATTTAGCTAGGAGGTTCTTTCAATCTTTCTCTGGTCCAAGACTTTATCTTCTTGGGATTTCTCTTTACAGAAGATCTTGTGGTTTCTAGTGGCTTTGCTTGATTTGGAGAGTGTTTCTGTCTTGTGGTGTTGTTCCAACTATTTAGGGCCTTTTTGGTGCTGGATGTTGGTGAAGAGTGTTTTGCATGCTTATTTTGGAGCATGTTGGCCTAGTTTGAGGTTTGTGGCTTTCCATTTTCAGGTCAAGCTTGTCGTGTAGAATTTTATGGAGGCTTTGGTTTGCAATGGGGAGGTCTTTGTGGCCTTTGGGTGTCATGTGCTCACCATTTTATCTACTCTCTCTTTCAGAGGTATTTGGTTATGTGGTTAGGGTTCCTGCCCTATTTCTTGGGAGGTTTTGGATCTTTTGTCTATAAAGGAGGTGTTCTTCCCCTACTATGTTTATCGCTGCAGGTGCAATGTTGAGGGTTTTACTATTGTCTGCCTGACCTTGGTGGCTCTAGATGCCATGAAGTTTTGGGGTTTTGTCTCTAGCATCCCCTTGTCTCTTGCCCTTATAGGGGTTGTGTTTGAGGTTTTTTACAAAGGGTTTTGTTTACTCTTTCTAAGAGGGGTGATGATCCTCATCTTCTTGATGGTGTTCTCCTATCTCTTTGGTTTTTACTTTCTGTTTGGATCATCAAAGTACATAAGGGAGATGCTCTTGTCCCTTATGTTGGTGTTTTTCTCCTTGGATGATCACTTTTTGTGGTTCTCCTATTGAGGTGGAGTTTTTCTTTGTGGGTGCATTGGAGGGATGTCTCCTCTTGCCGAATTTCTCCTTTTCCTCTCCTATTGAGGTGGAGTGGGCTACTATTGAGGTGGAGCTTGGGTTTATTGATAAGGGTGGTGTTTTGGTGCTAGGTTCCTTGGTTGTAGCTGCCTTAGTTTCTTGCATATGATATCTATTTTTTGGTTTCATGCTCTAGTCAAAAGCATGGCTTGCTTCTTGTTCTTCCTAGCTCACTTCTGGCGAATCCTGATTTTCCTTTTAGGTTGCCTCATTTTTTGTGAGTCACCAAACTTCTAACTCTATGGCTACTTTATAAACAAATCTTATCATAAACAAAATAATTATCATATTCTACTACTAATTAAGTAATTTTACATTATTTAATTAATTAATTATAATTCATCATTTTTGACTGATTAAATAAATCTTATTTATTCAATAATGTACTAATTAACATTCTTCTTCTTGATTAATTAAATAAACCTTATTTAATTATCACTAATTACACTTATTCTACCATTTTAACTAAATAGTTATCAATAATTATTTAATTAACATTAAACACCCTTATTATATTAAATAATTGTTACTAATTATTTAATTAAACTACTTTCCCACTTCTAGATTAAATAATTAAATTAATTTTTTAATTCTCCAATTTTGACTCAACATGATACACTAATAAATAAACATTTATTTATTAATCAATCTTTACTTGCATGTTTCTCCAATGATTAATTATCCTCTCACATTGACTAATCAATGAATCCCATTGATTATTCAATCAAATCCATTGGCTAACAAATCAATCCCACTAATTGATCAATCGGTCTCATTTATTAATCAATCAAAGTCTAGTGTTTGACCAATCAATTCCCTTGATTGAATCAACCAAGCCAATTAACTCTCCAATCTATTTCCTTTCAAAAAACATTGACTGTTAATCCCGATCTTTCATCTTTGAATCCAAATCGTTCATTTGAAACAATAATTTCTATAAAAGAAAGTCTTCATAGTATGCTAATGGCTAACCACAAACCTTGAAACTTTGAAGTTTGAAACATTAT
The DNA here is from genome assembly GCA_007115665.2 of Sequoiadendron giganteum. NCBI lineage: Eukaryota > Viridiplantae > Streptophyta > Pinopsida > Cupressales > Cupressaceae > Sequoiadendron > Sequoiadendron giganteum. The sequence goes on along the minus strand of CM021102.1, from coordinate 421,473,400 downwards.
GATAATCACATATACTGATGCAGGAGCATCCGGACTCACAGGAAATCTTGCATATATATTTTATTTATTTAACCCATTTGTTTGTCTTGTAGGTTTCTAATCAAATTTGGAGTAAATAAAATAAATATTTTTAATTCTCCTACACTTCAAGAAAAAGACAAGGAAAATTGCATATGGACAAAATCCTAGTCACCTACATGCTAGAAGACAAAGATTAGAAAATGAAGAGTCTTCAAAGCACCCAAGTCATAAAGGAAAGAAAAAAAGGAAGCCTAAGAGTCATCTTTCTCCAAGTCAGACTCCACCAAGAAAGAAGAAGAATACCAAGAGTCATTGAAGCCCAAAAGAGGAAGATGAAACTTGGCAAAGGAGATATTATAAGTAGATGGAAGTTTGGCTGCAAAGAGGATTGAAAAATAAGATAAGATCCCAAGTATATTTCTAATTTTTGCAAGTCATCAAGAGGATGTCCATAGGTGATGTTGAAGATAATTCTCCAAGGGAAATACATCAATTTTGTTGATGCAAAAAAAGTGGATGTTCATGGTGACTTGTTAGGTGAAAAATTTCTGAATTTTGTAAGTTTGTAAAGGTGGATAGTTGGAAAGTTTGTAAGAGATACTTCCTAGTTGGATTTGTGGAGGTTATGTATGTGTGTTACCATCTTTATTGGCAGCAATAAAACATTTGGGTTGTGAGTATTTTCTGCTGTGTATGTTTTATGAAATTCTCAAGATATAATGTTACTTCATAGCTGAAATTGTTGCTACAACATTCACAAAATATATTCATTTAAGGGATCCAAGTTTAAGAGGTTAATCCACATTTATTTTTCTGCAACTAAAGTAATCAAAGGGATAAATGACAATCCTTAAGAGTTGGAATTTATCAAAGTTAATTTACATCTAAGAGAAGAGGAGTAATCTTGACAAATAACAATCTTAAGGCTGAAATTTAACAAGGATATGTTGGCACATGCAATTTATGACAATATTTGAAGTTTTGAGCAAATGATTATAAGAATTTTAAGGCATGAATATTGTTGTTATCACAATGTACATAAGTGAAGTTTACAGCTCTGCATCAATTGGTATCAGAGCACCTGGAGATCTTGAGAGTGGAGAGAATCCACCAGGACCGTGGGTGAAGAATTGGTAGAGATTGAAGAAGCCCTGAGAGGCTATTGATTCTATAGGAATCATGTTGGGTGTCCTCCAATAGAGATGAAGCTGGGTAGAAGGTGTGCAAATTTCCTCCACTATGTGAAAGTGGGTAGAGGGGGTTTTGAGAGGTGCATCTTCTAGAGTCTTTGTTGGGTAGAGGATAGTTGTGGGATTTGCTAGATATGGAAGTGTGTGATTATCTCCATATTGTGAGACAAGATTGTGCAAGTTTTGTGGTTAATGTGTATGTGTGTGCATGAGATGTCTTCAAGAAAGAGGGAGAGTATGAGTTTAGCCTTGGTTAAAGCTTTAAAAATTTCTTTTATTGAAAGAAGAGAAAAGAGGTTAGATGCAAAATGTAAGGACAAGTTGCAGAAAAATTGAAGAGAGGAAAGACCTACACTCAAGTGGACTTGAGTTTCTTTTCCCCTTGGGTGTATGATGCAGGAGCATCTAAGCTCACAAGAAATCTTGCATATATATTTTATTTATTTAACCCATTTGTTTGTCTTGTAGGTTACTAGTGAAATTTGGAGTAAATAAAATAAATATTTTTATTTCTCCTACACTCCAAGAAAAAGACAAGACAAATTGCATATGGATAAAATCCTAGCCACTTACATGCTAGAAGACAAAGATTGTACAATGAAGATCCTTCAAAGCACCCAAGTCATGAAGGAAAGAAAAAAAGGAAGCCTAAGAGTCATCTTTCTCCAAGTTGGACACCACCAAGCAAGAAGAAGAATACCAAGATTCATTGAATCCCAAAAGAGGAAGATGAAACTTGGCAAAGGGGATATTATAAGTAGATGGAAGTTTGGCTCCAAAGAGGATTGAAAATAAGAGAAGATCCCAAGTATATTTCTGATTTTTTTAGGTCATCAAGAGGAAATCCATAGGTGATGTTGAAGATAATTTTCCAAGGGAACTACATCAATTTTGTTGAGGCAAAAAAAGTGGATGTTCATGGTGACTTTTTAAGTGAAAATTTTCTGAATTTTGTAAGTTTGTAAAGGTGGATAGTTGGAAAGTTTGTAAGAGATACTTCCTAGTTGGATTTGTGGAGGTTATGTATGTGTGTTACCATCTTGATTGACAACAATAAAACATTTGGGTTGTGAGTATTTTCTGCTGTGTATGTTTTATGAAATTCTCAAGATATAATGTTACTTCATAGCTGAAATTGTTGCTACAACATTCACAAAATATATTCATTTAAGGGCTGCAAGTTTAAGAGGTTAATCCACATTTATTTTTCTGCAACTAAAGGAATCAAAGGGATAATGAAAATCCTTAAGATTTGGAATTTATCAAAGTTAATTTGCATCTAAGAGAAGATGAGTAATCTTGACAAATAACAATCTTGAGGCTGGAATTTAACAAGGATATGTTGGCACATACAATTTATTACAATATTTGAAGTTTTGAGCAAATGATTATAAGAATTTGAAGTCATGAATATTGTTGTTATTACAATGCACATATGTGAAGTTGATATCTCTACATCATATACTTTAAGTTTGAAGCGAAAGAGTTCATACCCATTTCTGAGAGCAAAAGCAAACTAAGAAGAACAATGGAAGTCATCCATGAAAATATGGTAAAGGTAAAAGTATCATTTGTTTGAATATGGTTTTATCTATTATTGTATGTTTTCCATTTATTAAATTGGATCTTGTTTAGGATTACAGATTGTGGTTGTTTGCATTGTTTCCTATCTCTATGATTGAAAGGTCAATTTTCAATTTACATAATGTATGGAAATTCAATGAGTATTAATATGATATATATGAAAGGTTAATGTAATATCATCATTCTGTATGTTATATCATGTATTGTATCAATAAATAAAAAATATATCTTAAATTCCTATAGAGATAACATGAGATGTAGAAGAGTGATCATCATGAAACACATCATGTATTAAATATGTTTCACTAGAAGAACATGGTTCTAAGGACATAGGGCTATCATGGAATATAGGAAAATATAATCATAATTTTTTGATAATATCATGAATAGGAAAAAAATAGATATCTTATGGTAAGGTCTCATTAGATTCTTGCTCATCACTATCACAAGCCATAGGTGAATATGATGAAATGAAACTCATGGATAGGTTAAGTGAATGTTTATTAAAAATAATGGATAAGCACTAATTAAAAATAATGGATGGAAAATAACTTAACTAATAAAACACCTTATAGAAAACACGTCCTCATCCATTGTATTAAAGGTCAGATGAGTATTATAGATGAAAGGATTGTATGTGAAAAAAAGATAAGAACCTATCACACTAAAAATATACTCATTTATTAGCTAGATAAATTTACCCATGAGAATACAATATCGAAGGGTGAGAGGGTGAGATCAACTAGATATACAACTACATATGATTAAAGCCTAATCGAGGAATGATAAGTAGACACAAGCAGTGGTGGATCGAAACTTGAGTGAATATAATATAACAAGGATGTACTTAGAAAATAAAATCTGAAACACCTAATTAGAAAGAATAAACCTTATCTTGGTTAATCCATAACTCATGTAAGAATGCCAAGTTCACTAAAAATGTAAGGAAATCAATTTACTTTATATGAATTATTTAGGTTTATTAAATAAATGCAATCTATTAGTAAATAATTAAAATTGAAATAAATGAATAAAAAATAAATAATTGGATTAGGTGTATTTAGGTCTAGGATTGATAAGAGGAATATGTTGCTGATGTCATCCTAAACTAGTTCACCACTATAATAAAATCAATTTCCTTGGTTTGATGAATTCCTTATAGTCTAAACTATAATAAAGAATTGCACATATCAATTTGAGTCCCATGAGTTTTATCCTAACTACAAAAAAATAATTGGACCCATAGAATTGATCTAAGCCACATGGAATCAATATGATAGAAAGTTTACCAAAATGTTTTAGATTACCTCTACCTAAGTCTATATATTTGAGTTGGTCAAGGTGGTGTCTAGAGACACCATTGGTCCTAGAATGCCAACTCAATGGGTGAGAGGGTTATCATAGGTCAAACCACTTGGTGGATAAGTTAATAATAATAATAGACTGAATATAATATTACATACACATGACCTTTACAATTATTAAAATTTGACTCAATTATTTCCCTTTAGAATTATAGTGAGCTTTAATTATCCTCCTTTGTGTTATTCTCCTATATGTTTTAATACATAATTAATGTCTTTAAATACCATGACATAACAATGTGTAGAAGTGTGTAATAATTTTGTTCATTGAAATTAGTAAAAAAAGATACAAAATTGAATTTGTACTTGAAGCTTTAGAATTTGAGGATCATTCTTACACTCCTCAAGATTGACCTAAATCATTTTCACTAATGTTGAAATTATTTGCATGGGGAAACAACTATCCAACCCCTAGAATGAATCAGGGCATGGATAACCATCCCATACATCATAACTACCATTCTCCATTCCTCAACAAGTTAACTCACCTTTCACTCTAGTTAACTGTAACATTGTTTGGAGCCAATAAAATTGTAGTTTACTCTAATTTTTTTTTTTTGTTTTAATCCCCGCGCCAAGCAGCTATTTGTCTTTTTTTCCAACAAGAACCAAAATATCTCAAACTCCTCTTTCGTACCATTCACAAGATTTGATTTTTCAATAATAATTTATTAATTTTATATATTATAAATATTTTAATGAAATAAAAAATTATTAAATTGAACTTTGTATCAAGAAATTATTTGAAATTTTATTTTTTAATTAGATAAAAATAAATTATTATAAAAGACAATTTTTTTTTAATAATTAAATAAAATATTTATTATTAATTTATGAGAGTTACATAAAAATTAAAAAAGAAATTCAACTTAAAATTTATATGAATTCATTTAAAAAATACTCATTATGTTTAGTTGAAAATATGCCTTGCCATTTGTTTTGATGAATTGATTTTTATAAATGTTTGATTAATTTAATCATCTTTAGATTACATTTCTTTATTTCAAATAGTTTAATAGTTTAAGTAATTCAATAGCATGATAATTATGTTTGTTTTAAATGTTTTCCCTATGAGCTATTTTCCAATACAATCTTTAACATTTTATTTTATTAATTTTAATTAAGTTATATTTTTTGTATGGAATTTGTGCTATGTGAATGTAGGGTAAAATATTAATAGAGAATATATGATCTCTAAAAGTGAAGGTATGTCTTATTTTAGATTTTATAAATCATATTTAAGAAACTTTTAAATTTAAATCTATTTTTATTTTATTTGAATATAAAAAAATTGAATTGAATTTGATTTTTTTTTTTTTTAAATATACTATATATAACATAGATAACAATATTATTGTATTATCTAGTAAAAATATTTATTTTTTAAAATAAATATAATTTAAAATATTATTTTAAACAATCTTTTTTTAACTTTTATTTATATAGTTATTATATTAATAATTTTTTTTTTAATATAATGGAAGAATAATATTAATTATTTTTTATATTAATAAAAATTGGGATTATATTAGGGACCAGACTTTATTATATAATGAAATAATCAATATATAAATAAAAAGTGTCTCATGAGATATGAAATAGAAATTAATCAAAAATTATTGAAACTAGCAATCCTACATAGGGCTAGCAAACATATAGAAAATAAATGAAATAAAAAAATTTAGACTAATCGCTATCAACTTGATGATGTAGGCCTCTAGCTGCCTATGACTACTTGAAGAAAAAAATTATTCTTAAAATGTGACCTCCATTGGATCAAAGCATTTGAGTGTTAGGGTCCCTTCTTTGTCCCTAGTTTTAGAAGTTACCCCTTATAATATGTAGAGGGGTATGGTTATAGTCTTAGATGGTTTCTTTACTCATCTGTAGGAGGCTATAAAGGTTATTCTTAATGTCTTTCTATTTTTTCTATATTTTAAGAAACTTCCTCTCAAGGCTTTCCTATTGTTGAAAGAGATCACAATTTTTTACAACTCAGTCCATATTTCCTCATCTACATATTTTTTTTTTGGGTCTTTATCTTGATCAAACACTAATTTTTCAATGTGTTGTAGCATTAGATTAGAGGTATGTAGCTACAAAAAAAAATAACTTCATAACATTGCTATGGAGATTATGATTTTCTTGGAGGTTTCTTTTTTATAGACCCAAACAATTATGACACTCAATAGTGTGAAGAATAATTGAAGAGCTACACTAGTCGATAGAGTCATTTTTTCTCTTTATTTTAGGCATCTATGCAATCCTTTTTAGGTTAATATCTTTGGTGCTTGGTAACACGAGGTTTGTTAAAGGGGTTGGGGCTAAGGACATGATGGGTTTTAGAGGAATCATTAAATAAAATGGATTTTACTTTATCACATTTTTAGTGGGAGTGGATATAGAGGGATTTGAAACATTAAACTTAGGGGGTTGGTGGGGGGCACAAGAATCTTAACTATGGGGCTTTTTACATGTTTATCTTGCATAAGAACTTTGGGTTATTGAGGAGTGTTTGTTTTGTATAGATGATTTTTTGAGACAGTGGAGGAAGATTGACTAGCCTAAAAGAATGGATCGATGGTTTAGCTAGCTCATATCTAAATAAGTGATAGATGAGACCTTGATGAATTGGTATAATAGATTTCCCAAAAGCACATTGAGAACAAATTGTTCAAGAGAATTGTATAAGAAAAATTGGAAACTCATCTTTTTGCTATGCTCAAGATGGTTTAACATAAGAAAAAGGTAGGAGTAGAAATATTTTTATCTACCTTCAAGAGTGAAATATCTTATGGACACCTCAACCAAATCTTTCCATGAATCTAGTAGATCATTTTGGTATCTATATTTTTAATCCACCTTTTTGATAAATTTGATCATAAACAAGTGGTCTCATGCCTTGATGTTTTTCAAAATCTTGAGCCCCTCTATACTCTATTTGATGGCCCAAATGTTTGACCATGTTTTCCACAATTTTTGACTAATCCATATTACATCTCATGGATGATAGTTATGGGATAGTGGGGGCCTTGGGTTAGTTATTTTGAAATCCAAAAGAAAAATGTAGTGTAGTTAGCTTTCCTTTAAGGAGGTTTTCCTCCAATTGTATAAGAATATTCTTCCCTTTATGGCTACTTATTTCTTATGCTTGTACTAGGGTGATCTCAAAATAGTGGGTTACACTTTTTGGCAAAATTGACATTGAACTGAATTTTTTTATTTAAATCTTCACTTTCAGACACTTATAGTTGCTAAACCATGAGGAATTTGAAGATGCTGCAAACTAGTGATTTATGACATTTTTTTGTAGATTCTAAATATATATTTTTAATTTTATTTGGAATCAAATTACATATATTTTTCAATCTCCTTCAAAAAATAGTTTTTAAGAGTAAACACCATTTTTAAAGAGTGATGTTCATCATATAACACATAATTTTTTTTTCTATGAAGGATAAAATTCTATTTTTTTCAAATTTAGATTTGTAACTACGATATATAGCACGTTCATTTGGTTTCATAGTGTTTTATTAAATATTTTTTTCTTAATTAAGTTTTGAAGTCAAACCAATTACAATTTAGACATAGGTGGACCATATAACACAATTTTTTTTGTATATATCAAAATTCATGTTTTTGTTGGATCATGGACATCAATACTAAACACGTATACAATTTTTGGATTTTTTTGATAATCTACTATTTTTCCACATGTGCAGAATAGAGAGCTTGATTTTTGGTAAAAAACCTATGTTTAATTAAACTAAAAAAACATAATAAAACCAAAATATATTAAAATTATACTTGATGGAGAGTTCATTTAGAGGACTATAATACTCTAGCTAGGTTTGTCAAGTTGATTCCATTTTCATCCTCAATCTGAGCTTCAAAACTAAATTTTTTGTAGAGAATTACACATGGAGGGGGAGAAGGGAAAAAAGGGGGGTTCTAGCGAATCACCCTTTAAAAGGTATGCTACCCAATCAGAAATTGTTCCAAATGGAAGTCTCTTCACAATTATTGCAATTGCCTACTATTAAATTAAGTAAGATGCCTCATGAGAATAAGATGCAACTAATTGATGTGTTAAATGTATCTGCAAGAAAATAAATTATTGAAACATGCCAAAAGAGTAATGAGTTGATGGAAGAAGTGAAAGTCTTGCAATAAATCACTCCAAGTACTAATATTGACACTTTATTATCTTCTATGGAGAAATTTAGAATAATGGTTGATTATTTTAAATGTTATGCCTCTAGTTTGAAAGATCAAATAGAAAAAAAGGCTATAACTAGGCTTATAGAAAAATGCACTTCAACCCATGCTAAGATTGAAGAATTCCTAAAAGAAGTACATGACTGTGAGGATGAGGAAAAAATGCTGATTTTATACTACATAGTGTAGCCGAAAGACACACAGGGTATAAAAGCTGAAATGGACTTGATTGAGTCTCAGATTGCCAAAGCATCAAATGAATATAATATGGCCTTAGATAGAAAGTATCATACCTGGTCTGCTATAGTAGATTTGCATGGAGAATTCCTTACTTTGCAAACCTAGAAAGAAAATATTATTAGGAAAATTGGGAAGCTAAAGGACTATATACAATCATAACACATACCTATTTCATGTTCCCTGGACAATGCTAACAGGATTTCATAGATAAATCTTAACCCCAGCTCTATGGAAGAAGGAGAAGATGCCTTGATGGAGCTTAAGACTTTACACAGGTTTCATGTTGCTACAAAAAGAAGTCAAGAAGAAGGAAAGCCTATTTGGAAAGCCATGCTACAAAGGCTTGGGTCAACATCCATTTCCCTTTCATTCTAGATCATTCATGTTTCTCAAATCTCTTTGTACATATGTGAATGTATTAGGAAATTTTTAAAGGGGGAGTTAGTTACTTCAGTTCAGCTTGTAAATATGGTTAACATAATTTTTTGTATGTGTATGCACCCTTTGGCCTTAATTTCAAAGGGGGAGAGCTGTGTGGAGAAGAAATGTTGGCATAGGTTGCCATCAATGAAAAAGGGGGAAATTATTGAAAGAATGAAGACATGTGTTGTCATTGATGTCAACACTTAGTGGTGGTATAAATAATATTCTGCTCAGTTGATAGTTTTTTCTCTCCGAGCCTTCCATAGATTGGTTCACATTTCATCACATTCAGATCCATTCTTGTGATTCTAATGTGTGGTTTGTGGATTATATCAACACCTAATTCTAGAAATTCAATTGGTCTAGTCGAATAGTTTAAAATTTGCATTTGAAAGAAGTTTTGAATATAGAGTGTTCCCAATTTTCAGTGTTACGAGCATAAATTGTTTTATCTGCACTTCTCCATGAGTGTGTACTTGGCCTTGTAGTTTTGGGATAATGTTTTTAGGTGTCTACGGGTTAATACTTCCAGCTGGCATGACATTTTGAGATACAAGTGTTCTATGTGATGACAATTTGGAATACTATGTTTTAGATTATATGCCTGGCAGACCTAAATTATGTAAAAGGTTGTGGAGATTAAAATTATAATGCATATGTAAGGAGGAGCTATTATAAGTCCATGTTGATGTATATATCACAAGCTTTGTGGTGTGAAGGAATTTTGAATTTGAATTGGGTGCTGACAAGGTACATTTTACATTCCCCTTGACATCATATATTGAGGTTGACCTAGTTAGTGTTTACAATGATGCTCATGTATATATATAGAATATCATTTTGAGATTAAGTGTGTGGTATGCTAGTGATATGATCCGAATGCAAGTAGAAAAATGATTTTTTATAGAAGACTGAGAAAAGGACATGAAAATATAATTCAAAGTAGAGATTTGTGTTTTCTATCAGGTGAAGTAGTTTGGATCAGAATATTGAGGTTTAAAGGAATTGAATTCAACATATGATAGATGCATTTTGTATCAGTTTAAAAATTGGCTATGTAGCCACCTTTTATGTCTTACTTTTTACAATAATAGTGAGTTCACTTGGATAGTGAGTCCCTTTGGTAGTGAGCCTCTGTGTAATATTTTATGGCCAGTAATTCTATATTGTGAGCTAATCCTCACCTTGGTTTTTCCCTTCTTGGGTTTTCCACATAAAAATTATAGTGTTCATGTGTTGCATATGTTATGGAGTGTTTATGATTTAATTTCTAGTAATTGTTAAGTATGCTATGATGATTGGATGCTTGGTAATTAAATGGTTTTTGGGAATATTGATTCACCCTCCTCTTAGTATTCATGATGTTCAACAGATAAAACCAAAATACAACCTATTACAAAAGAAATTATATGTTTGGAATTGGTTCCCCAATTATAATAGTGAGTTGGATGAAAAATATGTAAGGATGGCTTTGAGCAGAATGCATGAAAAATTCATGTGGATAGATATGCCTAGACTAATTTCAAAAGAAGTGATCAAGGCCTTGATTGGTTTGTGTGATACCAGACCCATACCAGTACTAAAATCTATAAAAAAAAAAGTGGTTATGGATTTGATTGGTTCTACATTTGAAAAAAGAGCATTAACAACTAAACCTATCACTAATCTTGCTGTGAAGTATGCTGCAATCATGATAGGTCACAAGATTTATTTTACCAACAAGGATAATTTAGTGTCTACAACTCCAATTTATGTTGCTCATAATATGGTGGTGAATGGAAAGGACTATGAATTATGTTAGTTGCTCTGACAACAAATTTTGGAGAATCTAAAACAAACCAGGGAAAAGAAATATGCATTTAAATTTGGAACTTTGATTGTATGTTTGTTGTTCTAATTTTTGAGAGAGCTACCAAGAAGAAGAGACATGATTTGGGATAGATGCAAACTAGTGGGTCATCAATTTTTGTTACATGAACAACATTGGTGACTTCAAGGCTTAAGACAATGCATTTGCTACATTCTTTGTAGTATTTCAAAATAATATGCATGGTAGAGAAAGGATTACCTGAAATCTTATAGAGAAGTATGCAAATGAAATAAATTTCCTTGTATCTATAGATGAGTGCATAATAGAGGTTGTTGATGTTGAACAAGACATTTGAGAGGGGTGGGTGAATTAGTTATAGAAATTTTAACCTTTAAAACTTTTCACCAAAAGTTAGATCAATAAACATTCACAAAACCCTTACACTAATAATGTGTTTAATCATTAAGTGTAGAAATATAAATTGAAAGTAATAAACCATACACACAATAACACCAAATTTGCATGGAAAACCCAATGACAAAAAAACCATAGTGAGGATTATCTCACAATAAAAAGAATTCAAAAACTGAATACAAAGGATCATTTCCAAAAGGAATCACTGCCAAGATAGGACACCCTGACCAATGAGGGATCACTACCTAGAGGGATCACTACCATATAATTACAAAGAAGATAGAAGAGGATTGTTACAGAGAGAAAACTATCTCAATGCAATAGAGATTCCACCACAATTAGCTCACACACTTGAAAACATGCTTGAAAGATAGAGTAAATTGTTAACTCATTGCCTTAGGGAAATCAACACTTGAAATTTGCATTGATCTGCTTGAACTCACATCACACACACATATCTCACATCTATCTTGCATCTATCTTGTCTTTCACCAACATCTCAACTCATACTTATACCATCTTCAACCTTGAAACTCTTCCAAGTCCATCCATATAGGTTGGCACCAAAAAATTCTACAGTGGGATGAGAATGAGGGTGACCCAAACACATACTTAATGAGGACCTAAATAAGTTCCAAATACCTCACCACACTTCCATAAATTTCACAAGTAGTGTTTAACACAAGGTCAACCAACACTTATGAAAAACACATAAAACAATTAAGTACACACATCCTTAACATGGTTCAATCTTTTCGGACAACAAAATTCACTTGAACACAACCTTATCAACTTACTCTCAAAACTTCAAGTCATGAAACCAAAATTTAGAGAAATCCAAAGCAATTATATTTCTCCCAGACCACATCCAGACACACCGAAATGCATAGTTCACATATAGGTGAAAATATCTCACACTATACAATGATTCAAAAGCCAAAATTTGGATATAGAAACTACCAATAGCCATGAAAAATATGTCAGAATCACACAAGCATAGAAGCATTATGAAGCATATACTAGAGCATACACTGAATACTTGCATGGCACTATTTTCCCTATTTATCAAATTTTCTCAAAAGCACTTGGAACCCAAGTACCAAAGACATCGTCATAGCACATTACTTAACTCTAAAAAATTTCTAGACATAGCAACATAAGGATAACTCCATGTACTCACAGTAATTATTCAACATTACAACTATACATGTACAACCTACAAACCTTCTTTATTACAATTTTCTCAATATCCTCGATATATACAACCAAAAACCAAATTCCATGACATCAATGATAACAACAACCAATTGACATCAATGAAAAAAAAAACTAGTTGACATCAATGAAAACACCGTCAAACTTGAAACAATTCCCCCCTTTGTCATTGATGGCAACACATGATGTGAAAAACCATCAAAGAAAACACAACACATCTGAACCATCAATCTCCTAATTTCTTTTACTTTCTCTCCCCTTGTGTAGATAAATTTTTCCACATGATTCTTTCTCCCCCTTTGAAATCAATGGAAAAGGAAAAAGATATTTTACATTGTTCTCCCCATTTTTCATAAAGAACTTTACTAGTACTGAATACCCACCCTTAAGAGTACACCCAACAATTGCACAATGACAACACATGACACTATCTACTCCCTTTGAGAGGTAGCAAACAAACATCAGTCCTAAAGGAAGATAGATCCATAGATCCACTAGACTAATACATATCCATATGCATCTAGTTCAAAAAAGGAGGGGAAATAATCCCTAACTTCTCCCAGATATACTCAAAAGTATCTTTAGGAAGATCCTTAGTAAATATGTAAACAATTTGATCCTTTATAGGTACATATTATAATGTCGTAAAATTGCACCCCTTGCAATTTCACATACATTCTTGTATCTAATTTAGTGTCCACTCCCTTAGAACTTGTGTAGGCTCATTTTAGCCCTTGCATCAGCCTTTTAACCTTCTCAAGATGCTCAGGACCCCCTTTCAATAGCTACCTTCATGTGTCAGCTTCACATCAAACCTTGTGCTTTTCCCGTTCATGGTGTTTTGTAGCATGATGTGTCTAGACACTAGCATGCCGTGCAGACTTCTACATGCCATGCTAGCATCTTGTGATGTTTCAACATTCAAACGACCATTTTCGAGCATGTTTTCCACTTGTCACTTATGTTTGTCAGTGGTAACGACTTAGGGCGCCTTGTAATAGCCCGTGAAGCTTCTTTTCCCTTCTCTCCTCTCTTTAAAAGTTATCCTTTCAATATATTTTTCCTTCTTGGATTCTACCTTAAAATATCCTCTTCTTTCTCACTCTCTCAAGCTTGCATAGCTCTCTCTACAACTTTCAACAACACTTTCAAGCTCTCTTGGAAATTCTCTTTGAAACACTCTCAAGCTCTTACAATGCTCTTTGTAGCTCGCTTGGATCTTGAAACCCTCTCTTTCATCCTTGCTCTCATTGGCTTCCTTAAACCTTGTAGGTGATATCTCTTTGATCTTGTGCTTGTGCTCACATCTTGGGATTTATCACATCCTTGTGATACGGGTTCTCCTCCTTGAGCGAGGATTGATTTTATTACTCTTGTATTAATTTCATTTCTACTTATTATCTCTATCTATCTATCTAGCTATCCATGGAGGCGGGAACACCAAACGGGGGTTTGACTGAGGCAAACACCTATACAACCCCAACATTTTTACTCGATCTTATGTGTGCAAGTATTGAAGATATCTACTTGCTGGAGGCTTCATTACTTGGGTTGTTGTGAGAATTCTCTTTCCCTATCCTCTTTCATTCTATCATTTAATTTGCTTCATTATAGTTCTATCATATTTTGTTACTTTCCCACATTCTTAGAGTTCTTAGTAGTTGGATTAGAAGTAGTTTAGGATAGTTCACCCCTTGGGAATCTCTCAAGAATAAAGAGACTCATAAGGAGAGAATCCACCTTATCTACACATACTCAAGCTTTATTTAATTCTCCATAACCTTTTATCTCAAAAAGTGATACCTGATAGATATATTCTTTATCCTTAAGTGCATCACTAGATTATTTGAAATTTTAATTTCACTTGTATTTGCACAAAAAGATAGAGATGGGATCATCATACATTACTTTGATATCCTTCAAAGTCTGTCTCATTCATAAAAATTGTGTACAAAAATATGTTGCAACAATATACTCAACCTCTGCAATGGATAAGGAAATCGAATCTTTCTTTTTGCTTAACCATGACACCAATCTGCATCCAAGAAAGAATGCACTATCACTTGTAATTTTTCTATCATCAGTGCAACCTACCCAATCTGCATTTGTATAAGTAGTTAGTGTAAAATCATTATCCCTAGGATACCATAAGCCATAATCTAGAGTTCCATTTAAATATCTAAATATCCTCTTGATAGATACACCATGTGTTTCTTTAGGATCTTCTTGAAATCTAGCCACAAGACAAACTACATGCATGATATCTAGTCTGCTAGAAGTTAAATACAATAGTCCTACAATCATTGATATATATTTTATCTGATCAGCCTTAGGTGAATCATCACCCTTACTCAATTTTTAGATAGTTACCATAGGAGTGCATACCGGTTTGGAACCATCCATTCCAAATTTCTTCAACATTTCTTTTGCATACTTTGATTGTGAAATAAAATCCCTTTGTTTGTTTGATTAATTTGTAGTCCAAGGAAGAAATTCATCTCAAACTCTTTTTGCATTTCTTCAGAAAACATCTTACACATAGTTTCATTTCCTCCAAAACTAGTGTCATCTACATACACAACTACAATCAAGATCTTGTCATCTTCAATTTTGAAATATAGATTACTATTTATAGTACCTTTGTTGAAACCTTGTTGAATAAAATATTTTTCCAATCTTGCATACCAAGCTCTAGGAGCTTGCTTCAAAATGTGTGAGGGGGAATGAGGACATTAGATTAATGATCCAAGAGGGACATTAGAGCAATCTGATGAAGAAATCTAATCTATAGCCAAAAAAGATCGAATCTAAGATCTAAAAACTCCTACATATACAAAATTGAAACTCTACTAATACAAGCATGATAATGAACTTACTAATTACAAATGAGAACAAAAGATAGCTTTTACCATCCCGTAGTGGAGTGTATTCGCTTGATGTTGGATTGTTCTTATCACAACGAAGCCTCGAAAGTTCAGGTGAAAAGTGTGGATGAATGCTTGTTGTGTTTGGTTGATCGAAGACAAAGGATGAAGCTCTCTCAAGGATGATCTTGACAGCACTTCGTTGCTCAATGTACGTTGATTCTCTGATTCTTATTTGTGAGGAAAGGGGTTTGTTATATAGAAAATGAGATTTGAAATGGATGATCAAGATCATTTTGAAGAATATACAGATCAACAGTCGGAGTGTGTTGAGAGGATTTAGACATGAGATAATTGTACAAAGTTGATTGCATAATTTGTGTGATTGGGAAATAGATTCGCCAGTTAGGAATGTGATTGATCAGTTAACATAATAGATTGATTTGTCAATTTTGTGATGGCTTAGTTAAGAATGTGATGTTTCACTTAACTGAATAGATTGATTAGTTAACATAATAGATGGGATAGTTAACAAATTAGATTGCTTAGTCAACAATCATAATTTGCTCAATCAAAAAGTGGGCAAGGAATATGAATCAATTGATTTAATTAATTAATTCCTTTTGGGGGTTTGAATGTGCAAATCAAGTTTGACTTTTGCAAACAAAGTTGCATTATTTTGATTTGATTTTTGATAATCGATTTGAATAGTTTTATTTAATTTAAATTTTTAGAGGGAAAGTGTTATAAAAATTCAATCCACTTAGGGGAATAAGGTGATTTAGCGGCGTAATTATATAATTGGTGTTATTTAATTAATCAAGTTGAAATAAGGTGGGATTAGGAGTCTGTTAAATAAATGAGGTTTATTTAGTTGGTCAAAATGATGAAATGTGAATTGATTAAATAATGTTGTTTTATTTAATTAATAGAGGAATTATGGTTTTTAGGACTTTATTAAATAAATGAAATTTATTAAATTTGTCCAAAATGATGAAAAAGTGAATTAATTAAATAATGTTGTATTATTCAATTAATAGAGGAATTGGGGTTTTTGATGTCATTTTGATGTGATGTGATGTGGTGTGATGTAGGAACGTTGTGGTATGACTCCGAGTGTTTCGAGATGATGTAACATATTATGGGATGATTCTGAACTGTTTCGGGGTGATTCTGAGATGATCTGAAATGTTACGGGATGATTCTGAACTATTTTGGGGTGATTTCAAGATGATTTGAGATGTTACAGGATAATTTCGAACTATTTCAGGGTGATTATGAGATGATCCAAGATGTTATGGGATGATTATGAGTTATTATGAGATATAGAATGATTCTGAGTCATTCCAAAGTGTTACAAGATGATTTTGAGTCATTCTGAAGTGTTACAGGATGATTCCAAGTCATTATGAAATGTTACGGGATGATTTCGAGTCATTCTGAAGTGTTATGGGATGATTTCGAGTCATTCCGAAGTGTTACAAGATGATTTTGAGTCATTTCAAAGTGTTATTGGATGATTTTGAGTCATTCCAAAGTGTTACAAGATGATTCTGAGTCATTTGAAAGTGTTATAGGATGATTCTGAGTCATTCCAAAGTGTTGTGAGATGATGTTCCATATCATTTGACATTGCTTGAGGCTGTTTGATGTCGTTCAGTGCTGTTTTGATTTTGTTCAGTGCTGTTTGATGTCGTTTAGTGTTGTTTGATGTTGTTCAATGTTGTTTGATGCTGTTCAGTGTTGTTTGATGTCATTCAGTGTTGTGTGATAGGTGTCAAGTCAATTTTACATTTCCATATTTTTCCCCTCTTTGATACAAAGTACTCGTTGCTTTGTTTCAAAGATTTTATTTTTATGATTAAGTTTTTAAAAAATTGTATGCCCCACTATGCCCCAGTGTTCAGTGGAATGATGGTAGGACTCCATGCTACCCCCTTGAGAGGTTGACCAAAAATTTCAAGCTTTGAGGATAGGCTCTTGACAATATTATATTGTCATTTTGATGTTTTCAGATGGAATATCCTATGTTAATGTGCATCATTTCTTGTTCGGAGCTTCTAATTTATAAGTAGGAATATTTCCTAAGTGTAATTAGGGTTTCCTAGATAAAATTAGGGTTTCCTTGAGGTGTTATATAGGAAATTTGTCCTCAAACTGGTCATTTGTGCTTGGTTCCGTTTGCTAATTCTTGTATATGGATTCCACATTTGGTCAGTTGGTGAGGGAGCATGCTGAGATTCAAGGTTTCCCCACATTATTCTGAGCTTTTTTGAGAGTATAAACAACCTTCAAACATTAGTGCCCCGGTATGTACCTTTTCGCCCTTTGCTTTCATCATGTTTTCATTCTCATTTTGTGTGTGCGAAGTATTGTTAGACAAATGCACTGGTTTTGAGCTTTTGGTGCATCTATCTCGGTTTTGGTGCATTTTTTAGGTGTTTATGTCCAAAATTGGTGTATTTGTTCTGAGCACTTGTTTAAGAACTGTGTAGTTCTCTAGAAACTGCATAGTTATTCTAAAACTGTGCAATTGTATGGAAACTGCATCCAAAATCTTGTGCACTTATCCTAAAACTATTCATTTGTTCAAAAATGGTGCATTTTTCTATCTCCTATTGAGCATTTGTCCTAGAATTTGGTAATTGATTCTTTGTCCATCGTTTTTCTCTTAGCTTTGTCCAAACCCTAGTATATGTCCATTTACTGTCATGAATGTCATTCTTCATCATGTATGCATTCTAAAACCTTTCCTTGTGTCCATTTACCATCTCAATTATCATTTGTTACCTAGCAAGTGTCGTTTTATGTTTCTTCGATTGTTTTAGAGTAAAACCCTAACTTGCATTCATTTTGTGTTTAAGCATCATTTGGTCGTCATGCTTGCATTCAAAACCCTAGCTTGTGTCTGTTTAGTGTCATATGTGTCATTTTTCATCTTGCATTTGTCCTTTTATGTTTCTTCACTATTTTTAGAGTGAAACCCTAACTTGCATTCATTTTCTGTTTAAGCATCATTTTGTCATCATTCTTGTGTTCAAAACCCTAGCTTGTGTCTGTTTTTTGTTAAGCATCATTTTGTTACCATGTCTGTGTTAAAAACCCTATCTTGTGTCTGTTTAGCATCATGCATGTCATTTGTCATCTTGCATGTTTCATTTTACGTTTCTTTACTATTTTTAAAGTGAAACCATAACTTGCGTTAATTTTCAGTTTAAGCATCATTTTGTCATCATGCTTGTGCTCAATACCCTATCTTGTGTTTTTTTAGCATCATGCATGTCATTTTTCATCTAGCATGCATCGTTTTATGTTTCTTCACTATTTTAGAGTGAAAACCCTAACATCTTGGTTTATGTCGCTTGCAAGTGAATCTCTGACCACTCATGATGAGAGAGAGATGACCTCGTCACCTATTTGATCATATTACCCAATTTGATGTATTGGAGTAGGACTTTCTTGATGTAGTGGGTTTGAATCATATCTATTATATGCCTCCTATCAGGACCCATACGACAATGTTGACCACTCTCGTGGAGAGGTGGCACTTTGAGACATCCTCTTTTCATTTGCATATAGGGGAGGCAACCATTAATCTAGAGGACATGTGGAGGATTCGCCTTCCTATTCATGGTGAGCTTGTTACATAATAGATTCATCGAGGTGCTCGTGATATGTAGGGATTGTTAGATGTGGATGTTCATAATGTGGAGATTGATTTATCTGATTTTATAGATAGCGTGAACCCTACTATTCTTGTCCTTTGCGGCTTGGTATTGGGATTAGTTGTTCCTGATAGACAAGGTCAACAATTTGAAATAGGCTAGGGTGTTTGTATTGAGAGTATGCTTGAGTATGGTACAAGATATGCTCGGGGTGCCTTTTTTCTTGCCCACCTTTATCGAGATATGCACGAGGTGGTGTATTGGGGTAGGAGGTCATTGTCTATAGGTGTATCCCTTTTGCATGTTTGGGCATGGGAGCATATTGTAGTTACTCATCCTGACAGGATTTAGGATTGCTCTCTGGGTGATCCATACTGTTATCGTTATGGGGATTTTATGCACTACACTTTTCTTGGAGATCTACCTTATTGGCGTCATGTGTTTGATGAGATGCCTAGTTTTGTATGGAGACCTTACATGAGCTGCGAGGTTTTTCCAGAGGATGTAGATCAACTTGTGTATTTTCAACAAACCTATTGGTTTCTTGGTCATTCATCATCTATTATAGAGCGTTATCTACCCAATTGAGTCTGTTGTCAGTTTGGTGAGAGATAGGGGAAGATTCTTGATGCCTATGAGGCTCGGTTTGGTCAGAATTGTTGGGAGGTTCATATATGGGGTATGCAAGTTGATGAAAATAATTTTACTTCCAAGTTTGGAACACTTGCCCCAATTTGTTGGGGTTGGTCAATTGGAGTGGCAGATCCGAGTACTACTCATGATTATTAGGAGTGGTGGACATGACATGGGCCTTTGAGGCTTACTGATCCTAGAGGTGGTTCTATTGTGGGTAGAGCTGGTATCATAGGTCATTACGGTGAGCGACAACATGTTGAGGTTATGACAAAATAGCTGGGTCGAGCTCGACGTGATGAGGTAGAGGATATTCAGGATGAGCGAGTGCCTCGTGCATAGGGTTAGAGATAGGTTCCAGATCCTCCTCTACCAGCTAGGGATGTTGATTTGTTTCTAGCTGAGATGAATTTGGACAGAGATGCAGAGGTTGCATGGTGATGATCCGCAGAGGCTTTGGTAGATAATCTGAGGGTGGAACAAGATACTATGAGGGTTGAGCGAGATAGTGTGTTTGGTAGACTACATACGGTAGAGGCTCAGGTAGTATTACTGATAGTAGAGCGAGATTCTCTTTGAGTAGATCAAGAGAGTGATATTGGTAGATGACATGTTGGAGAGGCTCAAGTACTGTTACTGACAACAAAGAGAGATACTCTTCAAACAGAGTGTGATGGTATACGATCAGAGAGAGATAGGTATCTACAAGCATCTACCTATTATCAAACTTTATATGATGCTACCATTCCTAGGGCCTCTCGACGTCCGTGGTTTGGGGAGCTTAGTGCTATGAGCAATGACGGTGGTGGTGGTGGTGCCATTGCAGGTGATCATTCTTTGAGACAACTTGATCATTTTGGATTTCAGTAGTGTTATATCCGTCCTATTGGGGATTTACCATTTTTGATACCTGATCTTCATACTATTTCATGGTGTAGAGGCATTTTGTAGACATGTGTGTTATACATATTCACTGGTCCAATCAAGACCTCTTATATATGTTTTTATTTTTTGTACCTTCCTATCACACTTGTGGCATTGTGGATGTACTTATGACATATTCCTTTTTTTCATGATGATGATATATATATATGAGATGTATCATCTTCATTTTAGCCTCAATTGTATGATGATGTATGTTTATTTATGTTTTTTTTTTTTTTTGATGTATGGATATGATGTAGATGTAGGAATCATACTTTGTACCATTTTTATAATGATGGATGTTGATAGATGAATTCCCCATACACGATACATGATGTTTTTAATTGTTTTATTATCATGTTGATATGTTTTGATAATATTTGTGGATGTAGAATGGATATGGTACTAATGATGTGTTAATGTGGGATGATTGTTAATTTAGAAGAATTATGATGATTGATAGGAAAAAAAATGTTAATTAGAAGAAGTATGATGATAGATAGAAAAAATGATGTTAATTAGAAGAAGTATGATGATGGTGTGTTAGTTTGTAGAAACATGATGATGGATAGATTGATGTTGTGACTTTTCTTTTCTTTAGATACTTTGCTATTTGAACAATCCTATTTGATGTAGCAAGATAGATATGATGCACCAAGGTGACTTTGTATCCATTGCATGGAATTTTGACTCTAAAAACAAAGAGTATCTTTGTTCATACCAGACATACAAAAACTTTGTTTAAAGTATAGGGAGGAATGTGTGAAAAATGTTTTAGACCAATCACACAAAGAGGTATAGAACACCTAACATGTAACTACTTCATGAACTATTTTAATACAACTTCCATACTTAATAAAGCAAGTATTCACCATGGTAATATTAAAAACATATCTTACAAACAACAAATCAAAATGACGCTCAATTGCTCCCATTCCTTCTTCTCTAAATCCTTTTGGACATCTTTGAGAGATTCTGGGATTAAGTCAATAAAATAAATCACAAAAAAGTAAGACCATAAAAAGATAAAAACATAGTTACAATATCACTTGCCATATTTGTTTAGGGTGGTGCTATTATCCGTTGTTGATCATGTCTATCGTAGGAATGGATCCATTAAGGCATATCTCAGGATGTTGTTGGGACTTGTTTAAAAAGATAGGTACTTGATACTTTGGCTTTGTTTTTGTCTGTTTCATAGTCAACTCTTTTGTGATCATTTTTTCTTGAAAGCTCTAGCTATTGATGTTTTCTTTGTTTGTTTGTTTGTCAAAGGGTGATTGAGACGGTTTGTTTATTACGGTTGAAATGTTTATTATGGATGGGCCTTTTATTTATTTATTTTCTAAGTTTTTATGATGCTATTTTTTTTTGGTGTTCTTTTTTCAGGGGACTAACCTAGGGCCCGGGGGCTTATAAAAAATAAGCCTTGCCTACATATTCCACACAAATGCTCGTAGTTCACTTGGATTGACCTTTTATGTTTTGTGAATGTTTTTGGTATTTTGTATTTTTGAATTTGTTTGGATTTTGTACTTTTGACTAAGTGAAATAAAGCATGTTGGAAACCTAAGGCGACTGACCTAGGGTATCGGGGGTTAAAAAGCCTTGCCTATTTTGTACATGTACAAACCATGTAGTTTGACAATTGGACTCAAAGCATGAACATTTTTTGGGTAAACAACATTGATAGCATGTATAATATCTTGTTTCTGTGTCTAGAGGGTATGTTGTGGGAAATTCACTTGAACTAGCTGTGAGGCAAGAAAATATTGATATCTTAGATTGTTTGATTGAAGGAATAACCCAATGTTGTTGTTTGTTTTGATATTTTCTACATGTTTTTGATCTTTTTTGTTTTGTAGTGTTTTCGACTTTTTTTGTTTTATGACCTTGATTGAATTTTTACCAGATCTAAATTGTGATTAGCTCTGGGAAGTTTCCCCTACTTAAATGACTTACCTTAATCAATGACAAGTGATGATTGGACATATGATTCATGGAATGGATGGGTGAATGCTATGAAAAAGTGTTGATAGATAATAATGTATGTTTTATTCATACATAGTGCCCATTTACCAAGTTTTCACTATAGTACCTATTCTAGGAGCGCCAAAAAGTGGTTTTCACTCAAAGAACGGTTTATTTATCTTTACTATTTTTTTTGCTTTTCTTTTTTTTTTTGTATTTTTCATCTCTTTTTTCTTATTTTCTGGATTTTTACCCTTTTTTCGAGGGTATTTTGATGCATTTCATGTATAGAAATTTTTGAGGTGGTTGCTATTCAACAACTTAGCTAGAGGTTCTCTTCGAGAGCAGCCACATGATATAACCCAAAGCCATAACTTGTTGTTATGATGAATGGACCTAACCAATTAGGTTCAAATTTACCCTTTCCATCTTGGTTCAATTATATCTTTTGATTCTCCTTGAGGACCAATTTACCAACTTGAAAGTTTCTATCTTTTATTCTCTTATCATAACTTCATTTGAGCCGATTCTGATAAACCTATAGATGGTTTAACGTGCTCAAACGCCTTTCATCTAGGAGCTCTAATTCATTCGATTTGGATACCCTGTATTCATCATTGCTTACCATGCCTTTTAGTGAGTCTCGTAATGAGGGGATTTCAACTTCGATAGGTAACACTGCTTCTGATCTGTAGAC
This sequence comes from Sequoiadendron giganteum, assembly GCA_007115665.2. Taxonomy (NCBI): domain Eukaryota; kingdom Viridiplantae; phylum Streptophyta; class Pinopsida; order Cupressales; family Cupressaceae; genus Sequoiadendron; species Sequoiadendron giganteum. The sequence goes on along the minus strand of CM021102.1, from coordinate 421,450,167 downwards.
CAAGAAGAAAGGTGTGGCACTAGTAGGTGTGTAGATGCTAGTTCTATAATCCCATAATGCTAGATTTAGCTACAAATGCCAATCATGATTGACATGATTGAAAGTATTTTTAAATATTTTTAGGATTGTTTTAGTAGATGCCTTTGCCCGACCATTTCCTTGAGGATAGTAGGTCGTAGAAAATCTATGTTGGATAGAGAATTTGGAACAAATTTCTTGGACATCCTAATTCTTGAATGGGGTGCCATTATCTATTACAATTATTTGTGGGATTCCATACCTACGAATGAGATAATTCAAAATAAATTTTGATATCTATTTGTGAGTGATATAAGTCAATGGAATTGCCTCTATCCATTTTGTGAGATTTATTCTATTGAGGTGATAATGAATTTATGCCTATTGGATGAAGTAGGTGATATATTACCTACCAAGTCTAATCCCCATTGCAAAAAAGGACATGGTGTTGTGATGAGTCTCAAATCTTGTGCTCGTGCATGAAATAGATCACTGAGTCACTGACATTGTCAACAAATTCTAGAATGTTGAATGTAGTCTTGCTCCATGGAAGGCCAATAGTATCCTACTCTGAGTAGCTTTTGGACTAGGTTAGTTCCACTAGAGTGGGATCCACAAATACCTTCATGGACCTCTTGTAAGGCTATTTGTACTTCTTCCACATTAAGGCACCAGAGTAACATACCATCCAAGCTACAAGAGTATAGGGTTTCTCCTAAGATCATAAAAAGGGAGGTCCTATGGGTGAAGGTTTTCTTCTGAGTAGTCATTAAGTCAAGTTGTATGATACTATTTTGGATATAGTCAAATGTATCTTTGTACCATGGGGAGTTAGGATCAACAACAAAAAATACCATTTCTATTTATGGGATGTCAAATTCTAGAACCAATAGTTGTTCCATGAGGAATTCATATTTAGGTACGTTCTAAGGAATATCTAGTAGCGATCCTATGGTGGCCATTGCATCTACAACTCTGTTATTAACCCGAGGAACCTGTTAAAAGGTTATTTTAATGAAGTATTCCTTGAAACTATCCACCATTCTTTTGTATGGTAGTAATTTTTCATGTTTTGTTTGGTACTCATCATTCACCTACTTGATTATTAGTTGGGAGTCTCCAAAGACATGTAGCTCTTTTATCCTCCATTTGATCACCATTTTGAGCCCTGTGATAAGAGCTTCATATTCTAAAATATTATTTGTACAGGGGAATGCAATCCTGTAGGCTTTGGGCATACTATCTCCCTATGGTTTTAGAAATAATATTCCTTCTTCTGAACCATGTGGAGTATGGGACTCGTTAAAGTATAGAGTCCACTTGGCTATTTGTTCTGTCATCAAAACACTCTCATCTGGAAAATCCACTATGAGAGGTTTGTGATCATCTATGGGTGCTTCAACCAATTGGTCTGCTATGAATTGTCCCTTTATAGCTCTCCTATCTATGTACTATATATAAAATTCACTTAGGATCATCACCCATTTGGCTATCCGACCTGTTAAGGCTGCTTTTGCTAGTAAATATTTTAGTGGGTCCACCTTTGATATCAATTTCACTTTTCTATTTAAGATATAATGTCTTAGCTTTTGTGTAGAAAACATGACTGAGAGACAAGCTCTTTCAATGGGTGAATAATCCAGTTCATATCCCACCAGTGTTCTGCTGATATAATATACTTCCCTTTATTGTTTTCATCTAGCTATGCTAGGAGAGCTCCCAATGCTGCTTGTGTGGTAGAAACATAAAGTATCATATCTTTTTTTGGAATTGGTGGCATGAGTACCAGAGGAGAAAGAAGGTACCCCTTAACTTGATGAAATGCTTGGTCACATCTCCCATCCCATTTGAAGGTGATGTCCTTGTGTAAGAGATGAGTGAAAGGATGAAATTTGTTTGCTAGTTGTGCAATAAATCGCCTGATTGACTGTAGCTTCCCTTGTAGGATCCTCAGTTGCTTGAGTGTATTTGGTGGAGGCATCTCTATTATAGCTTTTAATTTGGCATGATCCACCTCTATCCCTCTTCTTGACACTATATATCCCAATAGTTTTCTAGAAGCTACCCCGAACACACATTTCTTAGGGTTTAGTCTCTGATTGTACTGTTCTAATCAATCAAATACGTTTTCTAGGTTTATCAAGTGATCTGCCCTTTTGATTGAATTTTATAGAATGTCATCCACATATTCCTCCATGATTCTGTGTAGAATGTCATGGAATATGGTCGTCATCGCTCTTTGATAGGTTTCTCATGCATTCTTTAGCCCAAAAGGCATTACATTCCAATAGAAAATTCCCCAAGAATAAGTGAATGCCATTTTGTGTTGGTCATTTGGAGAGATCTTTATCAGGTTGTATCCTGAGAAACCATCCATTAAGGAAAGCATCTCATGGCCTGTTGTGAGATCTACTATCATGTCAATGCTTGGTAATGGAAATTCATCTTTTAGACAAGCTTTATTTAAGTCCCCAAAGTCTATACATATCCTTATGCCCCTAGTAGGTTTGGACAATGGTACTAGGTTTGATATCCATTGTGGATAGTCGATGGGTCTAATGAAACCCACAACTAGTAATTTATTTAGTTCTACTTTCACCAATAATGCTATCTGGGGATGCATCTTTTTGAGTTTCTGTTTGATAGGCTTCGCTATAGGGATGATGGCTAGATGATGCACTACTAATGTTGGATCTAGTCCAGGCATGTCAGCATAGGTCTAGAAAAAGTTAATCTTTCTCTTGTTGATGAATGCTGTGAGGTTTTATTTTTCCTCAGGATCAAGTGATGTTGCATGGTATGTTATCTTTGGGTCCTCTGCTATACCAAAATTTATGGATTATGTTTCTTCTACCAAGAGTGTTGATCTTTTTTGATATTCGGATATGGGGAGATTGAATCCTCTATCTTCAAGTTCCTCTAGGAGGTTTTCACCTTTGGATGCGTCCTTTATTTTTCTCTTTTCTAGATCCAAGAAAGCCATAGTGTGGTTTTCTTTAGGGGATTGTATCTTTATGTTTTTTCTTTCATTTTTGCGACTGGAAAATTCAATCTCTCCACTAAAGTATGCCTCTTATTCCAATTCCATGACAAACCCTACTTTGTGATCTCCTGTTGGTATGTCTGATTGAAGTCCCATGAACTCTGTGATGGCCTCATCATTCTAGAATTGATCTAAAACAAGTTCATGTTGTTGTTGATCCCAATCTATGAGTTGAGGATAACAGAGTGGGAGACTATCATCCTATTTTGTAAAGCTTACAAAAGTAGGTGAAAGGGTCAATATGGCTTTGGTGTCTTTTTCCCTTTGGGTATCTAGGTCATCATTACTAGAGTTGATGGAATCATATCCTATGATGAAGGAAGGGGAATCCCATTCGTATTCGTTAGAGTCTGTTTCGTAATGGTAATAGATGTTGGGAATGGTTTCCATGTACTAGAGAGGGAGCCTATCAATTCTAAAGTTATCAAATAAATCTTCAATGGGTAATTCATTGTCTATAATATGGTAGATATCTAGTGCCTTAACGCTAGCAAAAGTTTCTCGTTTCTTCCAAGAGGTTCGTTTGGTTTTTGGACTGACCACATCTTTTGGTTTATAACCTAGCCCCATATTATTTTTTCTCTATTCCACTATGATAGGCTCTGATTGGCCTTTTTTGTGTAACCCTAGGCCACCTGTTCCATTGTAACCCATTTTCTTGACTAATTGATACCCTTTAGTGTTAGGATCAATTAAAATGGGTTGCAGCTTTTGGGGTTCTATTTGGTCTGACTTGTAGATCATAGATGAAAGGTACTCAATCATTTCTTCATCTTTCATGTCTCCCCATCTGGTAAAAATGGTGGATTTGGCTATCATTTGTACTATTTAGATCTCTTTTGGACCTCCATATACTCTAGGTGTTGGTGGGAGAATGCCAATGCAAAATGCTTGGTTAAAATGGTAGTGCCCATTACCCTTGTCAAGTACTTGGATCTTGGATTCTACTTTTAGTTGTTTAGTTGATGTGCCTTTGGTGAAGGTTAATGGTAGCATGGAAGGGTTGATATAAGAAAGGAATGGAAGGCTATATCATTTCTAGGAACACGTTGGATTTTATTATATTTCTCCTCCAACTTCGCACAAAAATGGAAGGTTCAGGATCAACATACAATGTTACTTCTTTTCCTTCATGGGGAAACTTTAGGAATTGATGGAAAGTGGAAGGGACTGCTTGTAATGTGTGGATCCAAGGACGTCCCAGGAGTATATTATATGGTAACTCAAGATCAAGTACTTGAAAAGTAGATTTTGTTACTACTAGTCCTATCTACACCGACAAGCTGACTGTCCCTTCAAAATTTATTTCTGAGTCTCATAAGCCCTTATGGTGATACTTTTCCTTTGTCAATCATGTCATTAGAATACCCCAACTGTTTCATGAATTTTAAAGTACAAATTTTTAAACCTACACCATTATCTATCAATACTCTTTTGACCATGGTTTTATGAACACCCACCTCTATGTCTAGAGTTTGATTGTGGAATGTTCTTTGTGGTAAATCTTTCTCTAAAAAGACTAAGTTATTACTTGCAGTGATTTTTCCAATCATGGCTTAGAACTGACTGGGATCAAGGTCATTAGGGACTGAAATTTCCAAACATTTTTCCAATATATCCCTATGTGTGAGTGATAGTTTTAACAATTCTAGGATTGAGATGAGGGCAAGTATCTTCTTTAACTGTTCCACAATGCTGTAATCACTTGGTGACTTGATTGTGGGTTTGGGAGATTCTCCTTGTATTATAACTCTTCCACGGTGCGTGGTTACATTGCAATTGTTGTCTCCTCCTCTAATTGTTACTACATTTTTCCTATTACTATCAACTTGTGATAGGGTTCCTAAAATTGTGTCACCTTATGTGTAATTAACATTATGGTACTCTTGTCCCTTTCCTTTATTGTTCCTCTTAGCATGGTTTGGAATTGGTTTTGAGTATATTTTAGGTCCTTATTTTCAAGATGATAATCAACATCTACTTCCCCTTTGTCTATTAAGTCCTGAATGATATATTTGAGGCACATGCAATTATTAGTCGTATGTGCTTTGATCATATGTAAATCACACAAGTCTTTCTCACTGTACCATGGTGTCTTAAAGCTAGGTTCCTCATAATTTGGGCGGTTGTTTGTTTTGATGAGGTTCTATTGTACTAGTTTGGACATAACAGTCTCATGTGACTCACCTAATATAGTAAATTACCTCCTAGGTTTATCATATTGCCTCTGTTGCCTTCCCTGATTTGTTTGTTGGTTTACAACCTGATTTTTCTTGGGATAGGTAGTTTGGTTTCTTTGTGTGTTGTTGGGACCATGGTTTTTTTGTGCCACCTTTGGTTTATTTTGATTTGTGTTCTATGCATTCCATACTACTCTAGCGTCTACCACTCCATCATTTGTAACGTTCTTGTTCTTAGCCCAGATTTTGGGTTTTTCATTTGAGCTAGAGGGATTGTCTTTTGAGTTGTTTGTCTTTAAAGTTCCTCTTAATATGAGAGCTCTCTCAAAATGTAACCCTTTTTTCGATTGTCTCTTCGAAGTCTACATGACATAGCATAGTGAGCCGATAGTTTATTTTGGGTAGAACATTCATGATGAATATATCCACGAACTCCTTATTTGGAATGGGCCATTTGAATCAAATTGCTTTGTGTCTCCATATTTACAAGTAGGAGGTGAAGGAATCTCTAAGATTCTATTTGATCATGGATAGACTCATGATGGTGACATCTTATTCTATGTTAAACGCAAAGTGGGTTATAAATTTGCTAGACAACTCATCAAAAGTTTTGATTCCAAGTTGCAGACGAGTAAACCACTCCATAGCATGACCTATAAGGCTACATGGAAAGAGCCTCATGAGATAGGAATCATTGTTCTGTACCTCCATACATGATATTGAGAAGTCTTGTACATGCTCTACTGGATCTCCTAATCCTTTGTACTTTCTTTCAAACCTAGGTATCTCAAAGCTTTTTCGAAAGGGTAGTGTTGTAATAGATCGATCAAATGGGAATGGAAAAATTTCTTGCATGTTGTAGGTCTTCTTTTGTTTTCCTATTTGCATAACCATTATTTTCTGGGTGACCACATCTAGCTTTAGTTCCATCTCCATTTTTGGTACATGTGTGCAAACCCTGTGTGTAATATTGTTGTCCTATTAGGTTTTGGTTATAGTTGGGGTATTACAGAGGTATAGGACCTGGATAGTTATATGGGATGTAAGGAGGGTTAATTCCTTGTTGTGGGGGTGGAACATATGAAATATTTCCTTGTTGATGCATTGGCGGGATACCTTGTTGTTGGGGTGACTAATTGAGGGTGCTCTATGGAACACTGTCCTGAGTAGGAATAAAATAAAGGTTTCCCTGGTGATGCACTGTCGAGATACCTTATTGTTGGGATAACTGATCGAGGGTGCTCTATGGCACATTCTGCTGGGTAGGACTAAAGTGAAGGTTTCCCTGATGATGCGTTGGTGAGATACCTTGTTGTTGGGATAATTGATTGAGGGTGCTCTATGGCACACCTAGTTGGATGGGACTAAAATAATGGTTACCTTGATGATGCGTTGGTTGTACATATTGTTGTTGATATTGTTAGTTGTTCTGAGGAGGATTATGTGTTCCACCTTGTTGGAGATATTTGTTATTAGGAGGGGGGCCTTGTGTTCCACCTTGTTGAAGATACTGGTTATTTTGATGGGGGCCTTGTGTTCCACCCAATTGAAGATACTGGTTATTCTAGGAAGGGTCAACATTGGATGTGTTCTGAGGTATGTATTGAGATGGGCCCCCTTAGTACAACTGTGCTACTACTGCTTGTTCAACCTGAGTTGGTTTTCTAAACAACAGGTTGTCTTTGGGTTGATCATTATTTTGTGAGAACATTGGTGGCATATTTGGTCTTTTCGTAGGTTGGGTAATTTGTCTCACAACTGAGTTGTCCCCTAAGGGAATAAGATTGGGGTCTTTGAGAGCTTATACATTGAAATCCATGGGTAACTTAGCACCACTTTGGGCTAGTTTGAAAAAATAGGAGTTTGGGTCTTTTCTTAACAACCCGTTCATTAGTTTGAGGACCTTGGGGTTGTTAGAATGATCAAAAATTTCTTCCTCATTTATCTCTTTGTCCTCATTTACCTCCTCTATAATAACTTGATTTGGATCCTGGTTACCTTGTTCCATAACCTCTTTCTGTTTGTAGCTTATTTCCTCAGTAAAAGTGTATATGTATACTGGTCTCTTCTCGGGAGTTTCAAGGTCACTTGGCCTATAGCCCCATGGGCTAATTGTTGAATTCTTCTGTGGCATTTGTCCTTGATGTCAAAACTGCCCTGGGTTGGTGCCTTGGAAGCATTTCTTAGTCTGGTCTTATTATGGCACTTGATTGGCACATTTGGTATTTGGTTTCATGTGTAGCAATCTTGGTTACAAATTGATGCTCTCTGGTTCTTGGTGGTTGAGTTATAAAATGCAGGTGGTTTTCATGTTTTAAGAAAACCCTATCGGGTTTCCTTAAACAACTGATATTGGCTTGGGTGAAAAGCATATTGAATTTAACTTGAACATTTTCCTTCATTATACCTCATAAGTCATTGGATATTATTTGGCACATGATATGACATTGGTTATTATATTGCATTCGGGCTTTGAGAAACACATTGATCATTCCTATGCATGTGTTTCGATTCCTTGGTCAACACAAGTATTTGGGTATACATATCTTAGAATGGTGGAAAATCGATCATGGGTAAAACAAATCAACATTTGGTAGCAATAATGCATGAAATCATATTAGTTGACATGATTGAATTTGGTAAGGCCATGGACTTCAAAGGTCTTACTGCGGTATCACTGGTGATTAAGCCAGTGACCATGGTAGTGCAGTGGAAGCAGCTAGTGGAATACAAGACAACTACTGCTATACCACATGTAGTCAAAAGGGAGACCGTGGTAGTGCGGTGGAAGTAGCTAGCGGCATACAAGATGGCTACCACTGTATCGCGGGTAGTCAGAAAGGTACCGTGGTAGTGCAATGGAGATAGTTAGGGATATAAAAGGCAGCTACCGCTATACTGTGGGTAGTCCGAAGGGAGACCGTGGTTGAGCGATAAGGAAGCAGTAACAGTCAGTGCTAGTCACCGCTATACCGTAGGTGAACAGAATGAAGGGTGCGGTAGCATGGTGGAGAAAGGAATTCATGTGTTGGTTTATTTGGAAGCTTAGGTCATTTTTTCGCTTCTCTTGTTTGAAGGGTTTGGAACCCTAGTTTGGCTGCCACCATGGAATCACTCTCTCGGTCGTTTTACCATGCATGTTGCTGGTTTACTGACAACATATAGGAAATATTGGAAGACCATGACAATGGTCGATTCACTTGTCAGTCTCCTGCCATCGGGTAAGAGCTCGAATAAGGGAGAAGCTCGACTGCTAAGCTAGTTTGTAGGTCTGGTAAAATTGCTACATGCAACATCTATTTCAATATTCTTAGGTATTCAGTTTTTCAATTGGTTTGCAAAACCATTACTTCTAAATGGAAGGTGGAAAATTGGTTAAATATTTTCTTTGTCAGAACTAAGAAGATTGCATATAATAGTAACTAAATTTTACAATAGATTTATCATATCAATTTTATGAAACAATGGTATTTATTTGGGGGAAATCATGAAGACTTCGAATCTGTTTAGTCTCTTACCTGGATTATTTCATAACGGTTATTGGATGCATCATTCTAAAGTTTCGGTTACATTGCATTGGAGTCTTTGGTTACACTACTGTTGTAGTTGATTTTTTGAGGGTATTGTTCATGAATTTCATACATGCTTTAATGGTTCTTGTTTTTAGCACTACTTGTGTAGGCTTCTTGAGAGGATAGGTTTCAGTCTTCCTTCTATATTTGCATAATGCTTGGGTATTCCTGTCAGAACAAATTCTTCATATTGATCTTTCACACATGGACACTGTAACACATGGAATTGTTGGTCGATTGAAGGTTTGGTAACCTGATAATCATCTTTGTTTTATTCTCTGAAATAGAAAAACGAGCAACTGCTGTAACCTTCCTTGAATGTAATGATGAAATTTTTAATCAGAAGAAAATAGAGAGATTAGGACTTTATCCTTACTGAAAAAACTAAAAACACAATGAGACAATAAAAGTGCAACATAAAATAGTTTTGTATGAGATATAGAGGAGAATCCTTTTGCTGAAAAAATTGAAAAAAAAATAGTGTGTTAACTATTTTGAACAGTATCATGAGAAAAGTATAAAAAAAGAAAGAGAGAGTTAATTGTTTGATGAAGAACAATGAGAAAAGTATGAAACAAAAAGGGAAATAGAGAGATCCGTTGTATCATTGTATGATTTACTAAAATAGTAAAGGGGTTGGTGCTCCTTGAGATTGGTGTCTCTAAATGAGGGGTTGGTGCTTCTTGAGATTGGTGTTTCTAAATGAGGGGATGGTTCTCCTTGAGTTGGTGCTCAGAAATTAGCCTATAAGGAATCGTATGCAGTGGTTTTGAAATCAAGCCATTAAGGCAGTTTAGGAGTGGTTTTTCTACCCCAAGAGGGTTTTCCACTCGACAATTTCCGTGTCTCTCATTTGTGTGATTTATGTTTATCTTGCACACTCTTTCTTTTAGTCTTTTATGCTATTTTGCTTATTCTGTTATTCAATGCTCTGATACTTTAAGGTTGTTTAAAAGGTTAAAGTCAATTTTCTCAAGTCTATCATGAAAATTTAGATTGTGCAAATCTTATGCAAAATGTCTTTCATAAAGTGAATTAACTTCTGCATTCTGTGCTCATTATATGAATGCTCAAAATTTTGTCAAAAGCAAGTCAAAGTTGCATATTATGAAGTTCTATAGTCCTGTTGATAAAGCACAACAAGATTGTTCATAAAGGTTTGATTGAACAATAACATATGTTGCTTTTTATATGGATTGTAAATGTTAGTCAAGTCTGATGTCAATCTGATCTAAAGTGTTAATGTTCACTTGCTTAATCAAATTTGTCACTTTGGGTTAAATGAGTAAAATTTTCATTTTTCATTCAAAGTTAAAAGTTAAAATTACTCCACTTTGATTCACCCCCCCCTCTCAGAGTGAATCCACTTCCAACAAGTGGTATCAGAGCATAGGGTCTTGCATTAGGTTTCATACCTAGGATTGATTATGGTCTTGGAAGTCTATTTTTGGTGTGTTGTGGAGTATTCGTCATGGCTAAGTGCAAAAGGAAAAAGGTCAAAAGAAAGCTACTTATGTCAAGCAAACAATTGATAAATCAACCTTTGCCAAGCCCAGTGAAGTTTTTTCTCAAGAATTACCCCTTCTAGTTAATACTAAAAGTGATCCTATAGTTGGTGAAGAAGATCACTTAGTAAGTGACTTTGAACAAGAATTTGGTGAAAAGGATTGTGAAGGTGATGAGTTTGAAGTTGATTTGGAGGAAAAACTGCTTGCTGCCTTAGATGAGCTTAGGAGGATTAGAAAAGAAAATCAGGATCTTAAGGTACGCTTAAAGAAAATTGTCAATGTCAATAAAGTTGTAATAGAAGCTCATAATGATGATAAAAATATTATTGGATTACTGAAAGCCCAAATGGTTGATAAGAAAAAGACTGAAGAGGGATTAGAAGCCAAGTTAAAAGAAAAGAATGAATTATGTAATAAACTAGAAAATGAGGTTGCCTCATTTAAGAGATGTTCAGATAATGAATCCATGTTAAAAGAACTAACTCTTAAAGATGATTTGATTATCAGTCATAAAATTGAAATTGAAGAATGTAAAAGGATAGCAGATGTTGTAAGGTTTGATTTGGAAGTTAAAAAGACAGAATGTCTAAAACTTGAAGGAGAAGTAGTTGCATTAAGAAAAGAGCTTGAAACTGTTAAGGTTCAATTGGATAAAAATTAGAAATTTGATTGCAGTACTAATTTATTGAATGAGATTATTGGCAGATAAAAGCGTTTTAAAGATCCTACAGGAGTGGGATATGAAGTTGGACAAAGCTCTGCAGAAGAATCTAAACATGAAACAATTTTTGCTACTGTAGATGGAAAGTCATTTACAACCAAGAAAACACCAAGATTGAAGGTTGATCTCGGTCACCATATTGTTGCTGCTCAGACGAAAGAAAAATATGTTAGGACAAAAAGACCATCAAAATATTTATTTATCACGTATAACCACTCTCAATTTCATGGCTATTTTTATTGTTGTAATGCCTATGGACATAGAGCAAGAAATTATTGGATGAATAAAAGTCATAATCATGTGAAAAATGTCAAGAGAGGTTCATACAATGTGCCTAGAAGAAATTATTCTCACTATGGTCTAGACAACACTATTATATGTTATAGGTGTAATAGGTTTGAACACAAAGCACAGTGGTGTAAGAAAAATTTGATAAATCCATCTAGGGACTACATATTCAAACAAAAGGAAAATAATATTGTGAGTAAGGAGAAGACAATGCCTATACAAGTATGGAGAAGAAAGAAAGAAAAGAAAAAGGAAGAACTAAATCTTGTGCATGCTGCAAAAGAATCATTTCTAAGAATTTGAAAGGCAGTATGAAGATAGGGGGAGATGATTAATGCATTTTGAATAAAACCCCTTTGATATCAAAAGGAAGTAGAATCTTGTTGTGTCATAACCTATTTATCATCAAAATGGAAGACACAAATTTGTTTTATTGTCTATACTGGGAATAATAGTGACAATGAGTTGATGATAACTATCTTAATGCTATGATTCATTTATATCATCATTCTCTAAGAAGATGATTTCTCATATGACTTGTTGTTGCAGCATTGAAACCATATCTAACAACAACTTGATAAAATTTAGTGCCTTGATTTATATGAATGATGTTTCAGCAACAGAGCATGTTAAGACAATGAATTGTTTGAGGTCTTAATTAAAAGAATGATAGAGGCAATTATTTGAAAAACATTAACAGTAAATATTGAGTTCTGTAGTATTGTGCTTGGAAAAAATGGACAACATACTAAGTATTTGATATAAAATCAGTTTTCTAGAGTTGTGGTTGCTGGTGTAGCATGTTTTGACATTGATTATGTCAGTACAGTAAATGTGTACTTGAGAACAGACAAACAAATTTGATAGAAGTTTGGGTATTCTTGGATGATAAAGATTTCAATATGCATCTAATGATCAATATTTTCTCTTGACAGTTGATTTCTACATGATACTGATAGTTTGGAGACTTGAGACCTATGTAGTGGACTGCATGCTACAAATTTGGCTGTTTGGTGCTATTCTGGTAAAAGATGTTATTCTGAAGAACAAGGTTAGTTGCAATGAAAATGTGTTGGCCTAATTATCTTACTACTGGTTCCTTAAGTAAGTGTTGAAAGTGGTATCTACTTGCTTGTTGATGCATATAAATCTGGTTTGGTAGTAGTATACTTAAGTGTTTCATTTGCCAATGAATTTGATCATCATACTGTGTTTTATTATGATCATGGAGAAATGTGTAGTAAGTTATTGAGTCAACAATAAAGAGTCTCTAATTGAAGAATTGACACATTTTCAATAAGCTTGAGAAAAGAAATGGTGTCTTATAGATCCTAAAGGATCTATTTGTGAAGCCTCTTTGTAGGGGGAGCTTGGTTCTATGGTTTCTCTCTTACAGCTTGCTTATCATTGTTTTATGCTCAAATTGTATTTGCAGTTAGTTTCATTGGTTGTTTGGATTTCAGATGTTTATCGTGCTTGTTTTCCTTTGGTAACTATATTGGATTTGATGACACATTTACATAGTCTGGGTGGCACATACTATGAACAATTGCTTCTTGGTTCACATGTTTCATGGCATGCACTTAATTTTTATATGTTGGTACTGATGTTTTCCATATGTTCATTACAACAAGATATGCATTAGTGCATGGTTATTCATACTGGTAACAGTGTGTTTATAGTTGAAAATGGAGAATAAAGTTAAATATGACCAAAAGGTGGAACAATTGGCCTTGGTGTGCAGTTTTGGTTATGAATCTCTGACAAGTGGCTTGGATAGTGGTTGTATAGTGATGTTCAGATTTGCAACCTTATGATGTTGGTTTGCCCTGGATGTGAAACCTGAGATTGATACATTTGTTTAAATTCATGAAATTAAGATGATATCCATTGGCATTCATGGTGTGGAAACTTACAGAACTTATTTCTTAGGATATTCATGCTTCCTATTCATATTTCTCCTTCACAGATGCTATAGTTTTTTGTTGGACTAATAGTGAGAATTATGCTATAGGTTGTTCAGGATCATGAATTTAGTTTATGTTACTGGTCACCGTTTTGCATGGGCATGTATTTTTTTCAGGTACGAATAGGTATATCAAGTGACCATGGTATTGGGTCTGCATTTTTGCTGCATTCTTGTTATATTTGCAGCTCAATATCGATTGTTGTTGTACTCCATGGAGAAAATCGAGAGAAAATGGTTGTTGTATATCATAGGTTTCTTCCTTTGTCCTTGTGACAAAAAAGGGGGGAGAAAATGGTGGTTTAGATGGCTCAGATTTTTTCCATCAAGAACAAAGGGGGAGTTTGTTGACTTCTTCTATGGCATTTGTCCTTGATGTCAAAACTGCCCTGGGTTGGTGCCTTGGAAGCATTTCTCAGTCTGGTATTATTATGGCACTTGACTGGCACATTTAGTATTTGGTTTCATGTGCAGCAATCTTGGTTACAAATTAACGCTCTCTGGTTCTTGGTGCTAGAGTTATAAAATGCAGGTGGTTTTCATGTTTTAAGAAAACCCTATCGGGTTTCCTTAAACAATTTATATTGGCTTGGGTGAAAAGCATATTGAATTTAACTTGAACATTTGCCTTCATTATACCTCATAAGTCATTGGATATTATTTGGCACATGATATGACATTGGTTATTATATTTCATTTGGGCTTTGAGAAACACACTGATCATTCCTATGCATGTGTTTCGGTTCCTTGGTCAACACAAGTCTTTGGGTATACATATCTTAGAATGGTGGCAAATCGACCATGGGTAAATCAAATCGACATTTGGTAGCAATAATGCATGGAATCATATTAGTCAGCATGATTGACTTTAGTAAGGCCACAGACTTCAAAGGTCTTACTGGGGTACCACTAGCGGTTAAGTTAGTGACCACGGTAGTGCGGTGGAAGCAGCTAACGACATACAAGATAGCTATCGCTATACCGCGCGTAGTCAAAAGGGAGACTGCGGTAGTGCGGTGGAAGTAGCTAGCGGCATACAAGATGGCTACCACTATACCGTGGGTAGTCAGAAAGGTAACCGCGGTAGTGTGGTGGAAACAATTAGTGGTATGAAAGGAAGCTACCGCTATACCGCGGGTTGTCCAAAGGGAGACCACAGTTGAGCGGTAAGGAAGCGATAACAGTCAGTGCTAGTCACCGCTATACCGCGGGTGAACAAAATGAAGGGTACGGTAGCACGGTGGAGAAATGAATTCATATGTTGGTTCATTTGGAAGCTTAGGTCATTTTTTCGCTTCTCTTGTTCGAAGGGTTTGGAACCCTAGTCTGGCTGCCACCATGGAATCACTCTCTCGATCATTTTACTATGCATGTTGCTGGTTTACTGACAACATATAGGAAAGATTGGAAGACCATGACAATGGTTGATTCACCTGTCAGTCTCCTACCATCAGGTAAGAGCTCGAATAAGGGAGAAGCTCGGGTTGCTAAGCTACTTTGCAAGTTTGGTAAAATTGCTACATGCAACATCTATTTCGATATTCTCAGGTATTCAGTTTTTCAATTGGTTTGTAGAACTATTACTTCTAAATGGAAGGTGGAAAATTGGTTAAATCTTTTCTTTGTTAGAACTAAAAAGATTTCATATAATATTAACTACATTTTACAATAGATTTATCATATCAGTTTTATGAAACAGTGGTATTTGTTTGGGGGAAATCATGAAGACTTCAAATTTGTTCAGTCTCTTACCTAGATTCTTTCATAACGGTTATTAGATGCATCATTCTGAGGTTTTGGTTACATTGCATTGGAGTCTTTGGTTACACTGCTATTGAAGTTGGTTTTTTGAGGGTATTGTTCATGAATTTCATACATGCTTTAATGGTTCTTGTTTTTAGCACTGCTTCTGCAGGCTGCTTGCGAGGACAAATTTTAGTCTACCTTCTATATTTGCATAATGCTTGGGTATTCCTATTATAAGAACTTCTTCATATTGATATTTCACACATGGACACTGTAACACATGGCATTGTTGGTCGATTGAAGGTTTGGTAACCTGATAATCATCTTTGTTTTATTCTCTGAAATAGAAAAACGAGCAACTATTGTAACCTTCCTTTAATGTAATGATGAAATTTGTAATCGGAAGAAAACAAAGAGATTAGGGCTTTATCCTTACTGAAAAACCTAAAAACACAATGAGACATTAAAAGTGCAACATAAAATAGTTTTGTATGAGATATAGAGGAGAATCCTTTTTCTGAAAAAAAGGAAAAAAAACAGCGTGTTAACTGTTTCGAATAGTATCATGAGAAAAGGATAAAAATAGAAAGAGAGAGTTAATTGTTTGATGAAGAACAATGAGAAAAGTATGAAACAAAAAGGGAAATAGAGGGATCCTCTGTATCATTGTATGATTTACTAAAACAGTAAAGGGGTTGGTGCTCCTTGAGATTGGTGTCTCTAAATGAGGGGATGGTTCTCCTTGAGTTGGTGCTCAGAAATTAGCCTATTAGCCTATAAGGCATTGTTAGCAGTGGTTTTGAAATCAAGCCAGTAAGGTAGTTTAGGAGTGGTTTTTCTACCCCATGAGGGTTTTCCACTTGGAAATTTCTATGTCTCTCATTTGTGTGATTTATTTTTATCTTGCATACTCTTTCTTTCGTTCATTTATGTTATTGTGCTTATTCTATTAGTCAATTCTCTGATACTTTAAGGCTGTTTAAAAGTTTAAAGTCAATTTTCTCAAGTCTGTCATGCAAATTTAGATTGTGCAAATCTGATGCAAAATGTCTTTCATAAAGTGAATTAACTTTTGCATTCTGTACTCATTATATGAATTCTCCAAATTTTGTCAAAAGCAAGTCAAAGTTGCATATTATGAAATTTTATAGTTCTGTTGATAAAGCACAACAAGATTTTTCTTAAAGATTTGATTGAACAATTGCATATGTTGCTTTTTATATGGATTGTAAATGTTAGTCAAGTCTAATGTTAGTCTGATCTAAAGTGTTAACGTTCACTTGCTTAATCAAATATTTCACTTTGGGTTAAAGGAGTAAAAGTTTCATTATGCTTTCAAAGTTAAAAGTTAAAATTACTCCACTCTAATTCACCCCCCCCTCTCAGAGTGAATCCACTTCCAACACTACTCTCATCATTCATGGCATTCGTTGGTGGGATACTGGTGGTATTCTTGTTGGCTTCCATATTTTTTCTATAGTTTGATCTCGTGGTTGTCATAAACAACTTGGGTCTTCTATGGGAAAGTGGTATATTCTCTAGTTTGACTCCAATCCTAAAGACTTGATGTTGTCCGGTTCTTTCCTCTAGAGAAGTTTTGTATCATAAAAAAGTCCAGGATTTTGACCAAAGAAAAATAGATATAACACTAGATTTCCATTGGAAGTGCGTTTATAGAAGTTTTCCACCAATTTATTTAGGTTTTCATGTAGCACTGAGTGGTGTTTCTTGAGAGATTTTAGAATCAGATGTCTAAGTCTGAAATGAGAACCTATGGATTTTACCTTAGGAATCTTGACCTTGTGTGAGATCATGAAGGGAATAAATGGTTGACAAAAATTCTTAAAATTGATGTTTCCTTACAAATTATGTAAGATACTGGAACTGTTGGAACAGACTCAGATTCTGACAATAGTAGAAGGAATACAAGTTTGGATTGTTCCTAGAAGCTCTTTTGTAGAAGTTGTATACCAACCTAGTTCTGCTTTTGTGAAGTGCCCAAAGGTGTTTCTTGAGAGCTTTCGAACTTAGATGCTTGAGTCTAAAATGATGACCCGTGGTCTTTACCTTAGGGATCTTGACCTTATGTGAGATCATGAATGGGATAATTATTTCCATGCAGGTGGTAGTAATATGGGTCTTTCAATTGCTATGTTATATTTTTCTTCCTCTTCATTTAGGACAATTCATGCAATGAGAAACTGGTGGGGTGTTTTGTTTTCTACAAATATAAAGTTTCTCAAACTACTTATGATGTCAGTTTGTGCACCTATAATGTGCGTGAGACTTGGTTGAATAATTGGTGCTACAAATTCTGGTTGTTGAATTGGGGAAATTGGTCAGGAAATGGTCATAAATTTTGGTGGTGTTTATGGGATGGTTATTGTGAAGCTCAAGACCCTAGGGTTTGAGTGTTGTTTTGGGATTACACTACTTCTAGGAAATTAAAATGTTGAAGAACTAAAGTCTATATTCCACTTCCTTGTCCAATGGATATGTTGTGGGAAAGTCTACTTGTACTATCTACGAGCCCCAAGTAATTGTTAATATCATGGACGTCTGAGTGGAGGAATGAACTTAATGGTTTGTTTGATTTTGATTTCAAATAGGTAGGATGGAAATAATAGATGTGGGACTATTTGAACTTCTATCTTTCCAATTCTTTTGGTTCAAACAATGATCTTGTGAAAAACTATTTTTCAAATTTTTCTCCATGGTTTGAAGTATGGCAAGTGATAAAACAACACTTGGACTAACTCAACAAGCATGGACTTATGTGACCTTCATGTATATAACTTAGGTTGTGAAATCACAACACCCAAGCCATAGTTCCCAAATGTTTAATTTGATTAATGTACCCTGGAATCAAAGCTAGAATGTTCAGAAATATTTAAGGAAAGATCCTTTCAAAGGAGTGCAAACATAAGGCTTCTCTCACAAGTGTGCACTAAATCAAAGGGTTTCTGGTTTAACCATCTTGTTCATTATTTGTTTTGAATGTGTTTTTTTTCTTTAAATCAAACCCAAAATTTGATGTCAATTTTTTTTGAATGTAATGGGCCAAGTTTAACATAAACTAGCAATTACAACCCTAGGGGATAGATGCCATTCTCTTAGGTAGGCCTACCTCATGCTCCAAAGAGACGATTTTACATGCAACTTATGGCGCAGGCCTATAGTCAGGCATGGCAAGTAACTTCTCAGAAGTAAATTATGATGCAACACTTTTAGAGAATGTTTTTGGATAATAAGGTGGCTTCTAAAATAATTTGGTTCTTAGTGATGACTGTGAACGTGGAAATCTGACACTCACTCGCTGGCCACTTAAGGCTCTTTAACCATTCCTGTTCCACTTAAGGTATGGGATTAGGCATAGTTTGTTGTCAACATGGCTTGAAGCTACTTTATTACAAGTTCACAAACTTTAATATAGCCCGCCAATAAACGTGCTTTGAGACCTTGCAATGAGTTCTCTAGTGCGGGATGTATCTCAAGGAAAGCCCCCTCTTTAAGGTAAACTAAAAAATAAAGTGCAATGTTCAAAAATATTATTTCGCTCACCCAAGATCACCAAAAGATGCGAGGGGAGAAGATAAAATACTTTAGCTTTGCCAATCAATGAATGCATAGTGAACAATCCATAACAATTTGATTCATTTTAAACACCTAGAGCGATGTTATCCCCAAAAATTTGTGAATACATAAAAAGTTATTTGTAACTTGCACCAATATGAAGTGTTCAAGATATCAAGAAATTAAGATATCAATGGTGAGAAATCACAAAAAAAGCATTTGTTCATTTTTATGAGCTCCAAATGAGGTGTTTCTAAGAAAGGCAATCCTTGTCCTATTTTGGCCAACAAATGTAAAAACATGTGTGCGTCAACAAAATAAAAAATGATTTCTCTCTTTTTATGCACCAAATTCAAGGTTCCTACTTATGAAAATATTAAATACGTTCATTTTTAGAGCCCAAAACTAAAGTGTTTTTGTTCTTTTTATGAGCACCAAACAAAAAATTCCTAACTTAGAAAGCTTAAAATTGGTTCATTTTTTAACAACACTAAAAACAAGTGTGAGTTTCTATTGTTCAATTTTAGAGCACCAAAGAAAATTCACAAGTTAATTAAAAATTAATTTAGAAACTGGGACCAAACGTCTTCCCTACAATAAACACGTTAGAATCATTGAAATCCCACATCAGATATGCCAATTCCTTCTTACACATCCAAAAAATAGAGCACTTGTTAGTGAAAACCTATTACAAAAGTGCAGGATTGGTGCATTTGTCCGTTAGAACAATTGCTCGGAACAAAAAATACAAATGCATAGTTTTTAGACAGCTGCACAGTTTTAGAAACAAATGCTCAAAACCCTGTCAGACAAATGCTAACTTAGGAAATTACAAATGCACCAGTCCCAGACAAATGAACCATTCCCATGACAAGTGCACACTTCTTCTAACAAATGCGCCATTCTTTTGATAAATACATAGTTTTATTATCAGATAAACGCTTAGACTTTCCATAAAGATGCTGAAGTCTTCAGAACGAGCACATGAAAACTATGTCATAAGCATTTCCAGTACCTGCAACTTCAAAAATGGCTCAAAAAAATGTTAGAGAAGGGGACAAGGGTCCCACCGGGTGTGATAGAATGTGTGAGGAGGAATGAGGATGTTAGATTAATGATCCAAGATGGACATTAGAGCAATCTGATGAAGAAATCTAATCTAAAACCAAAAAGATCAAATCAAAGATCTAAAAACTCCTACACATACGAAATTGAAACTATATTAATGCAAGCATGATAATGAACTTACTAATTACCAAATGAGAACAAAAGATAGCTTTTACCATCTCGTAGTGGAGTGTATTCACTTGATGTTGGATTGTTCTTATCACAACGAAGCCTCCAAAGTTTGTGTGCAAAGTTTGGATGAATTCTTGTTGTGTTTGTTTGATCGAAGATGATGGATGAAGCTCTCTCAAGGATGATCTTGACAACACTTCGTTGATCAATGTATGTTGATTCTATGATCCTTATTTGTGAGGAAAGGGGTTTGTTATATAGGAAATGAGATTTGAAATGGACAATCAAGATCATTTTGAAGAATATCCAGATCAACGGCTGGAGTGTGTTGAGAGGATTTAGACATGAGATAATTGTGCAAAGTTGATTGCACAATTTGTGTGATTGGGAAATAGATTGGCTAGTCAGAAATGTGATTGATTAGTTAACATAATATATTGATCAGTCAACTTTTGATGGCTTAGTTAGGAATGTGATGTTTTAGTTAATTGAATAGATTGATTAGTTAACAAAATAGATGGGTTAGTTAACAAATTAGATTGCTTAGTCAACAATCGTAATTTTCTCAATTAGAAAGTTGGTGAGGAATAGTAATTAATTGATTTAATTAATTAATTCCTTTTTGGGGTTTGAATGTGCAAATCAAGTTTGACTTTTGCAAACAAAGTTGCATTAGTTTGATTTGATTTTTGATAATCGATTTGAATAGTTTTATTTAATTCAAATTTTTGGAGGGAAAGTGTTGTAATAATTTAATCCACTTAGGGGAATAAGGTAATTTAGCGACGTAATTAAATAATTGGTGTTATTTAATTAATTGAGATGAAATAAGGTGAGATTAGGAGCTTGTTAAATAAATGAGATTTATTTAATTGGTCAAAATGATGAAATGTGAATTAATTAAATAATGTTGTTTTATTTAATTACTAGAGGAATTAGGGTTTTTACGACTTTATTAAATAAATTAAATTTATTAAATTTTGTCTGAAATGATGAAAAAGTGAAATAATTAAATAATGTTGTATTATTCAATTAATAGAGGAATTAAGGTTTTTGGTGTCGTTTTGATGTGATGCAATGTGGGAACGTTGTGGTATGATTTCAAGAATTCTGGGATGATTCTGAGATGATATGAGATATTACAAGATGATTCTGAACTATTTCAGGGTGATTCCGAGATGATCCGAGATGTTACGAGATGGTTTCAAACTGTTTCGGGGTGATTTCGAGATGATCCAAGACATTATGGGATGAGTATGAGTTATTATGAGATGTTACATGATGATTTTGAGTCATTTTGAAGTGTTGTAGGATGATTCCAATTCATTCTGAAGTGTTACTAGATGATTTTGAGTCATTCTGAAGTGTTATAAAATGATTATGAGTCATTCTGAAGTGTTACAAGATGATTCCAAGTCATTTTGAAGTGTTATAGGATGATTTCAAGTCATTTCAAAGTGTTACAAGATAATTTTGAGTCATTCTGAAGTGTTGTGAGATGATGTTTCATATCGTTTGACTTTGCTTGAGGCCGTTTGATGTTGTTCACTGCTATTTTGATGTCGTTCAGTCTTGTTTGATATTGTTTAGTGTTGTTTGATGTCGTTAAGTGTTGTTTGATGCCATTCAGTAATGTTTGATGATGTTCAGTGTTGTGTGATAGGTGTCAAGTCAATTTTATATGTCTACACAAACCATATAAAGCCTTTTTCAATTTACAGATCATATCTGGTTGATCTGACAACTGGAATCCTTCTGGTTGTTCCATGTAGACTTCTTCTTCCAACTCACCATTCATAAATGCAGACTTTACATTCATCTAGTGAGCTTTAAAATCCTTATGAGTAGTAAATGCCAAAATCATTTTGATAACTTCCATTCTATTCGTCAGAGTAAAAGTCTTCTAGAAATCTATGCCTTCCACTTGTGAGCAGCCTTTACACACAAGCCTTGCCTTGTTTCTTACAACTTCTCCATTCTCATTTAGTTTGTTTCTAAAAACCCACTTACTTTCAATTATGTTCTTATTTTCTGGTCTAGGAATCAATTCCCAAGTTTGATTTTTCTTAATTTGTATAAGTTCCTCTTCCATTGCTTTCAACCAATGTTCATATTTATATGCCTCACTCACTATCTTAGGCTCAATTTCATAAAGTAAGCAAAAATTTACCTTGACTTCAACAACTTTGCTTCTTGCCAATACACCTTTCCTCTTGTCTCCAATGATTTAATCCTCTAAATGATTCTTTTGCACATACTTAGGGGTTTTAAGAACACTTTCCGAAGATTCTTCTTCTTCATTTTGTACTTCTTGTTCTTAAATAACTTTTTCTACTTATTTTCAATCAGGTTCCTCTGATACATATCCATCAACTTCAATTAAATTCTTCAATACTTCATCAACCTTGACATTTGTGTTTTCTACAACCTTTCTTATCCTTTTATTGAAACATATGTAATTTTGCTTCTAGTAGAGTATACAAGGAAAATACCCTCATCACATATAACATCAAACTTTCCTATATTTTCTTCATCTCTTCTGATATAACACTTGCTTCCAAATACCTTGAAATACTTGACAGTAGGAATCCTTCCACGCCATAGCTCATAGGGAGTGTTGTTAGATTTTTCTTGAACTCAATTGAGCACATAAATAGAAGTGTGAATTGCTTCTCTCCTGGTAAATTTTTGATAGACCTGCCTCTGCTATCATTGATCTAATAACTCCTTGAATTGTCTTGTTCTTTCTTTCAACAACTCCATTCTACTGAGGAGTTATAGGGGTAGACAATTGTCTTCTTATTCCATGGGCTTTAGAAAACATGTTAAACTCATTGGAGGTGAATTCACCACCTCTATTAGACCTCAAACATTTTATTTTCAAATTTTCTTTATTCTCAACCATAGCCTTAAATGCCTTAAATTTATCTAATGCATCAGATTTCTCTCTAAGAAAAGTAACCCATGTCATTCTAGAGTAATCATCAATAAAAAACATAATTTTTAATAACTGTCACCTTGTAGAATTATCACCCTTGTAGGATCACAAAGATATGTATGAATCAGATCTAGTAGTCTGGTAGTAGGTTGTTCCTTTGACCTAAAGTTGTTTCTAGCTTGCTTTCTGTAGACACTAAAAATTGTCCTAGGCCCGCAACTCTTAATTTCTTCACAATTCTTTCATCTTCATTCTTCATAATAAATAATTTTAATTATTTAATTATTTCCTAAAGTCATATGTCTTCTATTAATTTAATTATTTAATTGATTCATTCTTATCTTTGTCCTTCTTAGATTAATTAAATAAATGATATTTAATTGCGTCGCTAATAAGCTTACCTTCT
This sequence comes from Sequoiadendron giganteum, assembly GCA_007115665.2. Taxonomy (NCBI): domain Eukaryota; kingdom Viridiplantae; phylum Streptophyta; class Pinopsida; order Cupressales; family Cupressaceae; genus Sequoiadendron; species Sequoiadendron giganteum. The sequence continues at coordinate 421,426,969 of CM021102.1, read as the reverse complement.
TTCTAAAATTAAATAAATGTCAATTTATTTAATTTCTACACCACTTTCCACTATACTTAAATAATTGTTTTAATTATTTAATTATTCGCTAGCTTTTTCCTCTTTTTAATTTATTTAATTAAATTTTCATATCTTTATTTTGAGTTAAAAATCATTATTTAATTCAAAATGATGATTTTTCCTCCTCATCACAATCTTCCATAATTAGATAATATCTTTATTATCTAATTACTCATTGGTCACTTAAATGAAAAAAATAAATTTGATTTTCTCTTCAACTCAATGCTTTTTCTATATCGATCTTATCTTCTACATCTAATCCTTATTCCTTCTTGTCTCAACTAACTTCCACCATTGATTAAATTATTTTTAATTTAATCTCGACCATTCATCTTTTTTAATTTAACCCTAACCCTATTCCATTCCTTATCTTTTAATCGTGACCATCGATTAATTATATTTCAAAAAACCTTAGAATTTTAGACATCATAAGAATCTTCGATATTTTACTATTACTTTATCATAGGTCATAATTGCATACTTGAGTAAAATCTAAGGGCAAGTATTATTCTACAACAAAATGGAGAAGTGCAATGAAGGTTAATCATGGAGTGTATGAACAATTTTTGGTGAGATTGTTCTTTAATTTATGCTTTTTTACTCCTTTGTGCTTCAATGTTAGTTAGGGTTAGTTTATGCATGTTGTTTATTTGCTAACTTCTTTAGTTTATGCTTTTTTACTACTTTGTGCTTCATTGTTAGCTAGGGTTAGTTTATGCATGTTGTTTATTTGGTGATTGAGATATAGAATTAATTTGACTTTCATTCAATATTTTGCATGTTGATAATACTAATAATCGACCTTTGTTATCTTTAAATATTTTGCACTTTCACAGGAAAATCTGTAGGCATTCCAATAATCTTCAATTCTCTGTGAACTATGGCAACATCAAGCAAAATGTTTATAGTAGTCGACATGCAACTCTAATTTTCATCAAAGCCATGTGAATGAGGGCTTGTCACTTGGCTGGAATTAATTCATTAAATCTGATTTAGAATATTTAGTTTTGATTTTAGAATTATTTAGATTTTAATTTTTTTTTTTCTAATTTAGTTAGGTTTTTTATTTAATATATTTAAAATTAATTTAGATTTTATTTTTTTCTAATTTAGTGTAGATTTAAATTTAGTTTAGAATTATTTTAGATTTAGATTTTTTTTTTCATTTAATTTTAGATTTAGATTAATATAAATCTAGATTTTTTTAACTTGGTTTAAATTTAGTTTTAAAATTTTTTTAATTCAGATTTAAATTTAGTTTTAGATGTAAGTTTAGATTTTTTCCATTTTAGTTTAAATTTAGATTATTTCTAATCTAGTTAGATTTAGTTTTAAATTCAGATTTTCTTATATTTTTCTAGTTTACTCAAATTTAGATTTAATTTTAGATTTAGCTTCTTTTTTTCTTATTTAATTTAGATTTTTCTAATTTTTAATTTAATTTTAGATTTAGATTTTAGATTTAACTTTAGATTTAATTTAATTTAGGATTTAATTTTAATTTTAACTTAGTTTGGATTTAACTTTATTTAGATTAATTTTAAGGTTAATTTAGATTAGTTAATTAGATTAATTTAGTTTTTGATTAGTTTTTCTTATTAATTTTTAGATTAATGTACTTTTATGTTTTAGTTTCATTTTAATCTTAAGGCTAATTTAGTTAAGTTGGTTTCTTTTGTAGGTTCACATGCCAAGAGAATTGAAAATAATAATAAAATCTAAAACTTCCATTTGTCGAAGACTTGAATTGAAATTACTAATGAAATCTGATGTGGGACATTCGTCGAAGGCTTGAATTTAAAACAAATTGTTTGTATTAGCATAGAAAAATTTTCATTTGGTTCCTAAAATGAACAATTTCTTGTTGTGTTTGGTGCTTTTGCATGCTTCTGTTTAGATTAGATCCCAAATTTAATAATAAAAGTATCCTCTCCCCTTGCGCACTTGTGCTATCCTAGGTGTAAGAGAAACTATTATTAACTTTAAAGGGTCTATCTTGGTAGGAAAAGGTACTCACCCCAAGGGAATGACCCAATCGGTAATGAAATAAAGCTAAGCTACTCCCAACCGATATATAAATTTGAATGTTGAGGAAATCTCAGCATTACAGGTGCTCCTACAAACAAGCAAGCGATTCCCTCAGTACCCACGTGGTACATTTAAAACTATAGAGCATAACCTTTATAGGCTAGGAAACCTCCTTATTAGAGCTAATATTTCCTCTTGTGTGGCCACCTAAATGGGTGCATTAATTAAAAAACCATTTGTTTAAATTTACTAAAATCCCTTTATTTGTTGGCACAAGAGGTCGGACCTCTGAAGCCATCCCACACTTTCACAGTTCAAAGTAGAGATAGAAAATTCCTCTTTGGGGAATTTGGAACTTGGTATACCTGAGAAATGAGTGCCGAGCAAGGGAGAGATAGTGCTACCAAGTTATAGGCTATCCACTCTGAATAAGTACGTTTGGAGAAATCCAAGTGGGAATCCAACAAATATTGTCCTTGCCAACCCTAGGATTGTGCATGATTATTTTCATCTTGAATCAAGAACAAACTCAAAAACATTTTTTTTGCTTGTATGTTGTGTGTGTGTTCAAAATAAATTTCAAGCAAACACCACACTTGAAACTTATGACATTCAAACCTTGACACAAACTAAACCACCACATCCAAAAGAATCTTGATATTTAAACCAAGGTCTTTCTCACTTCATTCATCCATCACCTCATATTTTTGCATTCCCCATAGGTCTAAAATTTAGGTCATATTTTTAGTTTGCATTAAACATCTTGTGTAAACCTCTTGATTAGGAAGCCCATCAAACTTAGACTACACTATAGCATCAAATTTGTATTCTCTTGACCTTATCTTTCATACAACATTTATTCTAGTCCTTATCATTTAGGTTGGCTCCTTAGCTCATTAGTCCAGTTTGAGACCACCTTGTCAACATATCCTATCAATCTTTACTATATCTAAGGTCACTTAAAATTATATTAGTTGCTATACCTATCTTTGATTGATTAGCAACTATATCTTAGGTTTTACCCTTCATGCTAGGTCATACTATTCCATCCCTTCATTCCATTCTTTGCATAACTTAGTCATAGACTATCATCACCTTGAATCTTAATCTAGGCATCGTTATCAAGCATCCCTATATATTAAAAAAAACCAAAAAAAACATAGAATAGGTCCATACCTTCCATTACATTGGAATCTCTTGATATTCATACCATCCACCACCATGTCTTCCATTCACCTTGATATGCTTGCTAGTCAAGTCGAATACCAATTACTCTATATTGGTCAAGCCCAACAAGCCATAGACTTCAAAAGACAATACCTTGAATCTAAATTCCAAGCACCCACAACCCATAGTTAGCCATCCATCTATCCCTCTTACCAAAAACCCATAAAATCTATTCCTCCATCCATCTACCCTCACTATCAAGAATCCCTTAGTAAAATCCATGACATTAATCCACAACAAACATTCATTAATCACCCTTATCCTAACCTTGACAAGGGAAACCAACCTCCCACCAGTCCATCCCAAGCCTCTATGTCCTATCCTAGTCCATCATCCCTCAACCCATTCCAAGTCTCCACATCCTATCCTAGTCCTTCATCCACTAATCCCTTCCAAGAAACTCCATACCAACATAAATTTAGTCATGAAAATACATTTTGTTAAGATCTCCAAAAACACATCCCATTGCCTAAACTTGAGGATACATGTCAAGAGGAAAACCCAAGGCATGACATCATAACTTCACTTTCATGTCAAGATCGAAGTAGTCCATCCCATGACCCCATCCTTGAGTCCATTCAATAAGTCCTTCTAGATAATTATGGCATCCAAAATACACCTATCCTTGATCAAGATCACATTCCCAATCATGTCGTCCAAGGCAAACCCATCTTTGACCAAGATATTACCATTAATCAAGAAATACAAAACAATCCGCTCATCAACCTTTATGCCATTCATTATCAAACATATTAATTCGATCCTACCCAAACTCTCAACACCATCATTTCCCAAAATGAGACACTTTCCTCCATGGGACACATCGATGATCTTCCTCTAGAACAAGAGTCTCCTACTCTAGAAATATTTGCAAATGATCAAGATATAGCTAAATTCACTGGACTCTATGATAATGACCATAAGGAAGGTTTCTACATTGACTTGGAAGCACCAATATCTTTTGAAGAATCTTTAAAATCTAATGTTTCACAAAATTAGACCAAAGATATCAATCAAAAATGTATCCCACATGTCAATGAAGCTACGACATATTATCAACTAGGATCATCTATCTTTGTCAAAGTAAGATTTCTTGTAGATGAGAAAATAATGAGTAATGATCTCCACATATACAATGATGGGTTAGCATCTTGTTTTCAAAATAAAAAAAATACCCCATCGCAAATAGATTTTTTCAAAGCATGCAGTATCAAGGAAAAGGACTAGGCCTACACGAGCAAGGAATTCTAGAACCAGTACAGTTTCAAGAAAATTTTAGACATCAGGGTCTTGGCTATTCTTCAATTAGAGAATAAAATGATGTTAGTGATACCTCCTTGATATTGGGGGAAACTTTATCTAATACAAACATCAAAATGGGTGTAATGAATATTTCTTACCATAAGATCACTAACAACACTCCTTCCATCCACACCACAAACCATAATTCTCAATTCATTAAATCTACCCATTGGGACCAACAAAAAGAAAATTATTACAAATCCAAAATCAAAATCAAATGTCAAAGGCTATTGATTCAAACAAAAATCTGAATGGACAAATGAAATTAAAATGGATCCCAAAGAAAAATGGACCAAGCAAAGAAAATATTTCAAAAGCAAAAGTCAATCAAAATGTGGAGCCACAAGAAAAGAGGACTCCCACATATAAAAAATGTCCACCTCCATCAAAATGGTCATCAAGAGAGGAATATAAAAGTGTTGGTTCCAAACGATATCCCAATCAAAATTCCAAACTCCAACATCAAACATCCCAAGTTTAGAAAATAAAAAAGTGATTCATCCAAACATCTAAACAATCCTTCCGCATCTACCATAATCCATCATTCCAAAAATCACACCTCACGAATTTGTCGCATCTTGGTAGCAACTCTTTATTATAATGACTCTCATGGAACTCTATCATGATGTGCATATTTTTATAAGTCCAACTCTAGTATCAATGAGGATCACAATGACACCAATCAGTTGTATGCAAGTGCTATGATCTTGACAAGGCAACTACTTCATAAAGGTCATTATTGGCATATCATGGTACCAATCTCTACATCAACACAATCGGTAATCATCTAAAGCATCAAGGAAATCCAAAAAATCCAAAAAAAAAAAAAGAAAAAGAAAAAGGTCTTGAAAAATAAAATAAAAGAGAAAAGGGTCCAAAAACACCAAAAAAAAAAAAAATTGCCGCCTTGATGAAAACTTGGCAAACAGGCATTTGGTAATAGATTTTTAAAAAAAATAAAAATCAAGAAAATAGTAAACAAAAAAACTTCATCCAATAGTGAAAACCATTTTTATGGCGCTTTGGATAAGTACCATGATGAAAACCTAGAAAATAGGCATCATGCATAGAATCAATTATCTATGTGGACAATTACACTTGGGGGCAAGTCGTCTCATCTCCCATACCTTCCTCATGAAATTTCCATCTATCCATTTAACCCATATCATTTCCATCCATTTTTCCACCTACTTTGATTTTGATAAGAACTAGGGTACAAACATAAATCATGCTTTGGGAAAACTCTTGACATGTCTATCCTTTGGTCATACACTATCCATGAAGTATCATGTCATTGCCTTCATAGAATTATCCACACCCGTACCTTGAAGAAAATAAATCATCCCTATGCAAAATTGTTCTTGGAGACCAAATGCTAATTCTTCTAGCCCATAATCCTCATGTCTCCTATCTTTTACCAAAGCCACCCATTATCTTTTCATACCTATCACTTGTATTGGTTTTCCCTTGTAAATGGTCTAAGGATCCTCCATCATCCCATCTTGTCCTAAACATGTCATTCCAAATGCAATCAGACTAATCCATACAATCTTGCTAGGCATCCTAACACATCATCCAAAAAATTCCTTGGATTTTGTTTATTTCCCTGCTGCAAACCTTGATCTTTAAGTCACATTATCGTCATCCTCATGTTGTTTAGGGATGTGTCCTTCCCATGTCAACAATGCCATCATCATCATCACCTGTCAAATGGTATTTAACTTGACTAGGGGAAAGATCATGTTTGTCCTTGGATTCATATGCATTCTTGCTCACTTGCTTGTAGGCATCATTCACATGCATTTGTCACGATCCTCATAAAACGACAAAAGACAAAAAAATCAAAACATTTCAAAAAGACAAAAACATCATAAAACCTCAAAAAGACAAAAAGAAATCAAAACATGTGAAAACCCAAAAAAATTCAAATAACTTCCAAAATCCCAAAAATAGAGTTAGAGTCGGTTGTGTCACTGAGTCGTCATCATGTCATTACATTGCCTTTGCGACTAGACATAGACAAGGCCATCTCTCGATGTACCCCCGAGGCATTAGGTCAATCCTTTTAGGTTTGTTAGAATAAAATATTGACTCAGTCTTTGTCCATAAAACAAGGTCAATGGTCATGTCGAACTATGAGGTCTCTATGCATTGCTACATAGGCAAGGCCATCTGTTGATGAGCCCCCCAGGCCACATTAGGTTAGTCCTTTAGGGTTCATTGCATCAGTCAAATAAGTTGAACATTATCGTCAAACACCAAATAGTTGTTGAAACATCAAGACAAGTCATGCATCAACAAGACAAACAAGCCAACAAACTCATTAAGTCAAGTCAAACAAATTGTCAAAATAGTCAAATCATCCAGCCAATTGAATGTCTTATATAGGATGTGTCCTTGAAATCAAACATTGTCATTTAGTTAAACATCATCGTTTTCCTTATACAGGTGGTTGCATGATCAAAACCATACTAGACATCTTATATGACATGTGTCTTTCCTGAAACTAGGCTTTGCCAAACAATCAATCCATCACTTAAACACCAAACAATCAAATTTTGGCAAACACTCTTACCAACTATTGACATTATGGCTTCTTTTGTCTTATCTCTTTCTTTTGGCTTTTTCTTTGAGTCAGGTTAGTAGCTTCCTCGAGGATGTACCATGAAGAATTTAGAGAAGTGATGATGTCTCATGACTCTTTTCTTTGACTGATGTTTGCGGATTGTCTTGGAAAAAAGACTAGGGCAACTTTTCCCTTAGTATGAGCTAGGATGTTCCTTATTTGCAATTGTCTGCTTTGCAAGTGGATGACCTTGCACACCTTATTCTATCTCATATCAAGGTGTTTGTTCTCCATTTGTGTCATTTTAGTGCCCTATGATGATTAATGCAAGGCCTATTATGTTTTTTGGAAAAATATTGAAGTCATTATAATATACTAACATCCATGTCTTCCATGCTAACATCCATGTCTTCTATGCTACTATTCATCTTTTTCGCTCTAACATTTCTTATTTTCTTATTTCTTGTTTTCCTCTATCCTTTTCTCCTTCATCTTCTCTTTCTCCCATCCATTTTGAGAGCACACTCGTTTTCTTCGAACCCGACTATCCTCTCAAGGGGGCATACCACTACCTCCTCGTCATTCTCCCTTTCACTGGAGCATATTTTTGATTATTTTTCTTTGACACAACACAATAAACTACATTGTATCAAAGAGGGGAAAATGTAGACATTAAAAATTGTCCTAGGCATGCGACTCTTAATTTCTCCATAATTTTTTTGTCTTCATTCTTCATAATTAGATAATTTTAATTATTTAATTATTTCCTAAAGTCATATGTCTTCTATTAATTAAATAATTTTAATTATTTAATTGATTCATTCTTATCTTTGTCCTTCTTCGATTAATTAAATAAATAATATTTAATTATGTTGCTAATTAAACTTACCTTCTTTCTAAAATTAAATAAATGTCAATTTATTTATTTTCTACACCACTTTCCACTATAATTAAATAATTGTTTTAATTATTTAATTATTCGCTAGTTTTTTCATCTTTTTAATTAAATAAATCTGTATTTATTTAATTAGATTCCATATCTTGATTTTGAATTAAAAAACGTTATTTAATTCAAAATGATGATTCTTTCCTTACTAACTATAATTAAATAATTGTTTTAATTATTTAATTAGCTTTTTCCTCTTTTCAATTAAGTAAAAATTTATTTATTTAATTAGATTTTCATATCTTGATTTTGAGTTAAAAATCATTATTTAATTCAAAGTGATGATTTTTCCTCATCACAATCTTCCATAATTAGATAATATCTTTATTATCTAATTACTCATTGGCCACTTAGATGAAAAAAGATTTGATTTTCTCTTCAACTCAATGCTTTTTTTGTATCGATCTTATCTTCTACATCTAATCCTTATTTCTTCTTATCTCAACTAACTTCCACTGTTGATTAAATTATTTTTAATTTAAATTTGACCATTCATCTTTTTTAATTTAACCCTAACCCTATTCCATTCCTTATCTTTTAATCGTGACCATTGATTAGTTGTCTTTCAATCTCAACCCGTCATTCAAAATTGAATTGCCTATAAAAAGGTTTTATCATTGTCATTTCATCGTCTTGGAAAACCTTAAAAATTTTAGACATAAGAATATTTGATATTTTTCTATTACTTTATCATAGGTCATAATTGAATACTTGAGTAAAATTTGAGGGCAAGTATTATTCTACAGAAAAATGGCGAAGTGCAATGAAGGTTAATCATGGAGTGCATGAAGACTTTTTGGTGAGATTGTTTTTTAGTTTATGCTTTTTTACTCCTTTGTGCTTCATTGTTAGCTAGGGTTAGTTTATGCACGTTGTTTATTTGCTAACTTCTGATATTCCCTGTGCTACACTTTCCAAACTTATAGTCCTTGCAGACTGCATTAACATGATTTGTAATTCTTGGTAAATCTATCACAACTTGTACTACACTAATTCTCACCATGTTATCAAAGTTCATATGACACATCCTCCGACACCATAGCCAACTGTCATTTATCTGAGACATAAAGAAATGTCCATTAAAACCTTTAAGTTGATAGATTTTTCCTTCGGACTTCTTACTAGCAACAATTACAATTCCGAACCCTTTTCTAATTTCACATTTTCATCCTCAAACACAAGATTATATCCATTTTTACACATCCATCCAACACTCAAGAGATTATGTCTCAAACCCTTAACATAGTAGGCACCATTAATATTATTCTTTCCATCAAAACTTATTGTACCTATCCCACATATATCTTAGCACCATAATCATCTCCAAACATAACTAAGCCTCCATCATATTTTTCAAGTTTAATAAACTTACTTTTATCACTAGTCATGTGATTTGAGTGGCCACTATCAACAACTAGATAGTTTTCTTCTTGTTTAGCATGAAGAGAAAAGACCATAGTGCCTTCAACTTTCTCTAAAGCACTTTCCTTCACACATCTTTCAGTGTTAGTAGTATTAGATTCATCTTTTAAAGCTAGGAACAAGCATTCATTATCATCAAAATCTTTGTAATCAGACTCATCATAAAAAATACCAACATCTTCATTGACATAATATGTTTTTTTGATAATCTTTCCTTTACTTTCTTTAGCTTGTCTATCTTTATTTCTTTCATCTCTTTTTGGAAATCTCAAAGCATAATGATCTATTCCTCCACATATAAAAAATTTGAATGGTAATTTACCTTGATACTTACCAGATCCCTTTTTATTCTTCTTACAAATTTTTCTTCCATTTCATCAATATTTTCTTCATCTGGATCTTCCATTTTTGTAGCCTTGAATGCAGTTTTTGTCCTTGTTCCATTTTTCAACGCAAGCTTTCTTATTTCAAATAAAGTTAGAGTACCAATCAATTGATCTTTAGTATAAGTATTGTAATCTACAATTTCCTCTATAGAAAATACCTTTTCATTGTATATATCAAGGAGAGTTTTGAGTATCTTCTTCACTATCTTGGATTCATCTATTTGTGTACCAATTCCTCTCATTCCACCTACCAGCTCATCTACTCTCTACATATAGGATTTGATGTTCTCATCTTCTCCCATTCATAGGATCTCAAATTGTGCCTCCAAGTTCTACAATTTTACTTGTTTAACCTTTTCATCTCCTTCATACATCATTTCCAACTTATCCCAGACCTCTTTACAAGTCTTCTAATTCATAACTTTAGCTACTTCAGAATGTGAAAGACTATTAACAATAATAAATATTTCCTTATTGTTGATCTCATGCACTTTGATCTCATCAATAGTACTTGGACCATTCATTGGAGGAACATACTGGTTCTCAATAGATTTTTTGATCTCATATCCACAATATGATAGATATCCTTCCATATTCATCTTCTAGAATGCATAGTTAGTTCCATTGAACCTAGGACTCAATAGTGATCTTTCTCACCATCCCAAACCTTCCTTAAGAGATTAATCTCTTCTCCAAGGAACCTTTCTCTGATACTAATTGTTGAAAAATATAATTGAGAGGGGGGTGAATTGGTTGTAGCAATTTTAAAATTTAAAACTCTTCACCAGAAGTTAGATCAATAAGCATTCAAAAAACCCTTACACTGCTAATGTGTTTAATCATGAAGTATAGAAACAAAAATTTAAAGTAATAAACCATGCACACAATAACAATAGATTTATATGGAAAACATAATGAGGGAAAACCATGGTGAGGATTAGCTCACAATATAAAGAATTCCAAAAATGAATACAAAGTCTCACTGCCAAGATAGGACACACTCTCTAATGAAGGCTCACTTCCCTGAGGGCTCACTACCAAAAAATTATAAAGAAGATAGAAAAGGATTGTTATAGAGAGAAAACTATCTCAATGCAATAGAGATTCTATCATAATTCACTCACACTTGCAGACATGCTTGAAAGATAGAGTACACCATCATCTCACTACCTTAGGGAACTCAACACTTGAATTTTGCACTAATCTACTTAAACTCGCATCACACACATATCTTGCATCTATCTTATCTTTCACCAACATCTCAACTCATGCTTATATTGTCTTCAACCTTGAAACTCTTCCAAGGGTGGCCATATACAATCTTCATTTACAAATTCAAATTACGTCGGCACCAAAATATTCTACGGTGGGATTAGAATGATGGCAACCTAAACACATACTTAATGAGGACCTAAATAATTTTGAACACGCCTTTCCATGCTTCCATAAATTTTACAAGTAGTGTTTAACACAAGGTCGACCAACACTTGTGCAAAACACATAAAACAATTAAGCACATACATCCTTAACATGGTCCAATATTTCTAGACAACAAACTTCACTTGAACATGACCTTATCAACTTATTCTCAGAACTGTAAGTCATGAAACCAAAATTTTGAGAAAATACATAGTAATTACATTTCTCCCAAACCACATCTAGACACACCGAAATTCATAGTTCACATACAAGTGAAAATATCTTGCATTGCACAACAATCTAGAAGCCAAAATTATGGATATAGAAACTACTAATAGCCATGAACAATATGTCAAAATCACACAAGCATAGAAGCAATATAGAGCACATCCTAGAACATATATTGAATACCTATATGACACTATTTTCCCTATTTATCAAATTTTCTCAAAAGCACTTGGAACCCAAGTACCAAAGACATCATCGTAGCACATTACTTCACTCTAACACACTTAAAAATATAGAAACATAAGGATAACTCCATGTACTCATGGTACTTCTTCAACATTACAACTATACATGTACAACCTGCAAACCTTCTTTATTGCAATTTTCTCAACATCCTTGACATATACAGCCAAAAACTAGCTTCCATGACATCAATGACAAAAAAAACCAATTGAAATCAATGACAACACCTTCATACTTACAACAATTGAACCCAAGACAATATGGATTGAGCCTCTTGGTTGTGAAGTTTTAGAGAAAGATGTTGAAGGATATGTGGAATTATTTTAAAGATTCCTAAGGACCCATCCTTTCCAAGACATGGTAGCTATGAAGAGAAATCAGCCGAGGTGCACTTGGAAAATTCAACATCTACAAGAAACAAAAGAGTAACTAAGAGAGTAAATGAATACTTTGGATTGCATGGTCTTTCAAAGGAAGAAGTAGACAGGTTAAGGGAAATTACTATAGAAAGGGATGGAAAAGCAACTGGTATAGTGGGTGAGTCCTCTAGACCATGAAGATATGATATAACCACTTCCACCCCTACCTCTGCATTGCCAAAATCCTCTAATTCTACTTTTGCTAAAGGAAAGAAGGTGGAGCTAGTGCTTTAGTAATAGATGTAAAATCACCCTTCAGACCAAACACCCAAACTACAAAAAGTAAGAATATACCTCCGATAACACCCCCTACTATCTCTAGAAGGAGGAAGAAATGAAAGGCATCTAGAGGAAATAATTTGAGTGCTATTATAGAAGAAGAAATTGAACTTGGTTTGGAGGAAGAAGATTATATAAAAGGAAAAGAAGTAGTGTCTCCACAAGTGGTGAAGGTGCCTCACAAGAGGCTAGCACTAAAAGAAAGAAGCCCAAGATTAATATTGTTAACACCTCTTAAGAAGAGGAGATAGAAAAGGAAAAGGAGGCTTTCAAAATACATATTCACAAAAATCTTGAGAATAAAAAGGAGAATAAAACAAAGGAAAGCACTTCAAATCTTTAAAAGAAGAAGACAAAAACTCCTCTAGTTAGAGCTCATTCACCAATGAAGTTAGAGGATTTGGTTAGTAACATGTCAGAGAATGATGGTCTATTACATTCAACTACTAAATTATATGATGAATTAAATGAGGAATATAAGAAAAAAGTAAATTCCATCATTCAATACATGATTATTTTAGATACAAATATGGCTAACATAAAGAAGAAGGTTCCTAGTGTTGTGTGGAAAGCTTTGGTGAAAATAAGGCATGAAGCTATTAAAGTTGAGAACAAGATTAAAACTGATTCCTTTAATGAAATTGGATCCTCCTTATCCGAGGATGAAAAGACTACCTTTCTTAAGGTATACACTAAACAATTTAGAGTACAACAAAGGGTCACAATACTTATGGCTAGAGAAAAGGACAGTGCAAAAAAGATGAAACAAGAAATAGTGAATAGAATGAGAGACATAGTAGATAAATTCAGGATGATTACTACTTCATTATCTAATATAGCTCAAGAAAAGGAGCTTGGTAAAGACAAGGTTACTGATGTAGAGGAAAATATTCCTTTGATTACTAATTTTCTTGTTTTCAAAGAAGATGTAGAAGAAGTAAATAATAATTACATAGATGAGACTCTAGGTTTGGATATTTTATGGAATGTGGTTGATGGTACAAATTATCCTCCAGAGACATCTGCTCCTCCTACAGATATTGAAGATACCATTGGTGCAAACAATGGAAAACAAAATACAAACCAAGAGTAAGAAAAAGAAAAATAAAATAATGTTGATGATGATGCTAACAAAAAAATGAGGAGATAGGAAATGAAAATTAGAACAATCAAAATGCAGAATAAGGACAAGGAGAAAAAGAAAGAGATGACAATAGAAAATATGATGAGGAGAAAAAGGAGGATAAAGACAAAGATACCTATAGAAAAGAAGATGAAGGAGAGGAAGAAGAGAAAGAGAAGAATAAAGAAGAGTTTGAGGATGGAAAGAATGAAGAAGTGCTTCAAAAGACCATGGAGCTAGCAAATCCATCTAGAGAGTCTTCTGATAATACACTTAAGGGTCTTTTGATTAGACAGATGAGGTTTCAACTGGCCATCCCTCCCTAATTAATTTAGTTCCCATCATATCAAGGTAGTGTAGACCTGAATAATATCTCACTTATTCAAAGGTTGGAGCTCAGAGATGTTTTCCACAACTCTGGAAGAAAGGAGATCATTAAGACTCATTAGAAGGGGATTGAGTTGATTAATGATGCAATAAAGTATCTACAAGATGCTACCCCTGGTGCCACAGCTGAAAAATCATTGAAACCCATTGAGAATTTAAAGTTTCTAGTTGATTCTCTCAAGGAGTATGCCTCTGGTCTAAAGGAGTAGACTGAGAAAGAAGTGGAATCAATATTCGCAGAGAAGAAGTTACTTGAATTGCAAGATAAATGTGCATCTACACATGCAAAAGTAAAGGAATTTCTAAAGGAAGTGAAGGAGTATGAAGATGAGGCTAGAAAATTACTTTTTTATTGCATGAGGTGTCTATATGCCACTCAAGGAATTAAGGATTCAATGGACTCCACCAAGTCACAACTATTTGATAACTTTGGTACTTTTGACCTTGCACAAGATAGAGATTACATCTCTTGGACTACCATCTTTGATATGAAAAACAAGTTTTTCACTATTCAAATGTAGAAATAAGATATATAATAAGGAGATTTGGACAGCTTGGGGACTTGGTGAAGACCAAGCACCACTCGCTTTTGAGTGCCCTTGCTGATGTAGAAAGGCTTGTGAAGATAAATCTGGATCCAAGTACTCAAGAAGAAGGAGAGGATAACTTAGTTGAATTAGAAGCAATGTACAAGTCACTTGCTGCTACTAAGAAGATTTGGACTGAAGGAAAATCTGCATGGAAAGAAATCCTTAAGGAGATAGATGATTCCTCCTCCTCTGGGTGAACATATTTCACCTTGTATATTATTTTAATGTTTTAATTATTTTCAGTTTATCTTTGTACATATGTTCAAATCAAATTGTTGGGATAACTCCCTAAGGGGGAGTATATACATTTTAGTTTTTTTCGAGATTTTATGTGTGTTTCCAACACACCCTTTGTAATTTATTTCAAAGGGGGAGAAGAATTAAGAAGAACTCGGTAGAAGTTTTGGTGAAGGTATATGGAGAGAAAATGTTTAAAGGGGGAGATCATGTATGTCTGAAGGTTTCTGGTGCTGTATGTTTTTGAATTTTGGAGATTCATTTTTGGAACATGTTTCCATCAATTACAAAGGGGGATATTGTTGAAATAATGAAGAAGAAACCCTTTGATGTGTTTTCATTTATGCAAACATTGTTTGTTGACTTTTTTGTCTAATCTGGTATATAGTTTTTGTGACATCTTAATCTGTAATTTGGTCCAAAATTGCTCATGTTATAAGACCAGATTATGATACTATAGTATGCTATTTAGGAATAGTAAATTCACCTATGATAAATTTTTCAGTGATTTTGGATAAATAGGTTGAAAGTTACAAGTAACACAAGTTAGACATATAGTTTTTGGCCGTACATATTGTAAATGGGTGTGAGTTATCTGGTCTAGATTTCTCTGGTGTTTAGATTCCGACTCTAAAATTTTGGGAGATGGTTTACAAGTGTTAATACTCTATATATTTCATATGGTGAGTGATTATATGATTAGATGAATCATTGGTGTGTGATCAATTGGCTTATTTTGTGATTAGGTCTAATTCCTGGTTGACCTAATACTTGATATGTGTTGAAAATATTAAATATGTATTGTGGATGCTAAGGAGATCTATCTTAGGTCCATGCTGACTTAAAATAAATGTTACATGGTTGATTTGAGCACAAATAAGTATTTGAATCAAGTATGAAGCCAACAAGGTGACTTTGAATTAAAATAGGGCTACATCTAATTAGGAAGACCTAATTGATGTATATGGATGTAATAGGGTATATATGTAGGACATTTTTGAGTTGTAAGATAAAATGAGATGACATGAAATGTGATGTACAAAAGATATGATATTATGCGAACTTGTAAAATTATATACATGTGATCTGAATAAGTGCATAATTGTTGTGAATTTCTGAGCAATTTCTAAGTAGAGCAGTATTTTGTATTCAAAGCTTAAAAAGAATTGAATACAACACAAGGAAGGTGCACTTTGTATCACTTCACATTTTGGTCATATAGCCATTTCTTTTTTGTATCTATTTATAGTCGTGAGCCTTATAAGGATAGTGTGTCCTAGCAGTGAGCTCCTATAATATCTTATAACCGGTTATAATATATTATGAGCTAATCCTCACTATGGTTTTTCCCTTTTTGGGTTTTCCACGTAAAAATATTTGTGTTCATGTGTTATGTGATCTTGTGATTCCTTTGATGCTTTCATTCATAGTTAAAGTTAGATATGTTTTGATTATTGGATAGATTATGATTAAATGGTTTAATAGAATACTGATTCATCCCCCCTCTTATTATTCTAGGTGTTCAACAATCAAGTCTTGAACTGCATGATTGAAGTTTGATGTCAATGAAAGAGCATGATGGATTCTAGGTTTGGGAGATGCATTTGGCCATTTCCCTCAACCTAATGACTTGTTACCTAGTATTCTCATCTTCAAGCCTCATTCTACTTGCAGTTGAAGCAAGGTATCATTACATTTCAAATTTACTAAGGGTGTTTTGACTTCTCCCTAGGTAGATCTAGTCATTTTCATATAGGAATATCTCTCTAACACACTTAAGTAGGGTTTATTTGTATTTTATCTCATAACAACCTTAGATGCACTTATGATTAGGGCTTGCACTCTATATTTAATTAGATATTTGGATATTTGTGGAAGTTTAAATACCAAAATACGGGTTTGATAGAAGAAAACCCTTATATATCCACCCCCACTATTCCTTTTTGTAGATTTTTGTAGGTACAGATCCAAAAGTAGACATTTACAAAGAAAGGAATTGGAGAGTAGACTGAGCACTATAGGATCAAGTTTTGAAGTTCGAAAGAGGTCGAAAAGGACACTCACGCCTTGGGCATGAGCGTATCCCACTTTCAACCCCAAATTTGAAGGAAAGGTGCACACATTTATTCTTTTCTTAGATCTCCAATCATATTTATTGTTACATTTTTCTTGCTATTATAATTTTATATTTTTAGCTTAGAGCACATACTTTAATAGTGTTATTTTGGACAGTTAAATTCCAATTAGTTTTAAAGACTCAAAAGGATTAGATCCATATCTAATTGGCTCACCTTTGCAGTTGAAATTCAATCTATTGGCCTTGTTGATTTTCATCCTAATGAAACTTTAAGAAAAGTGGAATTGAACCTAGGTTTTGGACATTAAACCTAAGGTCACCATTTTTCTATGTTTCAACATCATTTAAAAAATCAATTTCTAACCTTCAAGGAATCAGATCCAAGATTGATTGACTCACTTTTTAGGTTGCAAGTCAATCTCATACCCTAGCCAATCTAGAATTATAATGTTTTGTAAGTGAAATGTAGCCAACTCTAGTTAGATCTAAGATCACTTTTCTTATGAAACATTTTGGTGAACATGACATATCTTACACTTGCATTTTTTTATATTTTTCAATGCATAAAATCTGAAAATTGAATTTAAACATAGGTTATTAGAAAATATTGCTCATAATTTGTATTTATTTTCAAAAGAATACCCATTTTCATTACTTTTTCATCATAAAAAAATTGAAAAAAAATTACAAATTTTTTAGATCTATTTTTCCTTGTCCAAGGCATAGCTCTGAGCTATTTTGTTGATAAACTTAATTAAAAAAATATTCTACCATTCATGCATTCATATTTTGGTATAAAGAATTTAAAAAGTGAAAAAATTACATAGTATTTTCATTCAAAAAGACCAAAAAACATTTCCTTTCTATAGTTTTTGGAAACATTGGCCAATTAGATCATTCAATTTCTATAAATTATTATTTCAACATATTTAATTACTCTAAAATTATCTAAAATTGCATGTATGTATGTGATACATATAGGAAAATTAGGTTTTAGTTCATTTCTAGAAATATGTTGACTTTTAGACTTAAACCTCTATGACATAAGACCCTTAGCCAATGTAGATGATTCCCAAAGTTTGAATTTTATAAAAAATATGTCAATTCTAGGGCACCCTACTCCCTTCTCCAATCAGTTTGTGCTAAATGTTTTTGTAAAAATCCATATGTATGTCCTATGTCCATATTTGGTTCTTGTTTTGGAATTATGTTTTTCAAACCTATATGATTTTTTTGTGCATCATTCATTTAATCCATAGGGAAAATAACATGTTTCCTTTTCAAAGATGTGACTTTGATATGGTAGTGCATGACTTGTATAACTATAATTCTTTCTATGAGAATAATATAATTGAACAAAATAAAATGTCTCCTACTTGTGAGAGTATCTTGGCACAAGAGAATGAAATCATTGACACATTTAAAGAAATATTTTACATAATCTTCATTCATCTCTCAACATCTCCCCCACTTGTGAGAATTTTTTGGTGCAAGAGGATGCAATCATTGACAATCATGACAATTAGATTTGTTCTCTTAATACCCCACCTACTTGTGAAGAAGGTATCTTGGTGTTATAGGATCCAATCATTGAGCATCATGAGATTCTTGTTTGTTTCTCACCCAATACCTATTCTACTTGGGAAGATATTAAGGAACAAGAGGATGGAATTATTGATATATTTATTTTAAAATATAGTAAGATGGATTATATAGATGATTATGTTAAAGTGAAATTAGATCCTCCATCGAAAGAAGATCACTAACAAGTAGTTAACAAAACTGAGGTTATGAATTATTAATTGACTATTACATCTCCTTTAATTATTGGAACTCCTAAAAATCCTCTAATTATTGGACCTCCTAAAAATCCTCTAAATATTGGACCCCCTAAATCACCTCTCATTGTAGGACCTCCAAAACCTCATAGCCATATCCCAAACTTTACAAACAAAATCACTAGTAATCATGCACAACAAGATATGTTGAATCAAAAAAAGTTATCACATAGTTGCTCAGATATATAACACTAGAAATGATGAGAAACAAGAAAAATGCCAATATCCATCCCACTACCTTAACCATATCTTCCACCCCTGCCTAATCTTCCTAAGTGTAGTGGTAAAGAATATGATCTTGTTGATAAATTTCATAATACTCCAAAATTTTTTTCCTTTGGGACTTGATTCAAACATCACCTACATATGGCGAGATGATCCAAGAGGCTGTGTAGAAGATTGATGTCTCAAATTATGTCAAACTGAATGATGTAGCCACCTTTTTTTATTTTATGCAAGTGAAAAAGTTGGGTATTGCATTCCCTCAACATGATCTACCCTTGCTTGAAATCCAAAATAAACATGAAGCTTTAATGATAATGGTAGTTATTAATAAATTTGGGGTTATGCATACCCTCATAGATCATGGAATATGTATTAATGTTTGTAGTAGTGATCTTCTAGAAAAATATGATGTGGATAAAAAATATTATAGAACCTAATGATATTTCTATTAGTGGTTTTGACAATGTTACTAGGAAACCATTAGAGATGATCACATTATACATTAAGGTAGGGCCCATGGTTTTCCCTAACCCTATGAATATCATTCTCAAACATCTTTCATATAATATTCTCCTAGGTAGATCATGGATTCACACCACGAAGGAAGTCTTGTCTGCTCTTCATCGCAAGATAAAATATAAATACGATAATAATATATACATTAATGAAAGATGAACAAGGTTATAATTCACAATTTGAAGATGATCATTTTGACACTTCCAACTCTATTTATACTTTGATCCCAAATTCAAAGGTAGAACCTATACACATTGAAGTAAGCATGATTATATTTATTTTATAACAAAAATATTAGATGATGATTGGGGTTTATTAGATTTAACTAAAGAGGACACAATATACTGAGAGCAGTGGTGAATTAGTATATCAAATCTATTTAAAACTCTTTAATTCAACATGAGTTATAATTAGTCACTTCTCCAAACATGAATCAAAGTAGCTAGTATTAATAAAGCAACACAAAGTCACACTTTCACATAATAAACACCAAATATGTTGAATGCACTCGACAACTGAGAGGGGGGGTGAATCAGTTGTACCTTAAAATTTCAAAACCCTCACAAACATCCAAATCCATATTAATCAAATTAATCCTTAATCTGTTAGAATGATTTTGTTGAATCCCTCTTATGTTGTTTTGTCCTTGATGTCATCTTATGATTATCTGGCATCTTGATGGTTATCTTCTTAGTTGATTCATATTTTGATTGGCACATTTACTTCATTAGTTTTATTATCTTGGTGGCACTGATCGTTTAACTCCATGTACAGATTACAAATGCTTGTTGAGATATTCTGGTTACAGGTCATTTGTCTCCATTTGATCAGGTGATACATTTCTAGTTTAATCTATTACTGGTTCAATGATGATCTCAATTATGTTGTCCTTGGTATAAATCACCTTTATACAGGTTGACCATTTATGGCTTGATCAGTAACAAGCATCTTGAATTTAAAAACGGTCTTGAAATTCTCAAAGGTATACTTCTCTACTCTTAGTCAAAGGAATTGATACAAGGAATATTGGTTATTTCAGTGCATTTAGGCTTTGAGGAACACACTACTCATTCCTTTGCTTTTGGTTAATGGTATTTGGTATGGAAAATTGCATAATATCTTGCTTCAAGTACTAAGGCATTGGAAATTACTTACATTGGATTTCATCATGGTGGCATTTGAAAGGGAATTCTATTCGATCATCCATTTGTATGTGTGTTGGGTCATTTGGTTGATAATTATTTCATGCCTTAAGGTCGACTGCTGTCATAAAAGGTTAATTATAGTTTATGTCACTTTGAACATGACCTTACCTTGACTTTGTGGAAACCTAAAGTCTTATGTTTTTCACCCCTTCACATGAAATAATGTTGGCATCATTGTGTTGGCTTTACTCATTGTCTAAATCAGTAAAATGCCATAATGGTTGTCGGCATGTAACCCTTGGATAAGCCCACAGACTTGACATGGTATAATGAGTGTGTTTATTCACTGTCCTTTTTCGGATTCCAAACGCCTATCATCCATTACAAAGGATTTTGTATTGTTTGTTGTGGTAGGTTAGGGAAAAATGTCTTCTGTTTCACGTTTTTTGTTGCCCACATTCTGGCCACCACCATGTATCCTCTACCTTGGCCGTTTCATGGTTATCCTTGGCATTTTTGTTGTTGGACAACAATCGGGAGCAGTCAGGAGCCCTGCACAGAAGTCACTCAACTTGTCTTCTTTCAGCCACTAGATGCAAGCACATTTTTTGGAAGGTTGTGAGGTCGTTTCTTCTCCTCTACAAATCTAGTAATCACTCTTTGACAACAAATTTCACTTACCAGGTATTCTTCTTTAGATTGGTTTGCAGATCCATTTTTGGACAAGCAAGATGGTTATGAAGTTATTATTTCTCTCTTTTGCAAAGTGAAAAGTAGAAAATGGCTATTTCTTTCAAGAAAAAGTCAGAAATATTGGCTTCTAAGTATCAAAACATGACTGCAGTTTCATTTGAGGGTTATCATGTCAAATATTTTAAGGATCTATGTTTTCTGGTTATGGGTTATGATAATATCATCAAATCTTTGCATATGCTTATCTGGGTTCATGGATAATGGTTCTTGTGAAGTTATTTCAGTCACACTTCACAATGATTTCAGTTTATTAAGTTTTTTAGTCACAATATTGGACATAGATATCGGAATATTCTCTTAGCCTCACTGAAATTTGTGGGTAGCTGTTATTATGCATGGTTATTGGCTTTCGATTGCATGCTAGTTGGGGTTTCAATTATCTCTTTTTCGTTGCAGCTTATTTGTCAGAACTCCTATGGTATATGCATTCTTCATTACTGCTTGTGGGTAAATTTTGAAAGTGGTTTCATTTTGCTAAAAATACTTTTGTTGCATTGTTGGTTCAGTCAAGGAAAATGGTTATCATTTCTTTTTTAAATGATGTGCTCTCATTGCTTTTGTTTAAGCACTGCATGTGTAGGCTTCTAGTGAAGACATGCTCTGTCACTCTTTTATTCTTGGTCATTGTTGTTCTATCCTCAACAGAAAGAAAGAATCTCTCTTTTTTGAACACTGCAACATCGGATCTGACTTGATAGTCATTATGTAACCTGAAAAACAACCTTGCATAACCTTTTTTGGAAAGTGAAATTTGAGAGACAGTTGTAATACTTCCAATTTGTAATGATGTTTTTCTATAAAAGCCAAAACCAATGAGTTTAGGGTTCTATCATGACATAAAATCAAAAACTTAAAACAGGGGTATCATTATTTAGTTATCCGAAAGTCTATTCTTTTTGATAATGCTGAAAATTGGAAAACATTGTGTGTATTCAGATTTGTAGTTTTCTGTATGGGAAAAGATTGAAAATCAAATAGTGAGAAAAGAAAGAAAAGATGTATTATTGTAAAACAGTTTGATGAGACTGTATTGTAACTGTGATAGGATTTTCCTCAAGCTGCATCGAGATTAGATAATGCATTGAATTTTGAAGAGTCAATTCTGACTCTTGAAAATTCTATGTTTTGTCTGTCAAGAGGCACTTGATAGAAATCAAGTGAAACAGAGAGATCCTCTGTACTATTGTACATTCTATTGAATATCAGGAAAGGGGTTGGCTCTCCTTGAGATTGATGTCTCTAAACAGAGGGGTTGGTGCTCCTTGAGTCGGTGCTCAGAAATCAGCCATTGAGGCTATGTCAAAATAAATGATTGAAATGAAAGCCTGAAAAAGGCAGCAAGTTCAAGAGTGGTTTTTCTACCCCAGGCGGGTTTTCCATTCAACATATCTTGTGTCTATTGTGTCTCTATGACTCTTTTAATTCAGTACTTTACTGCTTTAAAATGCAATGTTACATTACTCATTTCAGTTTATATGATTGCATTCGATTACATGAATGACACTATCATTGAAAAATGAGAACATATGTATGGCTCTTTTCAGCAGCTTAAAATGTTTAAGAAGTTATAAAAACTAATTCCCCCCCCCCCCCCCCCCCCCCCTCTCAGTGTAATTTCACTCCAACAGATTTATCATGGAAATAAATAATAAAAAACTGAATCAAATCAACACCATACACAAAGGAACAACAAATTCTACATGGAAAAATCAAGATGGGAAAACCATGGTGATGATTAACTCACAATAGAAAGTAATATCAACATCAAATATGATAGGGCTCATTTCCCAAAAGAAAGAAAGGCTCAATGCCAAAGGCTCATTGCCAGAATAGAAAAGAAGATAGAGAAAAATTCTACAATGATAAATACATCTCAAAGTAACAAATAAATCCATGACAACATCACCAACACATTTTCAATCTTTCTAAGGAATTATAGACACCTTTTGCTCACTGCATTCAGTAATTAAACAAATAAAATATCACACTACACTTCTTAAATTTTCACCCTACAACTTTGCAATTCACATCACTCACATCTTACTCATTTATCTTAACTTCCCTAAAAAACTCTACTCATATTTATATCATCTTCAAACTTGAAAATACTATCCAAGGTTGGGTATTCACGCCAACCATGAAAATCAAAATGAGGTCAGCACCAAAACATTCCTATGGTGGAAAGGAATGAAGGCAGACCACAACACAACTTAGCTAGGACCTAAATCCACTCATACATGCCACACCATTCTTCTACAAACACCAAAGCAAATTCACAAGTAGTGTAAACACTCAAGGTTGACTGAACCTATGTTAACACCATTAACACTTAAGTGCACACTTCCTCAAATCCAAAGATGACCCAAAGACACCACATAACACTTGAAAATGATCTAGAATATTCCACAAATACCTTGGAAACCAACAAATTTCTCTGCAACAACTTTTACTTGTATAATCTACACACCCAATACATTCAAATAACTTTGTCATACACTATAAATCAAGAAACTAACTTCCAACACACAAAACCATGAACAAATTCATCTAAAGAAACATAAAAATATTATCAATGTCCTTCTAGATCCACAAGACCTGAAACCACTCCGCAGAGAAATGTAGAGCAAGAAAATTTCTCCTAGACACATTTGCAATATACAGTTCACACTGGTGAACACAAATTCCTCTATACAAAGATATAGCACACAAAATTCTAGATAAAACACCTCTAAACACCTTTGATAAAAACATCCAATTTGTATAAGAAAATATTCAAACCAGAAGAACTGTGGAGAAAAACTAGAGCATTACTTTGCAACATTGAACACACTATTTCCTCTTTTTTATTCAATTTTCTCATAAGAACTTGGAAACCAAGCACTAGAAACACATCATCAAAATACTCAATACTTCCTCATTACCACCAAGCCAAATGTAACATAGAAACTCAACCATACATCCATAAACAAAATATTATCAAAGAAACACTAGGTATTAACACCAACAACTTACTAATGATAGCATAATGCAACTAATCAAGGACAACAACTCATTTCCAATTGCACATGCTTGCAAAAAACTCCTCATATATTTTACACCAATGAAAACAAAAGCTTGTTGACATCAATGACAACACCAATGTGCTCATACTTGCAACAAGATATACATGGAGACCCAAAATAAGAAAAAATGTTGGCAGTTGTTATCATTCATGTCAACACTGATTATTATTATTATTGAGGTCAACATTGGTGAAGAATGTTACATATGTTGGTGATATTATTGATAGTTTTTATCCTTAATTTCAACACTATATGCTGGATGTCATGCCTATTCTATTGGTATTGAAGTTCATGGTTGGATGTCATATCTATTTTATTGTTGTTGAAGTTCATGATTAGATGTCATTCCTATTCTATTTTTGCTAAAGTTTGAATGTGTTGGATGCCATGCCTATTCTATTGTTGTTGAAGTTCATGGTTGGATGTCATGCCTATTCTATTATTATTGAAGTTCATGATTGGATGTCATGCCTACTCTATTATTGTTGAAGTTCATGGTTGAATTTCATACCTATTCTATTATTATTGAAGTTCATGATTGGATGTCATGCCTACTCTATTATTGTTGAAGTTCATAGTTGGATTCCATGACTTTATTGATATAGTTGTTGTCTTGATTAAGGGTAAAAAGTAGGTTTTGATGGGGCCCAAAACCTAGTACAAAGGAAAGTAAGCTACAAATAAGATAAACCATAAACCATCGACAACTCCACATCAGCCTCTAAAAGATTATTATGACTACACACTACAACTTACAAACAAGCAAGGGCCTAAAACCCTTAAAAAAGTTGGTTTTAACTGGGACCAGAAACCCTTTTAGCTACACAAATAACCCACCTTCATATACTAGGCATCAACAAACCAGCCACTCATGGAAGAAACCACTGAGCTAAGAAAGATAATCAACATAATGGTGTAAAACACCATCGAACCCCTAAGAAAAAATGTGAGAAAATCCAAAAACCCCACCTTAATAGGGGAGATGGATAGCACACCAAACCATTGAGCATAAAACCATTGCTTGAACTAGGAAGCCAGCTCTAAAACCACCTCAATAGAAAGGACCTCCCCTCTATTGGAGAGAATTATATGCCTACCATGTCCACTATCGCAAGAAGACTCCAACACCCTCAACCTCCACCTCCATAGGAGAAGCGTCCACCTCAACAGGGTCAACAATTGAGGAAGCCAGAGAGAATATCCTCCCAAATCCACCTCCATAGGATTTGGGAAGAAGACCAAAGCAACAATAGAACAAGTAGCCAAATCACCCTTAGGCAAAACTTGGTAAGAAGCCAGCTACTACAAACAACAATCTTCAAAAGAAAACCACTGAGCCTGAGGGGGATTATCCTGTTGGGATAAAAAGAGAAACTTAGAAAACCACCAGCCTGTATCAAAAAAGCAGAAGCCAGAGAACCCAAATCATCCACAAATAACTCCAGCAGCAAAAACTCAAACATACCATTCTTCTTCAACACAAAGGCAGTAGATACAAACTCCAACTCCAAGAGTAATGGGGCTTTGAGAAAGGACTTAGGAAATAACCTAGCCAAGAAAAACCCAAACATCAGTAGAGTGATAAAAGTAGAAGCAACCTTCACTCCCAAAATCCTCCTCAACAAGAACCAAAATTTCCTCCAAAACAAATCCCCAAGTGAGATAGGGACAAAACCCACCCAACAAGCACAAAAACACACCACTTGTTACAATACCACCACCAAAAGCTCCATCAAGAGGGAACTGATACCATCAGCCACCAACACCAAGTAGATGTCCAGAACAACTTTTAATAGCAGCAACCCTTCTAGCATCATCAGACCTACAAGAAGATAAAGGAATCCCTCCTAAGAAAAGTGAAGAGAGTCAACCAATCCATTAAGCACCCTATCCTCCTTGACATGCTAGCTAAGAATAAGAGATAGCCATAAATCCCTAAACATTACTAAAAAAGGAAAACCATACCTCACTCCAAGTAAGGCCACAAATAAGAGAGTGGTCACACAACATGCAAAGGAAAGCTTCCACAAAGAAAGGCCCATAGCATTGATAACAACCACTTCAAACAAGAGTCCAACAGTAACCACGAGCTCCCAACATCTACCTAGCATAGCTATCAATGTTAGCAGAAAAATTGTCAACAACAACCCTTTCGCCATTACTAACAGCCTCTAAACAACAAAACCAATAGAAGAAGACTCCATAAAAATGAGAACACCAATAGCCAAGAGCTCCAAGTAGGAACCCACAATAAACTCAGCCATAAGAAACCCTACTGATGAAAAAGAAACCTCCCACAATAGTCCACTAGAGAGAAAAGGGAGACCCACACAGGAAAAAAGAAGGGAACCAACCAATCCATTTAGCACCCCATAATCCTTGACATCCCAATCAAGAATAAGAGAAAAGAAGAAAACCCAACACAATCCTGACATAGGAGAACCAAACCTCACCCTAGACAGCGGCAAGAAATCCATTACCAATAGCAGCCTAGAAAAACCAATAGAAACATCTCCCCAAGAGATGCCAACAACAACCTAAACCATAGGCGTCTACAACCTGTCAACCTTCCTTGACCCATTAGGAAACCACAACCTAAGTAACCCTACTATTGGCAAAAAAACCTCTAGAAATAGTCCACCAAAGAGGAAAGGGAGACTCGCACAGGGAAAAAGAAGGGAGCCAGCCAATCCATTTAGCAACCCATCCTCCTTGACATTCCAGTCAAGAATAAAAGAAAGGATAAAATCCCAACCCAATCCTAACATAAGAGAACCAAACCTCACCCCAAACAACAACAAGAAATCCATAGCCAATAACAACCCAGAAAAACCAACAAAAACATCTCCCAAAGAGATGCCAATTTCAACCCAAACATCAGCCCTTTGCGACCCATCAGTCATCCGCGACCCATCAGGAAACCACATTCCATCTGCCTCATCCTGAGATTCAACATCTTCCTCACCCTCTACTGCAGAGGAATTCAAAATCCTACCCTTGCTCCAAAATAACCCTACTGTTGGCTGCAAACCTCCAGAAATAGTCCACCAGAGAGGAAAGGGAGACCCGCACAAGAAAAAAGAAGGGAACCAACCAATCCACTTAGCACCCCATCCTCCTTGAAATTCTAGTCAAGAATAAGAGAAAGGATAAAAACCCAGCCCAAACCTGATACAGGAGAACCAAACCTCACCCCAGACAGTAGTAAGAAATCCGTAGCCAACAACAGCCCAGAAAAACCAACAGAAACATCTCCCAAAGAGATGCCAACAACAACCCAGACATCAACCGTCTGCGACCCATCAAAAAACCATAGTCCATCTGCCTCATCCTCAAATTCATCATCTCCCTCACCCTCTGCTGTAGAGGAATTCAAACTCTTACCCTTGCTCTTGTTCCCACCGCTTGCCATATCATAGGGTTGTTTATGTTGATATAGTTGCTGTCAGTAAAATTTGTTTTCATAATAATATATTTAGATGAGGATTAAATTCATTAAGATGAGGATTGGAAGTATTTATGATGGTGGAGATATGTTGCTAATAGAACAAAATATGATTTTTTCTCTCTGCTGGTGTTGATTGTGAAGTGTGTGTTGTTGATAGAAAGTAATGACCTCCACAAGTTAATTGTATGTTTTTGGTTTAGCAAGTTGTGTTAAAGTTTGATTGGGATAATTCTCTGTATTCCTTCACTATTGTAGATATTGCCTTGCAATTTTGGACTTAATGTTGGTGTTTTTTGGATGTTGCACTATTATCTTTTTCAGGTCACCAGTGTTATCGAGGAGGTTCCTATTAATAACAAAAGGTTGGTCGTATTATTGGCTGTCTAGATTGGTCCAGGAAATACTCTGTATTTCTCTACATTTATTTGCATTGATGTCTCTTATCTTGCGACTTGGTGAATGTTCTCTCAGTGTACAATGTCTTAGTGAATGTGATCTTAGTGTGCAGTGTCTCAGTTCTAATTTCATGTTTTGAAGTGGTCCACAAGTTGATCTACTATTGTTATATCTTATGATCATGCTTCTATGCTTTTGGAATAGAGTGTTTTTTACCTGTTTGGCTTGTGATAGCTATTGGTAGTGTGATAGTATGAAAGAAGTATCTAGAAGTGTTGTTGTATGTTCAAGGAACATTCCTATGTGATCCACACATTAATGTTTGATATGTTTGGTGCCAAATGTTGTTTTGAGTTGGTTTCTAGGTTATTTGTGGATATCTGGCTAATAGGGCTCATTATTTAGCATGTGCTAAATTATTAAGGGTTACACCATCATATGAAGTTGTGTTGTGATATATTTAGTTCATAGCCTATCTTTTTGAGGATTGCATTGAGTTAATTTAATTAAAAGTATGTTTTTGGGTTGACTGGTTGCGTGCTTCATGTTTTATCCACATGTGTCATGTTGTTGCATTGTGATAGTATGCACCACCATGAAAATTATTTTGGATCACATTGGATTATTCAATATGTTTGTTTTTGGTCTTCTTTTTTGTGGGATAGGTTTGCATTATGTTTTTGTGGACGACTTGTTTAATTCATTATTTATCTTATTCTTGGCTGACCTAATTGAAGATATGGCATGTTATAGTGGATATAAATTCATGATCCTAATAGAGGAAAGGTTAATGGATTGAAAAAATAAGTGTGAAAGTGTGTATGTATGTAATGCATTGAATATCTAGTAGAGAAAGTGTGAAAGTGTGTGAAAGGAAGATTAGATGATC
The DNA here is from genome assembly GCA_007115665.2 of Sequoiadendron giganteum. Classification (NCBI taxonomy): domain Eukaryota; kingdom Viridiplantae; phylum Streptophyta; class Pinopsida; order Cupressales; family Cupressaceae; genus Sequoiadendron; species Sequoiadendron giganteum. Next base: position 421,397,758 of record CM021102.1, on the reverse strand, counting down.
TTAAAAGCCTTGGCTAGAAAAGTGTAATGTTGACATGTTCTATATATTATTTATAAACTTATATATCCTACTTTGAGATAGTGAATCTCATTAGGTCCATTGTATATTGCCCTTGAAGTTTTATCTACTTTAGTTCTTCCAAGTCATTTGTATCTTTCTCTAAGGTTGTAGCCTTAGTTTTCAAGTCCTTGGAAGTGAGCTTAATTGTGATTTTGTAGTGAGCATCTTTACTTTGAGCTAACTCTCACCATGTGTTTTTCCCTCATTCAGTTTCCCACATAAATCTAGTGCCATCTTGTGTATGTGTGTGTTCTATGTTTCATTTTTTTGAATGGATTAAGGGTTGAATTACTTTTTGTGAGTTGTTGAACTGAAACTACCATATTTCTTTGTCATTGATCTGATTAAGAAGTTTTAATTTCTTAAGATTTTAAGTTTTGGATTAGATTGATTCACCCACTTCTCAATCTTTAGGTGTGTTCAACAAAAACATGATGAATAGAGCTACTTGAATCTACTATCAAAATCAAGCCTCACAAAAATAATGAATAAATTACAATTAAAAAGTAGGTACCAACCTACCAAAGACACCAACTCCCTATTTTATTTGTAGGTACAAACCTAATGGAAACACCAATCCCCAATATAAAGATCAAAGAACCAAATCAATAAGACACTAGTCCTACTGAATTAGATAGATAACATTTGTGAATCTTTAATGATGATAGAACAACTTAGATTCAATCTAATCTTCCTACAAACACTCTCCTACACAAATTTGATCTTCTAATGATGATGCACAATGATTGATATTCAACTCCCATTACATCACCTAAAATTACACCTGCCCACACTGTAGCTATGATAATTATTCATTGAATAAATTGTAGCCATAAATTTCTACATCTCGATAAATTAACAATGTTTCATGTCATCCAAGAATCTCTTACCACCATATACAATTAGCCATTTCGATTAAGGTGGACCTAAATTATAATCTATATGAAACATATAACAGGTGGGTATTAAATCAAATTTATTATCACCAATAAAACATGATGTTGTGTGATTAATTTATGGATCTTAACCTAGTCCTATCACATTCTAACTTTAGATAGCACATGCTATAAGCCACTGTTGCATTGATTTAAAACATTAACCTGGTTAGTTAACCAACATAGTGACATGTTTGTCACTTCAAATAGTCTACTTGATGAAAATAAATTCTAGAAACTCTAGAATAAGAGAAAACATGTGTAGACATACTCTCCTTTCAAACCACAAGACATAAATCACATACATGAATAAATTCAAATCAAAACATGTTACTAGAACAATCTCAATGTTTAGGTAGCTTACCTCAAACATTATAGTTCAAAATTTTGGATTACTTCCAAGGACATGAATAGATGTAGTATGATACTAAAAAAATTCCTCAATTAATTCCAACACCATAAATAGCCCCATATACATCCATAACTTAAAAGGGCACAACAATATTATGCATTCTCCAATCATTTGGATTCCATTACATCAATTATAGAACTGACTCACATAATTAACACTATTATGACATCAAGGACAATACTCCTTTGACATCAATGACAACATATGTTCTATATTTACACCTTCCTTTATTGGAGAATACAAAATATCATAGTCTAAACCTAAAGAGTCATGTATTTTATCTTGTTCTATATCAACAAAAACATCATCCCATGATGGTGATGGGGGCTCTTTAGCTTTCATCCCTCATGTGCTGATGATGCCTAACTTTAAAAAACTTATAAAGGATTTACATTCTTGAAAAAGAAGAAATTATTCTCATGATAATTTAGATAATAATTTTTTATTTGAGTTGGAATAGTGTTATGATCTTGGATATAAAATTATTTATATAAATGGATATAATAAAAAAAATGATAAGGATCAAGTGAAGTCTATATCGTACTTTTCTGAAAAGGTTTTAGGTTTCCAACCTTCATACCCATCTTCATCTCATGCTCCATCATCTATTGTAATTATGACATCATATAGTAAGTAAGCAAGCAAAATTTTCTTCATAGGAGAAAAAATTATCTTCCCCACCTTCATTAGAGAAAGATCATACTTTGTTAAGGCTTCTCAAAGCCTACTTGATTAGTCTTCCTCCTCCAACATGTATGAAATTTAATATTTATAACTCATTTTAAGCATATCATCAAGTGCATGGTCATTCCACTAATGAGTGTTAATCCTTGAGTAGTTAAATGCAATAACTTAGTGATTGTGGTGCTCTCCCATGTGTGAATGCACCTAATCCTTCTAAGCAATAATGATATCTTCTATGTTTTTTTTCCTCACTATGTGGCATTTGTAGATTTATGTGTTTGCTCATTGCTATTCATGGTGGTATAGTCTTAAGTGTAACCATCTATTTCATTTTAGAAACATGATAGTCTCTTGTTTGGTTATCATTTCCTTTTACAATTAGAGAGAAAGGATAACTAGTTTTTGGAGGTGTGCATTATTTTCAAGGATTCCCTCTTCCACTTTTCTTCCTTAAAGTACCAATATAGCAAGCACATTGAAATTTTATATGTGAAGACATATACCATAGCCATTTCAGAGATAACTTGTGAGGTTTGACTTATTGGCATACCCCTTTGGTGGTAGTGTTGTAGCTAATTCCCTCTGAGGAATGGTTATCAATTTGTCCTTATGACATTAAGAATTTGTTCATCCCCTGTGACGTTAAACTTGGTACACCCCTTGAGGTGATTTTTGTGTGCTCCATGAAGCATGGATTGCATAGTCCTAGTATAATGGAGTTTGTTCTTCCATGAGTTCAAATCATTTTTACATGGCCACCTAGCATAACATAACTTGATCGATAGTGGAGCCATATTTTTTATGAGATACCTAGCATAATGTAGCTTGCTAGCCTTGTGGAACCCATCATTTTGCATGGACACCTAGCATAAAAATTGTCATCTTGTAGATCTGTGTAGATCATGAGTGATTTAACATTATCATGACAACATCATTATTTTTAGATATTATATTCAATATATGACGTTTGATACTTGAGATAAACTTAAGATTGAGGTCTCTTTGCCTTATTGACATGAATCATTTTAGTACTAGCCTTGTGTTTTTGTGATTATTGTATGTTATATGTTTGCAACATGTTGGAGTTGTCTTTGTGTTTTGTTTTATGTTTATTTTATGTTTGTATTAGATTATGTCATGTGTCTTCATCATGTATACTTCATGTTTTCCATGTTGCATTTCACTCCACATGTGTGTTCCTTTGTCTTCATTTGGTCTTGACATGGTTTTGTGTGGTCTCACAACATGCCCCATTTCACCCTTCACAAAATGTGGACCCCTTTTTTTCACTTTTTTGGTCATATTAGTTTGGAGGAAAATGGTAAAATAAACAACTCTTAAGTTCAAATGCTTGGTTTTTGGTTAAGTTGGCAATTTTTTTGAACTAGAATGCTTTTAATTTTAGGCTTTGGGAAGTAACAACTATTTTCTAGAAATCCTATAGTCTTGTGGATTTGATTTTTCAGGTGTTAATGTCTTGGATGTTATTAAATGGAGAAAGGTGCAAGTCTTGAAAGTACCTAAGTATACCCAATGAGTAATATACCTAATAACTCATTAACTCGATGAGTCATTTGTCTAGTGTTAGTTTTTTTTTACTTCACATTATTTAGTGAAGAAGTTCTTTGACCCAAAAAAGTGGTTTTATTTTGGAAGAACAAACCAAAAGTTTCTTGTTCAAAGTACATTTTCACTACACCAACCTGTTTTAACTTGAACCTGAGTACCTTTGCAAATAGTAATAGTTTACCCAATACCCCAAGCCTGATAGCGGAAGCAAAAGAAAGTGAGGATTTTTTATATCCACCTGATCAGTTTGAATATCTAGCTTTTTTCCCATGTTTTGAAGGTTCTTGTGAACTTGAATTGCATTTACCCGAGATTTAAAAAGTTTCCAACTGCAAAGAAGAGAGTTAAAGTGTCTTTGAATTGTTTCCAAAATATTCTAGTGAAAATTGTCATGTGCCATGTGCCATGTGCCATGTGTCATGTGCCATGTGCCATGCGCTACTCTATGATTAGTCTAATTTTGTTTAGTCATGTACTATTTTATTTTATTCAAAGGCCTTGCGTTCTTGTAAGAGAGGGGGACCAACCACGTCAAGGCTCTGGGTCATGGAGATCTGAGAGCAGATGGATTCCCAAACTTACCTCACTCTAAAGGGGTATTTTAGATAGAGGTTAAGAATGATGAGGAATATAAAGTACTTCTATCACCCTTCAAACCCAAAATCCAAGTTTAGGCTAGGCGAGCTAGTTTTTGGAGTCGATACTATACCTTAGAAAAATCTTTATTTGAGGATGACAATGCAGTTCTGGGATGATAACATGACATGCTAACATCTCTCGAGCACACTGGCATCCATACAAAAAGAGGATAGAAAGTACAATATAAACTATCAAAAAACAAACTAACAGCCTAGCTAGTTCTTCTTAAATGAACAAAACAAAACAATAAAGTATGAAAAGTACACATGAAGATGATAAAGTAGATAAATTCAGGATAGAGTGATGAAGATGATCTCATCAATGCACCAGTTCACCAACTAGCTCCAAATGTATGTTCACCTACATACAAGAAAGATGGGAAAATGGTTGGGGATGTATAGGGGTTTGCCTCAGTCAGACCCACCTTTTAGTGTTTCCACCTCCATAGAAAACCAAATAGCAATGAATTAGAAGTATGTGATAAAGAAGTAAAGAAAGTAGAAGTTGCAATAAACACTACAAAATACTATAATGCTACTAAACCAAATCACAAAGGAGAGAAGTGAAATGTTACCACCTCCACCCAAAATCTCACTAGCCAATGGTGGAGAAAATAGACTTGGTAAGGTCACCACAACCTCGACTATGATGAAAGGAGGTCTCGCAAGACTCCAAGCCCACATTGCTATGGCCTGCTTCACACTTGCTGTGTGGAGTTGATGGAGTGCTGCTACTACAATGGAGTGTTGAAGTATTGCTTGAGAGTGAATGAGATGTTAGAAAATGAGATTGAATTTCTCTAATTGGAAAGAAAGATGAGTTGAATGAATAATGGATGAATTTGAAGGAAGGACGAGCAAGAATAAGTCATTTTTGATTCGGTTGATCGAAGAGGTACATTACAATTTGTCCCCAATCAAGAATGTAATGCCTCTGCTGACTTCAAATGCAAGAATCTATCAGGGATGACAATGTGCCATGTGGTTGTCTACATTCCACACACACGTCCTTGATAAATATCCTCCCACTGACACAATAGATAAATTCCAAGTGGCAAGAAGGTAGTTGGGTGATGTAGAATTTTTCCATCGGATTTGGTTTTCTAAGGTGAGGATGTGCGAAAGGGGAATTTGTGTAAGGGGTGAAAATTCACTCATATACATTTTGCCACCACTTTAGTGAGCACGAGTACTGATGAGTGCTTTGGTAAAGTAGATCAAAGAGTTATTAGGGTTATAAATTTATACCTAAACTGTCAAGGAAGTAGACCATGATTTGATGAGCTCGAAAGTGTAGGATAGAACAAAAGACTCCATATCCTCGTAGAAATATGAAGCTGCATAAAGCACATCGAAGGCCCTCGAACCAACAATGGAAAAATCCTACAAGATGAAAGCATTTTATAGGCTCTAGACCCGCAAGGAGGCAACCCCCAAGATATCTCACATGAAATAATCCCAATGAAGTATGCACCTTATAGGCCTGCAAACCTACAAGAAGGTATCCCCCAAGATCTCTCACATGAAGGAAACCTAGAGAAAAAAATTCCTTACAGGTTCATAAACCCGCAAGGAGGCATCCCCCAAGATCTATTTCAAGGAGGAAACCCAAAGGAGTGGACTCTGCAAAGTCATATTGGAAAGAGGATTTACACATGCACCTGCAAAGTGACATGTTTACCCACAGATAAAGCATGTTGAAAACAAAGCGGCCATGCAGACAGTCACGCAGATTGTTGAAAAATTAGAAAGTTTTGAAAGGGGTCCCTCAAAAACTTGACGTGAAGAGGGGGTCCACTCAAGGGATGCTCTGTTTGAAAGTGCAAAAGAGACATTGTTCTCAAATTGACTCATCATCAAGGAATCCTTTCAAAAGATGTTCAGTTCATCAAGGAATTCAAAAGGAAGAAAATGCCCCCTTGCGAGGGGAAGGCCAATGCTACTCTCACCTTGGAGGAGAGTTCTCAAGTTCTTTCTTTGCGAACCCATGATTAAGGAAACATATTTCATTAAGGGTCCAAGTTGAGAATGCAATTCTTGAAAAAGTTTGCAAAGATTCTAGAGAAAAGATTCATTGGAAACAAATACATTTTCTGAAAATCAAAGTATCATAGAAATAACGTCACACATGAGAGGGAAAAATCAAGCAAAGAAGAGAGAAATATAAGAAAAAAGCAAAAGACAAATAATCACAAATAGAGGACAAAGGGGGATCTCATTTTGCAGGGTCAAATCTGTTCATGCCTATATAAATAATAGGTAACCATAATGCAAGGTGAAATATCATCAATCCCCAACTAGATAAGAAAGAATGCATGAAAAATGAAGTAAAAATAAAAAATTGGGTCAACATGGAAGGGAAGCCTAAATGCCCCCAACATTTTGAATCATCCCCAATTTGTCGAAAATCAAGAGACAAACATGGAAGAATGATGATACAAATAGAAGAATATTTATGACACAAAAATCAATCTTGTATCCAAGCACCTACACAAGTGACAAGGGTCATCGAAGAACACATAGCACAAGCATGGGGGAACATATCACAATGCACACGTATAATCTAAAGATAAAGAAGAGTCCTGCCCCTAACACTCATTGACCAAGAGGTCATATGCTTCCCACTCTAGATCATCATAAGGGGAAGGAGGAAAAGACTACAATGGTGGAGTATTAAGGGGAGAAGCTTCCAAACCTCCCACAAAAAGGGCCGAGGAAGAAGGCCCCACAAGGTCTCCTTCGCTAGGCTCTTGTGGAGATATGGTCAACAATTTTGCGAAAATCATCAACAAGGCTGAAACTTCATCTAGATAGTTAATTATGCACTTCACAGGAGTGCAATGTTGTACCTCAATGGACAGGGAGGACTACACCTGAGATTCACCGCTTGGCTCATTGAGTGATTTGGGAGCGGTGGCGAACTTAGGGGAAGTTGGAGTTATCTTCGTCACGAGGAAAAAATAGGCTAGCACAGGACCAACCTTCGTAGAAGGTGGGCTCCTCTTACGCCCTCCATTATTGTAAGGACCAACCTATACTCTTAGCTTCATCAGGGGATGGGAACTCCCCACAAATGAGGTGAGAGGCACAAAGGAAGCGGAGAAAACCATGGAAGACACCATCGAGATATTCACCATGTCTACGGGTTTTGGGAAAGGTGGGATTTTTAGAAGGGACATCAACAAAGGTGGCTGAACTGAAGGAGCAATGAACACCTACACCTTTTTGGGATCAAGTGCATTCATACTCACAGTGAAAGTTGGAAGTGATATAGAGCTTGGTTGAATGGAAGCAAAGTGGAGGAGAGAGGAAGACATAGTAGGAGGTCCTAATATAGGGGCAGTCGACTCCTCATCTTTCTCTACAAAGCATCCTACTTAGCTATGAGATCCTTTTGTCGATGCTTGTGCTCATGTGCAAGGTCGTTAGTATGAATCTTTGAGCTAGAGGCCAAGAGCTACGAAGGAATGAGAGGCTCTTGATTAGCCATTGGAGTGTCCACTATAGCCATTTCTAATGGAGGGATATTGTCTTAAATGGGAGCAGGAGGAGTAGGTTGAGAAACAATGGGGGGAATTGAATCTAGTGCCTTGGTACTGGGCCTCTTCCCATTTATTGCTTTAGGAGCAGAAGTGGTAGGAGGCTACAGAGGCTGATACATAGAGGATTCCCTATGGGGACTCTTCCTTTTTCCATACAAATAGTACCAATGTCTAGGTGGCTTGGTAGGAAGATTAGGTATCTAAATCATGGGTTTTCACCAAGTTGATATCATTGGACCTTAGGGGATAAAAACTAGGCATATTCATCCAAAAATATTCTTTGGAAAGGGGGCTAGAAGAGGCACCCTGAGGATGGATGGATTTCTCCTTCCCCTTTTGAGAAGAGGAGGTAGCTTGTTGGTGCACTACTAGAAGGGTCAAATTAGGCTTTCCTTTTCCCTTGGTCTTATACTTCACATAGCTCTTATAAAGTAGGTTCATTCTTGGAGGAAGCAGACTGATCAGGGTGGGCCAAAAGTGATCTAATAAATATCCCCCATGGGATACTAGATGTTGGTACCCAATTTCATGCACTACGTGCACATCACCTTCATGGGAGAACTTTAAATATTTGTGAATGATGGAGGCAATTCCATTCATGGAAGCTAGCCAGGGTATGCCTAACTTCACTCTAAATATATTTGACTCTGTAATAACATCAAAGAATGTGTCTACAACCCTAGGTCCAACTAGGATGGACAAAGTTATTGAACTGTAAGGTTTAAGATCAAGGAAATCATGGGTTTGAATGATGGAATTCATTTCTTTGTACTCCTTTTGTAATGAACTCAACCACAAAGTCTCCTTTGTAATGACATTCACTTGGCTCGTAGGGTCAACTCGGACCCCTCCCACAATTTTCCCATTGAGATGAGCAAGAATGTAAAGGGGAGAGGGCTTATTGTTTAAGGGGATATCCTATGGTGTGAATGTTACATCTAGTGAGCTATTCATAGGATATGTAGAAGGATTAATCATAACCATGTTAGCATATGCCTTGAGCTGAGTGAAAAAATTAGAGGGACTGATAATCATGTTGGGAGAATGTGATAGAAATGGGTCCATGTATATTTGCAACTCGCTATTCAATTTCACCACCAATTTGTTTGCATTTTTAATTTCTATCAAGATGAATAGCACCATCCTCAATACGATCCTGTATCTCATGATGTAGGCACACACAATGTTTGGTATCATCTCCATTAACTTGATGGTACTAATAGAAGGAATTTGCATCATATCAACTAGGATAAGGTTCCTTAAGAGGCTTAGGGTTGTCCAAGGTTATGATCTTATCCCTCAGCAACCTTTGTAGGATGTAAGAATAATATTTTGCTAACTTTGTGAACTTTTTGTTGCATCTGAGGCTGTTATAATTTGTAGTGGTTACTACATTCGCAACAACCTTACCCTTTCTAGAGATCGATACTATGGATTTTCCTTCTAAATGGGAGCACGAGGAGGGTCCCTCAAACTGAGCTACTATATGTTGATATTCTCATAATGCTGCACATAAATGTGCGAAAGAAGGGTACTTCATTAGGGTGAATGTTTCTTGCCAAGGTCTTTGCAAGTTCCCTATGAACATATTTTGCACGTCAGAGTTGGGAAATGGGTATGAGATTATGAGAAGAGTGCTTGATACCATGCTATGAAATTATTAATCTTCTCATTATCCCCTTGTTTGCACTGAATGAGATCTAAAAAGGCCATCTTCGATCTGATGTTGGCTTGGAATTATTGTAGAAATTGGTTTACAAGCTGGACAAATGAGAAAATGGAGTTATCTGGTAAGGAACAATACCATTCGAGTGTTGTATCCTTGAGAGATCAAGGGAATAAGTTTTCCATTAATGCATCATGATGGAAGAAATTTATGCACAAGGCATTAAAAGAAGATACATATGTCTGTGGGTCCCCTTTGTTGTTGTATTTTTTGAATTTGTGAATCTCCATTCCTTGTGGGAAAGGAGTACTCAAGATTGCTATGAACAATGGGCTATGTCAAAAGAAGGGCTAAAAGATAGTTTGGGAAGAGGCTCAGGAGAGACTCATCAATTGGCTTTGCATATTGCCCATATTTTAAAGAAGAGTTTTAGGATAACGCCATTAGATGAAATAGGACTAGTGGGACCTCCTCTAGAACCACCACCAAAGACACCTCCAAAACCAACAAGATGGCCACTATCGGAACCACTGCCAGAGCTACTGCCACTAGTAGGGCCTCCACCAGAGCCACCTCCACTTTCAAATCCACCACCATGGCCTCCACCAAAACCTCCTCTGCCAATACCCCCTCCGCTACCAAAATACTGCCATTAACAAAGCCCCCAATACTCAGCTTTCAAAAACCTCCACTACAAAAGGAGACAAGAGGGGTGAAACTAAAACCTAAGGGCATTCTATTTACTTTGATAGTTTTGGATCTCTCAGAGGTAGGGGGACGTTGATCGAAGGGACCATGTTAGCCATGTACATGGACCTGGGAGGCATCAACATTCCTAACTATCTCTCATGTTCCTCAAGAGCGGCCCCCAATATGATGTTAGCATTGTTTGAAGGGGCACATGCTTCAGTTAGACTAGAGAGGATAGGTAGGAGCTCTATACTTTTTCAGTCTTTTCCCACCATATAATTTATCTCACTAATAACCTTAGTGGCCCTAGCCATCCTCGGGTCCTTCTATAGGTGATTTTCCAAGTCGCCCAACCCTTTGCTGATTGTAGAGATATATTATGAAGGAATATGAAAAACCTTGTGTTCATCTAATGATGATGGTGTAGGAGATGCAGGAGGAGTGGTGATGTGGTCAATCTCATCAAAGAATCCTACCTCACCTCTTGAAAAATTCTCTTGGGTAGGAAGACCAATGGTAGGTCTAGTAAAAAATCATGTAGAGAAACTAGAAGTGACCCTCATCTTCTCCATCAAAAGGTATCATAAACTTATCCTAATAATATACCCGAAGGTTGTGGATTGGGTTGTGATGCTCATAAACCTTCAAAACACTTAGGAGAACAATGATCACAAGGCATAAGGGTAAAGCCTCAACACTAACAAATGGGAAACTGTTGCTTCATGTCAGGTTCATGAAAAATGTAAGAGTGGGGGACAAACCATGTCAAGGCTCTGGGTCACAGAGAGCTGAGAGCAGAGGGATTCCCAAAATTACCTCACTCTAAAGGGGTATTTTGGATAGAGGTCGAGAATGATGAGGACTGTAAAGTACTTGTATCACCCTTCAGACCTGGAATCCAAGTTTAGGCTAGGTGAGCTAGTTTTCAGAGTTGATATTGTACCTCAAACAACTCTCTGTTTGAGGACTATAGTGCAGTTCTAGGATGACAACATGACACACTGACATCTCTCAAGTGCATTGGAATCCATACATATAGAGGATAAAAACTACAATATAAATGGTTAGAAAACAAACTAACAACCTAGCTATTTATTCTTAAATGAACAAAACAAAACAATAAAGTATGAAAAGTATAAAGAAAGATGATAAAGTAGATAAATGAAGACTAGAGTGATGAAGATGATCTCACCAATGCATGAGTTTTCAAGTTAGCTCCAAATGCATGTTCACCTACATACAAGAAAGAGGGGGAAATGGTTGGGGTTATATAGGGGTCTACCACAGTCAGACCCAAGTTTTGGTGTTCCCACCTCTACAGACAACCAAATAGCAACGCAATAGAAGTATGTGATAAAGAAGTAAAGAAAGTAGAAGTTTCAATAAACACTACAAAATAGTATAATTCTACTCAATCATATCAAAAAGGAGAGGAGTGAAATGTTACCACCTTCACCCAAAAGCTTACTTGCCAATGGTGGATAAAGTGGACTTGGCAAGGTCACCACAACCTCGACTGTGATGAAAGGAGGTCTCACAAGACTCAAGCCCACACTACTATGACTTGCTTAACACTTGCTATGTGGAGTTAATGCAGTGTTGCTGCTGCAATAGAGTGTTGAAGTGTTGCTTGAGAGTAAATGAGATGCTAGAAAATGAGATTGAATTGTTCCAAGTGGAAAAAAAGATGAGTTGAATGAAGAATGGATGAATTTGAAGGAAGGATGAGCAAGAATAAGGAATTTTTGAGTGGGTTGGTCAAAGAGGGATGTTACAATTCATTCCCAATCCAAAGTGTAACACATCTTACAAATTCAAATGCATGAATCCATTAGGGATGGTAGTGTGTCATGCAAATGTTTGTGTGTCACATGTGTCCCCAACAAATATTCTCCCAACGACACAATAGATAGATTCCAAGTAGAAGGAAGGTAGTTGGGTGATATGGAATTTCACCTTCAGATTTGATTTTCTAAGGTGAGGATGTGCAAAAGGGGAATTTTCTTAAGGGGTGAAAATTCACTCCTATTCGGTTCTATAAAAGACTAAGAGTTGCTAATTTTAGGGAGGATCAAAATTTGTTCAACTCGATAGACTTAAGTTTTGAACTTTACCAATTTTATCTCTATTTTTCATGTTTTCTATCTTATTTTAGTTTAAAAATTTGTATGCTCCACTGAATTTTTCTAATATCAAAGCTAATCTTGAAAGCTATTTCTTGAAAATAAATATTACATAGATTATTGTTTATTCCTATTGAAGAATCCAATGTGTTGTGCTAGATTTGGGTGCATATTGACACTATTTGGTGGTAAATGATCATTTATTTCTTTAAACTTCTGCATCATTCTATGCATAGTTGTAAAGAAATCAAGTGAAGTATAGAGTTTTTTTGCTTTGATTTAGTTTATCTCATGGTGTATACATGGATAATAGCTGGGAGACCTTAAATTTCAAGATTATTTTAATTTTCATTTACTTTTGGTTGAATGTTTATAGTTTTCTTCACAAATAATTTGGATTCATGAACCGGTATGGAGTATTTTACTCCATTGGTAATAATCACCATTAAGTCGAGGAACCATATGCCCCTTGTGATTAACAAAAAAATGCATAATGAACCTTGAGTAAACCTAGTGAGTCAAGACGTGACATTCTCAAGCCTTGAGATAATTAGGATTATCTCTAATCAAAAAATCTTAATGAATCTTTCAAGAGAGGTAGGCTATTTATTCATCAAGAAAGGATTTATTTTCCTATTGGTTTATGTGTGTTGGAAAATGGTCAACACTCCCCTTGGGATTCATGACATAGACTAACCACCTCTCATGGATCCGTTAACTCTGACAGATGTATCAGGCATTAAAAGATTTCCCTTTTAGTGCAATGGTAATAGTGGGGCCAACAATTGGTATCAGAGCCCTAGGTTCCCTAAGAGAAGCTTAATCATCTTGGGTAGATCCTTGAATTTGTGAATACAATGGCCTGTCAAGAAGGTTATTCCACAAATAAGCCACCTTGATTCGATGGAACAAATTATACTTTTTAGAGCTCATTGATGAAGGGATATTTGGGATCTTTAAGGTTTGATGTGTGGATGTCTATTATGAATGGATACACATTGTAGGCCACACCTCCTATTGATGCCATGAGAAAAAGGGATTATGGGAACAATAAAAAAACATGGTTTGCTATTATGAAAAGTATATCTAGAACTATGCATAGCAAGTTTATATATTGTAAGATTGCACATGATTTCTGTGATACATTGAAAAATATCCATGAAGGATATGACAAGGTAAAATTGGAAAATATTCAAATACTGAGAGCTATATTTGAAGGCCTAAAGATGATAGAAGAAGAGAATATTGGAAACTACCTTCTAAGGGTTAACAATATAGTGAACTCTATTAAAGAATATGTAGAAGAAGTGAAAGAATGCCATTGTACTAAAATTTCTACGGTCAATGAAAAATAAATATGATCCTAAGATCTCTGTAATAGAGGAAGGAAGATAAATATATAAAGTTACTGTTAATGAGCTACATGGTATATTCACTGCATATGAAATGAGGATGGGAGATGCAAAACCATCTAGGAAGGAATTTTCCTTCAAGGTTTCCAACAAGCAGAAGGATGCATCGCCTAAGAAAGAAAAGGTTGAGATGATCACATCTGGGAATGATGAGACTGATGAAGAAGATGAAACTTTGATTAAGAGACTAAGAAGAGGATATGACAAGTATAAAGGTAAGTTTCCCTTTAAATTCTTTGAATGTGGTAAAGTAGGTCATTTTGTTGGTAAATGTCCCTACAATAAGAAAGGTAACTCTAAGCATGAGGAAGATGATAAAATGAAGAAACCCTACTACCCTAAGATAAGGAGTGTTTAGAAGAAAAATATAAGTCTATACATCCAAAAGGATAGTGATAAATCAGATGACTACAATAGCTCAAAAGATGAAGAAAATTGTGCTTTTTTTGTGAGAAAAAATTCCTCTCTTCATGGAAAAAGAATCTGAGGATCAAAAGGATAAAATGGTAGAATACCTTCATGAAGAAGGTGAAGAAGGAGAGGTTGACCTAGAAGGAGAACTCATCTATGCTCTAGATGAGATTGATGATCTTAGAGATGAGATTGAGAAGTTAAAAAAGAACAAGTAACAAAATAAACTTGAACAAAAAGAGTCAGACAAACTAAGCAAGCATCTAGAATAATCTACCCAAAATTTGGTAGATTTGAAGTCACAACTAGATGAAGCCAAGAGAGTAGAAGATGTAATTAAATACAAGCTATGATATGAGGCTAATAGATGTATGAAGCTTGAGGAAGAGATCATTGCTCTAAGAAAATATTTAGAAAATGAAAAAGAGAAAATTGAGAAAGGACTCAAGCTGAAAAGTGGATCAATTATTTTAGATGAGATATTGAGCACACAAAATCCATCAAACAAAGAAAAATATAGACTAGGTAGATTGAGAAAGGTAAGAGTACCTTCACAAACACTTTTGCAAAGTTATACAAAAGATTTAGAGTAGGAGAAAATTCGCATTTAGTTGATGAAAGAGATTGCAAAGGGAGTGCATTCATAGAGAAATCTACATAGACAGAGAAAATTAAAGAACAAAAGAAGCCCGTTGTAGACAAGATGGATAAATTTCATTGGAAGAAAAGGTAGACTTTCAGAAGGTCTGATGCTGATAGATTCATTAGAGTGAGAGGCATAAGAAATCATATGTATAAAAAATCACCTCATCAGGCATACAATGCTATGACCAGTTATTCTTCATACTTTTATGGATATTGCTATACATGTAATTAGTTTGGTCATAGGGCTAGAGAATGTAGAGTCATTCTTAAGAGGAGTGCAAACTTTGTAAGAAAGAATCCATTTTCTCCCTTAGTAGATATGAATGTAGTTTTCTATAACTATAATAAATTTGGTCATATAGCTAAAAATTGTAGAACAAAGTTTACAAGACCAAATTTTAAGAATGAAAAAATAAATACTTGCCTTGTAGAGTAAAAAAGAAATCTAAAAATATGGAGGAAAATATTCTAAGGTGTGGAAAGAAAAAGGAGAAATCTCCACACAATCAATGATTGCACAAACAACACTGCATGCCAAGAAGAAAAATCCATGGGTAATAGATAGTGGCTACTCTGAGCACATGACTGGAGATAAAAGAAAATTCATCAAACTTAAAAAATGTAATGGAGGATCTATGAGTTTTGGTGACAACACGACAGTCAAAATATGTGGAAAATTCTTACTAAGCCTAGATGGTAAAATCCCACAAAATATGTCTTGTATGTTGAAGGATTGAAGCATGATATGCTAAGTGTGATTCAGATGTGTGATAATCGGTATAAAGTCACATTTGATTTAGAAGGTTGCAACATTAGAAAGAATGGAAATGCATTTTCACAAGGATTGAAAAATAATAGCAATCTTTATAACCTTTCTGAAATAAAAGGTCAAAGTTGTTTGATAGGACAAGCTAATGAAAGTTGGTTATGGAATAAAAGATTATGCCACATAAAATTTGATAATCTGGTGAAGGTAAGTTCAAGAGGTCTAATAAGACACATGCCTAAAATAACCAAGCCTGAAAATATCATATGAAAAGAATGTCAGTAGGGAAAGAAAACAAAGACTATTTTTTCAACTAAAGAATTTTCAACTACTAAACCATTGCAACTAGTTCATACTGATTTGTGTGAACCTACAAGAATAAGTGGAATGAAAAGAGAAAGGTACTTTATGTTGCTAGTTGATGACTAAATAAGAATGACATGGGTAACATTTCTTAGAGACAAGTCACAAGTGTTTGAAAGATTGAAGATATTCAAGAAAATGGTTGAAAAAGAATTGGGAAGAAGAATTAAATGTTTGAGATTAGACAGAGGAGGAGAATTTACCTCAAGTGAATTTTTTGAATACTGTGAGGTACATGGAATCAAGAGATAGTATTATGCACCTAGAACTCCACAAAAAAATAGAGTTTTTGAGAGAAAAAATAGAGTTGTCAAGGACATGGCTAGAACAATGTTAAATGAGGCCAGATTAGCTGATATATTTTGGAGATAAGTTGTTCATACTATAGTATATATTTTGAACAGAGTCCAAATCAGAGAACATAGTGATAGCACCCCCTATGAATTATGGTATGGTATACCTACTTATATTAAGCACTTCAAAGTGTTTGAAAGAAATTCTACATTAAGAGAGAAGGTGAGAACTTGGGAAGCTTTGAATGAAGAAGTGATGAAGGAATATTTCTTGGATATTCCACCCAAAGCAAAGCCTATAAATTCTATAACAAAAGAATGTACAAGATTGTGGAAAGCATCAATGCCAAGATTGATGAAAGTATAAAACATATCAAATCTGATTAGAATGAATTTAAATATGGTTCAGATTATGAAGATAATGTAGAAAATAATGAAGAAGAACTTGAAGAAGAGGTTGAGAAGGAACCTACAAAGCATGTGTAGAAGGATCACCCAATGGATTAGATAATTGGAGAAAAAAATGAAGGATTTCAGACTAGGAGGATACTCATAAGAAACAAAGAACAAGTTAACCTTTCTCTCCTATCTCAAATTCAACCAATTAGTTTTATTGAAGCCAACAAGGATGAGAGCTAGATAGATGCCATGGAAGAGGAGTTGAATTAGATTGAAAAGAACAAGACAAGGGAATTGATTCCTAGACCCCCAAGTAAAAATGTCATAGACACTAAATGGGTGTTTAGAGAGAAGCTCAAAAAGGATGGAGCTGTTGTGAGGAATAAGTCAAGGTGGGTTTGCAAGTTATATGCACAAGTTGAAGGAATTGACTTTGAAGAAACATTTGAACCAGTGGCAAGATTGGAATAAACTAGAATGTTTCTTGTATGTTTTAGTATATAAAGGATTTAAAGTATATTAGATGGATGTTAAATATACATTCCTTAATGGAAATATAGAAGAGGAAGTCTACATAAAACAACCATCTAAGGTTTTCAATTGTTATAAGATGATTATGTGTGAAAATTAAAGAAAACATTGTATGGTCTTAAACAAGTACCTAGAGCATGGTATTATAGATTAGACCAGTACCTACAATAACAAGGATTCAAGAAAGGATGTGTAGATAGAAATCTATACTTTAAATCACAAGGTGAGTACATGATTATTATTGTTGTATATGTAGATGACATCATATTTGGAGGTAGCAATGATAAAATGTGTAAAATATTTTCTACGCATATGCAAGATGAATTTGAGATGTCAATGTTAGGGGAGTTATCATTTTTCCTTGGCTTACAAATTGTACAAATTGAGAATGGGATATTTATATCTCAAACCAAATATTCTAAGGAAATGCTTAAGAATTTTGGTATGGATAATAGTAGACCAATTAGTACCCTCATGCTAACTAGCTGCATGATAATAAAATTAGATGAATCACTAGATGGAAATCAAACATTGTATAGGTTAATGATTGGAAGTTTACTATACCTAATTGCATCAAGACCAGATATAATGAAAGCAGTGTGTATGGTAGCAATATTTCAAGTTGCACCAAAGGAATCTCATGTCAATGTAGTTAAAAGGATTTGAAGGTATATCAAAAGAAATGTTTATTGTGGACTATGGTACCCCAAGAGCAAAGATTTCAGCTTAACAACCTACACAGATGTAGATTGGGTAGGAAGTGTAGATTGCAAGAAAAGCACAAGTGGAGGAGAATTCTTCTTAGGAAGAAAGTTGGTTTCCTAGATGAATAAGAAGCAACAATCCATCACTCTATCCAATGCAAAAGTAGAATATGTGGCAGAAACAACATGTTGTACTCAAGTCATATGGATGAAGCAGAAACTTAAGAACATCAAGGTAGAGTACATAGAGTCTCTCAATTCTTTGTGATAATTAGAGTTACATAAACATATCAAAGAATCCAGTGATGCAATCTAGAAAAAAGCACATATCCATAAAGTATCACTTCATTAGAGAGAAGGTTGTAGACAAGGAGGTCAACACGGAGTATGTTCCAATAAAAGAACAAGTAGCTAACATATTTACCAAGCCTCTTCCAAAGGAAAAATTTGAATATCTGAGGCAGAAGCTGGGAGTCATTGTTCCCACATCATATCACTAAATCCTAGTGATAGGGAAGTAATCTAGGGGGAGCTTCATTTGTATCTTATTCATCCTTGGAAATGGAGAAAGAGATCAAGTTAGGAAAAATGGTTTTACAAATTTTTAATGACTTGGTGGTTGTTGATTCATTGATTCCCCACTTTCTCTTTGAATTGGTTTTCAAAGGGGGGGCATATATTTAGGGGAGGACCATTTTCCATTGATATCAAGGAGGGAGAAATGTGGTGCAAATGATCATGCGAGGTATGATAAAGGGGAAGTGTAGTATTTAAATGGTTCAATTGGTACAGAGCTATAATGTTACTAACTGCACCAAGTATTAGACTATTGGCTATTGTTGAGCATTTGGTTTTGTCATCAATGAAAAAGAGGGAGATTGTTGGCATACTATTATCATTGATGTCAAAAGGAGATATCATGCAAGGAAGTATAGTAGCATGATGATAGAGATATTTGGATAAGGTTCTAGAAGCACTGGTATATGTTGTTGGTGAAAGAAGAATGATCATAATTTTTTTGCAAAGTTGACAAAATGTTGTCATCTCTCTCCAACAATGGTCTCCAAGCATTTGAATAAAAATCTAGTGACAATTTTGATATGGGTTTTCTTATTACATTCCAGATATGTAATTGGCTAGTTCAAAGGATGTATAATGTACTAAAAAATGAATTATATCTACTCTCTATCAGAATTAGGGTTTACTGGTTAAACCCTAGGATTGCAGTCAGATGCCTTAATAGATTTTCTATTTTGTCATTGACTACATGTTAGAGGTTGCAGGTCACATAAGTCATAAAATTATGTCATTAGAACCATGTTGTGCCCAACCCCATTACCTAGTCTTCGGTTGGTGTCACTTATATATCTTTCTTTTGAAGATCACATGGTGTGATCTTAATGTTTACACATCTGATGGCTATCAATAAGGTTTCATGCATCATGACTAAGTTTTGAAGTATGCATTTAGTTTGTGTGATGGGCGATGGAACCTTGATCAATGATTGTGATCAAGGATAGAAGATCCAAAGGTGACCTATATCCCATTACACTTGTGGTGGGATCCCATCTATACCTTATAGGGGGTAGGGAATAGTGGAGATCAAATGGTGTTTTGGAGGAAAAATAATTTGGTGGGTCTGATAGACACATAGTGATATATTGCTCGATCACTTCACATCGCTATTGTGAAGCAAAGAAATGGGATGGTTCTCATGATGAGTGATGAATGTAAAAATGAAGTAGAAGGTGACATCTAAGGTGAATAGGTGGTGGTAGCTTTTCGTCTCGCTAGGATTCTGTTGACCCATGTTTTTGCTAGTGATACTATGGGGGATGACGCAGATTTAAAGAATGATCAATCCGATGGTGATTGTTGAATGTATTCATGTCATGATAATGACATATGAAGTCATATGAGTTACAACGATACCCGATGAATGAAGATAAATGATGCAAATTTGAAGGGTGAATGATCTAACGGTCATCGTCGAGATTACTCGCATCACGTCCTATCTGATTTGTGGACACATAACCATAATGGAAAGCCTTAGAAGAGTTTGAGATTCAAAATTGGAGCAGTTAAAGAAGGATTTTGTAGACATTTTTCAGCTTTTGTAAGGTAAAGAAGCACCCTTGTATAGTCAAAATTTTGATTAATTTCTTTTGGTATGCGACCCTTGCCTTTTCCATTGATGTCAAAGGGGGAGAAGTGGTGTGAAAAATGCATAATTAGCTCAGGGGGAGAGTAGCATTTTTGGAATTTTGGATTGCAGTGAAGTTTATCTTGGTACTAATCCAACACTTAGTCATTTTTCACTAAGTGTTGCCATCAATGCCAAAGGGGGAGATTGTTGGAAAGAGACACTGCAAATGTCATCTGGTGTTGTAATTGATGGAAAACCTATGCATTAATAAGGTATGCATATCCTCATTCAATCCTACCGACAGACAGACTGAAAATCGACAAGGCAGAACAGGGTATTCGGTAACTCAGCATTCATCGATCTGTGCATACATTTCAAGTTACCATTTTGTGTTGTGCATCTCAGGAAATTATTATTGATGTATTATCTCTATTGTGATTGAAGCGCAATGGCTCATACCAATCCGCATGAGAAATAGAAGATTCAGTTGGTGTATTCTCAATTTTTCTTGTATTAAGGTTGACTTCATAAATGCATTAAGTCGCGGATGTATGTGAATTAATTAATTGAATATCTATATGATTGTATATGTTTGTATGGGTCTTAGCCAAGTTGTGGCGGACCATTAAGGGTACGTGTTGCATATTTCTCATTATTTGAGCCAATAGTTGTAATTTTGTTGAAGCCGACAAAGTGTAAATAAATATGGATATATATACAAGATTGTCTGTATCATTTTGGATGATGTACATGTTGTGTAAGTGTTCAATTTGCGAGTTAGAGCAGAGAAGAGGTGTGATTAAGCATAGTTTCACTTGCGCATAGAATATTTTTGTGGTGTGTGTTAGTAGAGCAAAACAAAATTACAGAATCAGTGTGTAAAGTAGTAGATCAATTATTGTACTTAATCTAGAACTGTAATTAGGCATTTTAGATGCTATCATCTTAGTTCAAATCTTCAGATGGTTTTAATCTGAACTCTTGGGCAGCAAGCCCTCTTTTCTTTGAGCAGTGAGCTCTAGGGAGTGTGCTTGAATGCAAGTGCATTCCCCTTTTTGTAATCTCCATTTTGATTATAATCAGAATTATAATTGTGGATTGGCCATCCATCATGGTTTTTCCCCTAACAGGGTTTCCACGTAAAAATCTTGGTGTTATGGTGTTGTGTTTTTTTTCTTGTTCATGCTTTATGTTTGAATGTTCCTAATTCTTTGAAGTTAAATGTTATTAAATTTCATTTTTGCACAACATTGATTCACCCCCCTCTCAGTGTGGCTTGTTTCCAACAAGCTAGATGTCTATAGCCCTAATAGAGTTATTTGGATAGCCTAAAGAGTTGATTTTCTCTCTCTTTTTGTTTTTTAGATATAGCAATGATAGCTCATTTTCAACTTGCAAAAAATGAAGCCCACTATTAGGTTGGGAATTATAGTGTTAGTGAAGGTTACCTTTTGATTTTTCATTCAATGCAAATCCCTTCATCAATTCACCATTTCCCAAAAAATCACTTAAAATATTCCCTGTTGGTGTGTATTTTTGGCTAAATTTTACCACCTTATGCCAAATCCTAACTAACTAAAAAATGTTATGTGTTAAAAAGATATGCATAAATTAAAATTTAGCAACAAACAATTTAATCACCAAATTAAATCTAAATTTAGAAACATTAGTTACCACCCTTCAGATAAATTCTTATGGCAACCGCTAAAATTTCAGCTAGCACTCTTGATTTGATGATGTTGCACCTTATTAATGGATCAAAATTATCACAATTATATTAAAACATGATCACATTATTCTTCATTTAGTTCACATGCCTGACTTTGCACTTATCATTTCTCTCCACTTATCTAAGTGATGATGTGTATTGCCTTACCAACTTAGTTTTCTTTTTCGTTCCACACATACCACCACCTCCATAATTAATACGTCTAAAAAAATAAATTGAAAATACCACTATTAACTTCAAAATATTCAACTTTCTTGATTCACAATATTCGTACTACTTAAATCTGAAGCAATTTATCACCAACAATGTGCAAAGAATTAATTTGATTTAACCTTCCATTCTGAAAACAATTATTTGGTTGCCACCTTGCTTACAATTTCCAAGACTTCTCTCAAGGCAACTATGTACTGCACTTCTTTCACAACTTTCTATAAATTATGCATTGCTTCCTTCTGAATTCTTCACACGCTTTTTTAGCTTTCTTTTTTTTTGATTTTGCATTTTCTTGCTTTGTTTATTCCCATTTTCTTCTAGGCCATGGATACTCCAATCCTTTTAAGCTGCTCTCGCTGCCAAAATGTTTTCTTAGGAAGTATCACATCTCAAAGGCTTGAAATTTTTTTCTTCATTAGGACTTCTATTTTGACTATACCAAATTTGTGCTTGGTCCTCAAGGAAAAGTATGTAGAATCTAGCCGCTACTTTTGCTTTTACTTTGACATGGCTTCTCATTTTGTAGCGTCTCTTCTAGATATAGGGCTTTTTGTGGAAGATGTTTGCTCAGTTGCCAATATGATAGTGAGACCTGAGTACTTGGAGAACCTAGACACTATTTTATCTATGGTGCACCCGACCATTGGAATCCACTTGATGGATGATATACCAAGATTCATGGAGCATGGGGAAATAGTTCCTCTTTAGCCTTTCCTCTCATACCTCCATATTTAGGACTTTGAAACTCACCAAGAACTCATCTATATTGGATATTTAGCTGATGGATAAGGCTTCCCATATTGACTAAATGACAACCACCACCTATAGCTAGGCTCCCTCTTTTGACTTTTTTCTCTTTTTAGAACAAGAATTTTGATACTGATGTATATATGTGATACACACACAAATATATGGATTTTAGTACCTTTAAAGCATGCATTCACTGTGTATGGTTTTATCATTTTTCTTTCATTTTAATGTATTTATTTACAAATGTTTGGATTAAATCTCATGTATTACAAGGTAATTTAAGAAAAATCTACAAATTTAGAGGCTAGGCAAAAGAAAAAAAAGAAAAGAAAATAAAATAAGACAAAAGCAAAAAAAAAAATACAAACCCTAAAAAAAACTAACTAACCAGGCATGTAATCTAGCAAATGATTAACCCTAACAAAACAACTAATTCTCATTTCTATGATTATTTCCATTGTCATTTTGGTGCGAATTACAACAGGCTTATCTTTAAATTCATTCAAACTAATTTCAATGATCCTACTACAACAATGAATTATTTTAAGCTTTTTGTGTTTGATAATCATAAATTCAAAGGAGTACTTACCAATGATGGCTCAAATGTATGAAAATGAACCCATCAAAGGTCAATTGCACACAATTTGTCTGATGTGACAATGCTCTACCTTCTTTCAACCTTGGTTCATGGTTTTTTTCCGTACTTTATTTATTTCCATGAATGGCTACGTCCATTTTTTGACTTTCTCCTTCGAGAATTTTCATGTCTTTAGTCCTATCTTCATGTTGCACTTTGTTAGACCAATATGTATCACAATTTATATTATTATCAGAGACAAAAAAAGTAAAAGAATGATATTTTGTATCTTGCATAAAATCAGGGAAATTTCCCTTTTTATCTTGTAAATTTTTTGTTTGGGATAAAATATACGCATCATTTATATTATTATCAGAGAGAGAAAAAGTAAAAGAATTATATTCTATATCTTGCATAAAATAAGGGAATTTCCCTTTTTATCTTGTAAATTTTCTATTTGGGATAAAATATACGCATCTCCCACTCGATTTTCCCGCTCCTTTTCTTCATTTGCATTTTCCATGTATAAGGAGAATGATGAATCATCAATTTTTTTTCCTCATTTCTAGTGCAATATTCTAAAATCTTGACATTCTTGTTGATTTTCCTGCAACGTGTTATGATTTTTATTGTAATAATTACAGTTATCCAACTATTTTGATGTATTGGTGATTTTTTAACATTTTTGGGGTTGCACACAATTTTCATTAATGACTCTTTCCTTCTAGCAGTTAGAACTTCTTCTATTAATAGAATCACTTTACACATGGATAAGCTCACCCTAGTTAAGAAAATTTCACAATTGAGTTCACCGTGATTGGTTGTATCATGAATTCTACATTCGGTGACTCTACCAAAAGTGAGAAAACTCAAAGGATATAATCTCTGGTTAAATTTTTTCACAAGTTTCTCAACTTCCATACTAAAATACTAGCTTGTATTTAACTTTTCTTTACAATCTTTACAACTCAAGACTAGATAAAAAAAAAAAGGAAAAGAATAAGATTACCCTCCTTCTAGTGCCAATTCTTGTTGACAACGATTTCACTCACATCAACAATTTCGAATAAAAAACTCCACAGGAAAACCACGAAGAATCCTATTCTTCTTGAAAGATATGGAACACGACAATCTCAGAGGGGAAATATGCCTAAATAGAATAAAAAGATTGAATCAGTTAAATCCCAAGTCTCTAGTAAATCAGGTCATGATCATACTAGGTTCACTTTAGGGTATGATGTGAATTTTTTGTTAATATCAAAGGGAATATGTCCTTTATAAATCATATTTATACTAGACATTGAGTTTTCAATTTGGATCTCAAGAACAATTATCATGAAATCAAAAGATTTGAAATAATATTTCATGAACATCAACAATTTCATTTGCTATCACTTAAGTAGATTTAGCTTTAAGCATTCAACAATTCTATATAATAAAAATATTTTCAATAAATTTCCATCAATTTATCTAGTTTTTAGAACATTTTCAAAGAATTTAAATATCTATTCTAAAATAAAGCATAAAAATACTGAAATTAAAATTTCTCCTGGTTATTCTCTATGTATACCCCAAAGAATTAATTAAATCAAAGAAAACCACTTTATACTTCACCAGATTGCTTCATAGCTACATACAAAACAATGTGAGCTTTTAAAGAGAGGGGTTTGGTTTGGACATCGAGTAGTTTCTGTATGCGCCCTTAAACGATGCAACATACAGGCTTGTTCAACCAAACTAACAAAACTAGCTACAAAAGAATCATGAGATATGTAGCTATCAAATTGGCTCTAATATTAATCAATATCTACATGCATACAAGTTCTTAGACCGTAATGATCTAAAAAATAGGAAAAAAAGAACGAAGCTTTAACTCTTCCAACATCCACAAATTCTAAACTTAATTTAAAAAAAGAAATCCTCTGGCCTTTTATAGAACACAAGGTATAGACAGGATAAGACAAATACATGAGAGAAAATCTAAGGGACGAATCACATCAAGGCACGTGGAAGATAGTAATTGACCAAGAAATTACAATTGAAGTCTTTGAAGATTGACTTCAATTGTTCGTTGAAGCTCTTTGGGTTTTAATCTGTTATTATTGCCAGGATAATAACTTGAATCAAGATAGCATGTTGGAACTTCCCATACATACAAAATGATATTATTATTGCTCCATGCCAACACTCAATTTTTCTTCAGATATACTACTCTTGGGAATGGGATTTCCCAGAGATTGATGCTTGTTTCCATCATATATATAATATCGGGATCTCCAGTATTCCGGTGGACTCAAAGCCTTTTTGCATTATAACCTCCTAAAGTAAGCAATCCGATCTGGAAATTATTCTATCCCCGATTTAAATTTTCTTGACCATCCATACCCAAACTTTGCATTACAATCTTTATTTCTTGCAATCACAAATTCCACACATTAAATCCCTCTAAAAGAAACATTTATAAACATCTCATGTAAATAAAACCATTATTCAGATTATATACTATATTTTTTTATAAATAACACGCTTTCCCAAAGCACATCGTAAACTCTTGTATGATTATCTTCTACATATATATACTGGATTACTGGACCATTAGACTCATTATATAATCACAAAATTTCAAAACTTCACTTTATCGCAACCCAGTACCCGGTATTCAGCTTCACCCATAAAATTTCCCCAGACATCAGTTTTACTAGACTTCTCTCTATCTTGGGCTTCAAATATTGGACTGGAATACTTGGTTTATATATTTCCTTACCTTTTCCAACTTTCCAACATTCCCAGTTCCCAGTATATAATACCCGAAACGCTTTACTACGAAGCATTCTTTAAATCAAAGATTTATTTTGCCTCTTTTTTCTTCTTGGTGATCTTCCAACTAGCTAGCTCATACCATAAGAGTTAAAAATAATAATTTGGGGTCCCCAAGCCTTACAATCTTGGGGTGTGTTGTGAGACCACACAATAGTGGGAAAGGAAGATGATCTAGTGCAATATCCATCAATAAAAATGAGATTAAATCTTAAAGAAAACTAAAAATTGATACATATATCTATGAAGGATATCACAAAAGGAAATAAAAATATTGAGAAGAATCAACACATTCTTTATTAGTTATTGGATCAATTTGTAGACATAGGAAATATGACTAACAAAAAAGGTAAGTATTTTGTATATTATTATTTTCCAATGTATTTCATTCCTTAAGCAAGTAATATTTAAACTATTCCATAAGATACACAACTACCTATGTATACCCCTATAGATATGGCATGGGTGCTAAGAAAAATCCATATCACTATCCTTGTCAATGAAACATGTAGGATCTCTAAACATAGGGAAAGGATTTTGTCATTATTCTCTCCTAAAAATGAAATTGACCACCCTATCAAAAATCCTAATTCCACAATTTCTCCCAAATACAAAGGAAAAATCATAGAGGTTTATTTAGGGAAATGTTTATCTAGTAATTAATTACATGTATCCCTTCCACAACACATTATTGATAAATTATTTTCTTGTTCACAATTGTATGTTAGATTTAGTTGCTTCAATAAATATAATTCCCTTCATAGTCATGAATGATTTATGTTTAAAGGTATTCAAATCCTATTATATTGTCAAAAAAAGTAATCCTTTTTCACACTTGGTTTGACAATTGACATTAAAACTGAACTAATGATGTCTTGGAGTGGTGTTGTAATATGTTTAAGGCATTCACAACATTCTAAGACCTTTATTTGACTAAAAAATGCCTTAATTGATCCTTTGAAAAGGTGTTGTAAAGTGTTGTAACACACTTTCACACTTTTCTAGGATGTATTTTCTTAATTAAGCCTAATGGGCCCATTTTTAATCAAATGTATTTAAATTTATGTCTTGTTTAAGTGTTGTAAAGTGTTATAAAGCACTTTGACACTTATCTAGGTGGTCTGAATTAATTGTGGTTAATTGGAGTAATTAACCCCATTTTGATTCAAATTTAGGCCTTAATTTTGACACCTCTCAAAGATCTATCCCAAAAATCATAATTTAATTAAAAAATTATTTCATTGGGAAAAGTTTGGTCTTGATAAGTTGAGCCAGGACCCATTTTACCTTGATGGTGAATGGGTCCTCCCTTAGTAGGACCCCCATTTCTCAATTGATCTAGAATGAGTTTTTGGCCCTCTTTCAGTCCCCTGAAGCTTGGTCCTGAAAAACTTAGCCAAGACCCATTCACCCAAGGTGGCGAATGGGTGCTCCCTTAATGAGACCCCCCTTTTGAAATTCCATTATGGAAAGAATTTAATGTTTCTTCCCAGATCTAGTGTCGGACTTAATTCTTTGAATTTCGGGGTTAATCTCCTAGCTTAGTATAAATAAGGGGATAATTCACATTGTTTCTCCTAGAAAACTTATGTGATTTCATGATATCAAGAGAAAGAGCATTATAGAGCATTTCAAGAGCATTCATAAAGAATATTTCAAGGTTTTATTACAAAAATTCAAGATCATATCATCATGTCAAGGGTTTAATTCATTCATGTGTGTTGAGCTAAGAAGTTAATGTTACATTTATGATCTATTTACAAGAATAATCTCACATCCAAGATCTACATTCTTCATGGCCACTACATGTTAGTATGCAGATTTAATTCACAAGAAATCATCCAAGGTGATATCATTTACATGTTTCATATTTCATGCTTTATTTCGTCATTTGGTTTGATTACCTACAAGGGGACTGACTGAGGAAAACCCCCATTCACTAAAAAATCAACAAGATTTTTATCCCTCAAGTGTGTGATAGGTTGAAGATCAAGCTGAGCAAGATTTGGAGAAAAAATGTCAAAGTTGCAAAAATTGCAAAAAGTTGTGATTCAAAGTGCAAGATCATGAAAAGAGCTCTACAAAATTGCATACAAACTTCCAGAAGCTGATAACAGGGAATTTAAGAGTGCATACATCAAGGAGGGGGATCCTGAAATCTTTTTTTTAAAACCCTAAAAGGACCCATTCGCCACTAAAGGAGAATGAGTCCTCCATAGCTCAAAAGCAACAAATTTTTGGCCAGGTACATAACTTTTATACTCTAAAGACATCCCCCATAGTTTCTATAACAGTTAGGTTGCATTTCTGATTGTTATTGGCATATTATTTTACATAATTTGAGGTATCTAGGGCCTTAGAAAAAAAAGTGGTAGATTCTCTTGTTCATGCATTTGGGTCTACCCTATTTTTCCCTACACACCTATGTTGATTTTTTACCATGGATTCAAAGGGGGTGAATATGGTATATGTGTTAACAATGCAGAAGTGCAACTGGTTAGTTACTCTAAGAAATCTATCTTGATGGGCATAATCATTATGGATTGTTTAGCTAGAAGTGGGATATCCTAATTTCAAGAAACTAAACTAATTCCATGGGTTGAATTATATATATGGACATATTATACTATTATCCCATTGCAAGATGAAAATTTTAAGTTGCACATGGAGAAAAATATGTTGAATACTATTGAAGATAGGTATACATCATATAATGAAAAATATTATATAGATTTATAAATTGATCACTTCATTGTGTATTTTGGTGAAGAAAATATTGGGGTTGCATAATCTCTTTGTTTCTATCCCTAGTGAGAGTACTAATGAATTGTGGACCATTTCAATTGATGGTGAATATTCTTGCGAAGATTCAAGGGCTAGGGTTGTTCTTGTTTCACCTAATGGTGAAACATTAAAATATTCTAATTTGATATATAAGTGCACATGAAATATTTTACAACATGAGGAACTAATATTTAGATTTAATATGGTTTAAAAAATGGTATTAAATGCATAAAAATCCAAGGAAATTTAGAGATTAATACTCTATGGATAAAAATAATCTATAGAACAAAGGATGATACCTTGAAGAGGTATAGAAATTTTGTTTGGGACACTATAAAAATATTTGATGTATTTGGTATAGAATGGACTAATAGTTCAAAGAATATGTCTATTTATGCTTTATTAGTGAAAGCTTATATATTTTATTTGATGTTGGTTCCTTACAAACATAAGTTTAGTGTTGAGGTCATGGAAAGACCTAGTGTACCAAATAACATTTATAGCTAACAAGTGCTTAATAAATTTTTAATTAATTAATACCTTTTAAAACTATATGGATAGATTTTAATATAAATCAATTGATTGGGAACCTATGATGGAGGTTGAATATGGAAAAAATTATTATGAAATAAGCTAGTATAGATAAAGACTAATAAGATTCCTAAATGAATGGTTGATTTAGATGTAATGTTTGACAATGTTGAAAACTACAAGAGCAAAGGACAGTAAATTGATGAAATAAATATACAAGGTTTGAACCTAGGCACTAAGGTTGAACAAAAAATGGTTTAAATTGGAAAGAGGTTGAAAACAATAGAGAAAATAATGCCAATATATTTCTAAAATATTTATTTTTTGAACACATCCATATGAATTAAAAGAGTACAAAAATTATTTTTCTAACATAAATTTACCCTATAGTTGAATGCAAATCCATTTTCCCAAAAAACAAAACCAATTAATCCTACCATTAGCCATAAAATATAAAAATAATTGATCAAAACAAAAGAATGGTGTCAAATTTGGTTTTTTAGGAAGAAGAATGGAGAAATACGGTTATATGTTGACTTTAAAAATATTGAATATAAAATCCATTAAACATAAATATCGGTATCATCAAACCAATAAAGTACTCAAAATATGTGTCAAACCCAATTCTAGTTAGGAAGAAGAATTAAGAAATAAGGTTATGTTTTGAATTTAAAAAATTAAATATTAAATACCTTAAACACAACTACCCTCTCCCAAGCATGGATCATTTGTGACAAAAGGTGACCAAATCAAAATTTATGTTAATGATGGATATATTCTTTGAGTATAATCAAGTTGTGATCAAGTAGTTTGAGAAAACAAGTTAGAATTTACAATCCTTTGGGGTATATATCTCTATGTAATGATGCTATTTGGAATCAAGAATGCAAGGTAAAATTTTCAATATGCCATGTTCATTACATTCACATGCCTAATAAATGAAATAATGGTCGTGTTCCAATAAAACCTAACAACACACTCTAAGGATAAAAGAGACCACCAGACAAGACATTAAAATAAATATTTAGAAGTTACTAAGAATATGTAATTTCCTTATATTTGGTGTCAAAGAAGAAATATTACTAGGGGCACATTATTGAATACAATGCAGTGCTAATAGGGGGGGTGAATCAACACATATTAAAACTCAATCATTCCCATTTATAAATTAAACATCATCACATAGACTAAAAGAAGAGTAGAAAATAAAACATGCACCACACAAGGACATAAATATTTTTACATGGAAAACCTAATGAAGGGAACACCACTATGAGAGAACTCACAATATATGAAGCTCACTATTTGCAAAGATTATAATGTTTGTTTAAGGCTCATTTCCTATGGACTTGGAGACTAATGTGTACAACCTTAGGGAAACATACAAAGGAATTGATGATACACACTATCTTAGAGCATCAATACATGAAAATTATAATAAGGAATTTGAGTATGAACTGCTATAAAGAAGCATCCAACATATGTTGATGTTGTATTTCCATTTCACACAATTAATCTTTCACACTGACTTCAAAAAATTTATCTTCAAAATAATCCTCAATCTAAATTCATCATTTCCCAATCTGCATCACCTTGAAAAATATTTTTTTCCTTCTATGCATATCCTTTGCAACAACTCAAAACCTTAATGAGGTCGGCTCCGAGACAACCTTTAGAAGAAATACATGATATTAGACTGGTCAACTCTAAACATGTATAATATTTACAATAAAAATAGTTATGAATCAGCACATGAAATTATAGAACCCAAACACATCATAAAACATTCACCAAAACAAGATTGATTAATTAGGATCAACCACAAATGAAGGAAATAAGTTTGTTAGTCCAAATAATGACAACACCACAAAACTACCATTTATTCACCTTTACACCACTAGGGAAAGATCAAAAACATCATGTAGACCAAGATGTGAATAATTTAGTTCATGCACAATATCTTATCAACCTTTTTTTAAAGTTTTTGATCATTATATGTTGAAGCAACTAAAGAAACCCACTTGAAACACATGAGAAAAACATGAGAACATAGCAATATAAAAAAACTATAACAAAATATCATTTGAAAATTGATCTTCCAGACTACCAAAACACTTGAGACTTGCAAGGAAGAATCCATATACCTTTTTGAACATATCCTTAATTCCACACAACCACATCTATCTCACCAAAGGAATACGAAGCATCCCAATAGTCCCTTATCAACTCTTTATAATTCCAAAGCACAAACTAGAACACCGTCACTTATAACTTTCAGTACAGAAGGTGTGATGACTTGAATCCTTGGATATAAACCATTCAAATATTGACCATATTATATTTTGAACTATAGAAAAAATCTTGGACTGTATATTGATGTAAGCCAAAATACTATAACTTACCCTCAGAGTATACACTGTAAATACCTTAGCAACATTTTTGGAACTTATCTCAATGTGTTGTACAAAAAATAGGAATGATTTTGATATATAAATATTGTAAACATATTAGAACTTTTGGACCTAGCTTCGTAACATACTTAGACACTATATTGAATACTATTTTAACCTTGTACAACAATTCTAACATATACTTTGCATACCAATAATCTTTAGAGTATGTGCATCCTTCACCATACACTTTAGGCATCAATGAAAACACATCCTAAGTTGACATCAATGAGAAAAATTATTGAAAAAAAAATCATATCAAAAGATGAGATAAGAATAGATCTACAAAAAATTAAGACAATTGAATTAGTTCTTAGGCCCAAAATAGTCAAAAAATTAGTCATTTTTTGGGTAGATAAATTTCTTGAGAAGATTTATGCTAAGTTTTGTCAAGACAACTAAGCCCATTTATAATATGTTAAAGAAGGTGAAATTTATTTATTGAAGCAATGAATTGTACATGGTGATTATCATAATCAAATAATCCATTAAGGATGCCTTTATTTTGGTAAGCCTAGAATATTCTAAACCCTTACACATATTTTACTTCTCTTCATTTTACACCATTGCCTTATAGAATCTTTTAGTAGATCATTGTAAGGAGAAAAACTAAAATATTTAGTAATGGATAAGCACACATATAGATACATGGAGGTATTGTATAATACTTAAGGGTTTTGACAAGGAACTTAATGGAACTAACCATCCATGGTTGGCATTTGAAACAATATTTCATGTGAATAAAGTAGTGTCTAATTTGTACATTTTTTAAGTTGTGTCTAATCTATACATGATTATTGTATCTTTATTTGTTTATTATTTTGTAAGTACCCTATTATTTTTATACAACAATGATTACTATTTTTCATGGTGAAGTGTAAGTTAGTCCTACTCATTATTTATGTTCCGTATTTATCTATCTAAAGATTTAAATTCTCTCTATTCTTGCAAGAGACACACATCCCTAGATAAATCTTGTTGGGACTCAATTCTATAATGTTACATTTACTTAAGTCCCTTCCCTTTTTTGTGTCTTGAACCTACTTGGTTTTTTTCAGCCCAAATTTTGTAACCAATCTAAGAAAGTGTAAGTAGATTTTTCCCAAGCTATGTGGTGTCCTCTAATTTAGAGTCAGTGCTTCAATTGACTCCTAACCAAATACCCATTTCTTTCCACCTCAAAATATTGAACTCTATTATTCATTTATAAAAACCTTCCAAAGTTATGATTTTGACCATTCCTTATCTTGGTACTAATCATAAGATCCTCTTGATGCCCCAATCTTGGAATCCTAAAGCCTTGTTCCTTTATAGTGTTCCCCGCTTATACTTCATCCATTCCATGCCCCTTCTTGGCATGAATTTCCAATAAAATCCAATTCCAGAGACCCCTACCCTTTTCATTGATGCCTTGAAAATCCTATTTTAATAGAGGAAATATAACTATAGGAAAATGGAATATAATGGAACATTCCCTAATTAATTCCATTGTTATTATTATAGAGCCTAATAGCTAATATGCCATCTATTGGATACTATTTTAATATATTTTGTAGGTAATCTTCCCATCCTTGCACTCAAATACACAAACCATCAATGGTAAGAAGTATGATGAATGTGTAGAGAATTATTCTCACATTTCTAAATATTTTACAAATTACAAAGGGAATTTTTTGTATAGATAATTAATGAACATGATGACTAGGGTGTGAAAAATTTCTAAAATGATACATTTTCACATTTTCTCCTTCCTTGCTTGAGTACCTAGATTGTAAATTTTTATATATATATATTCATTGATTCAAACAATTGGTCATAGCTAATTATGAATGGAGACAGGAGTAATCATTGGTGAGAGGACTAGTTCAATGGTGGGATTGAGCAGTTTTAATTTGAACTCAAGCCCGGGGTTTCAAGGCATATGGCAATTTAGGTAGGATATGAAGGTAGGGTTCTTAGATTTTGCAGAAGGCAAGGTGAGAACAGGTGGTGGGGATGGCGCTTCTGGGAATGATGGGTCGTGTGGTGAGGATTTGGTCAAATATGTGTGCTTGGAGGAGAATTGTGTGGATGATAATCACAAGGAGTCATGTGATGGGTGTCCCTTGTTGGATTCGGTTCCTAAGGTTCATGGGGATAATGATCGGGTTCCATCTAGGGAATCTTGCACAGCTAATTCGTATTCTCCCTAGATTGAGAGTGGTCCAATGGATGAGCACTGGTCGAAAAGGATTTATTCCCCGCTAGGTCAGAAATGGTCAAATATTTTTCCTCTAAGCTTAAAGGAAAAGGCATTGCTGCTGAGTCAGTGTCATCCTCTAATGAGAAAGGGGTGTTATTTTCTATTTCAGATTCACTCATGGAAAAGAACATTGCTAAAATGGATTTTTCCTTGGTTAGAAAGGTTTTAGGTCCTCGACCTAATATTGAGGAGGTTTGCACGTGGGTTCTCAAGAAGTGGGATTTAACGGGTCAGGTGGAAGTTGTAGCTATGGCTAAAGGCTTCTTCTCCTTTTCCTTCTCGTGTGATGAAGACCTGAGAAACGTGTTTGTGAAAGAGCCTTGGTCTTTTGGGTGCCTCTTTATAGTTCTTCATCCTTGGGAGCCTGGGATGGATTTATCCAAATGTATTTCAAATTCGGCTCTTGTGTTGGTGAAGCTGTCGAACCTATCATTGGAATATTGGGATGAAGAATTTTTTTTGATAGTTGCTAACTCTTTTGGAAGGATTGTCTCTATTGATGAGGCCACTCGATCTAGGAAGAAGTTAGTGGCTACCAGATTTTTTGTCATGATTGACTAGGATTTTGTGCTTCCTGAGTTTTTATTTTTGGAATCTAAGGTAGGGGATTGGAAGCAGTAGATTGTCTTTGAAAAACTTCCTTTTTCTTTCTTCAAATGTAAGAAAATGGGGCATTGGGAAAAATATTGCTCATTGTTTGTTGTCCCTCCTAAGGCTGTCAAGCAGACTAAGGTTTGGAAGATAAAGGATCCTAAAGAGAACCAAGGTGAAACTGCCACTGAAAAAGGAATGGAGGGTGAGAGGAATATTGATTTTCCTCTTGTTCCTCCTAATGAGGTTGGCAATGATCTGGTTGTTTCTAGGAAGGAGGTTTCTGATCTAGTTATTTCTAGGGAGGAGGTTGCTAGTCATTCCTCTACTCATGATGTGGATCATGTCTTGAAGATAGTGTGCTCTCCAAAAAGACCTTTGTTGGAGTTGGCAGTGGTTCCACCATCCCCTCTTTCTGGTGTGGATCCGGAGGTTGGTGTTGGTGCTATGGTTGTGGTCGATTTAGTAAGCAAAGAGGATGATGGTTTCACCCAAATTCGGGGTAGGAAGAATAAATCATCTTCTTCCCCTCCCCTTCAGCCTCACAAAGGCATTACCATGAGAAGGCAGAAAGTGGATTGTGGGTTTGAGTCAAGGGGCCAAGGAAGACCTACCCTACAAAAGAGCAGGGAGGGAGTGTAAGTATGACATTGCAGAGCGAATCCAGAAGACTCTGTTTGATTTGTGCTCTAAGAGCACACCGCTTTCCTGCAAATGAAGATTATCTCTTGGAATATCAAGGGGTTGAATAACTTGCATAAGTAGGACCTCCTGAAAAATCTCATCCAGGATCATAAGCCAGATATCTTATTGATTCAAGAGACTAAAATGTATATTGATAAGTTGGAAACCTTGAAGAATCTCTTCTATAAATTTTTGGGTTTCATGGGGTTAGTTCTGAAGGAGTGCCTTTAGGTGGTGTGGCCACTTTTTTGAATGCTAAGTTGTTGAGAGGTATCTTGATTGCTGATAGTTTTAACCATGTTGAAACTAAGTTTTTTTGGCTTAGGGATTCTTATTCTTGGGTTATTTCTAATGTGTATGCTCCTAACTAGAAGAGAAATTTGAAAAATCTTTGGGATGATATTGGGGTCCTTAGGTTAGGTTTTTTTGATCTACCTTGGCTTGTGATGGGGGATTTTAATACTCCTTTGTATGAAAATGAGAAAATGGGTGGGTCTCAAGCCAATCCTGAGAGTAGGTTTGACTTAAACATGTTCATAGATGGCAATGCCCTCATTGATAATTTTTGTAGAGTGAGTTTTACTTGGTCTAACAGGCATGTTGGTGTGGATAATATCCAAGTCATATTGGATAGAACTTTAATATTTGCTTCCTAGTTTGTGGACTTTGCTTGCTCTTTTTCCTCCATTACGATATGTGGGTCAGACCATTTTCCTATTGCTTTTGTTACTGTGAAGCTTGGAAGGAAAAAGAGATTTATTTTCCACTTTGAAGCCATGTGGCTTAGGGACCCACATTTTATGGATTAAATCAGAAGATGGTGGTAGGTTGAGGTTGATGGTAGTGCAATGTTCAAAGTTTCCAAGAAGTTAAATTTTTTTAAGAAGAACCTCAGGAAATGGAATAGAGAGTCATTTGGGAATATTTTCGATTCCAAAATTTCTATCTTGAAGAATTTGGATGATGTGCAAAATGTCATTCAATAGGAGGGTCTTTCACAAGACTTACAACTTTTAGAAGATAGTCTCCTTAGGCAATTGCATGATATTGTTTCTAAGGAAGAGGATTTCTAGAGGCAAAGATCATAGGGTATTTGGTTGAAGTTTGGGGATCGCAATTCCAAGTTATTTCATCTCAGAATTTTGCAGTATAAAGCGTCTAATTGAATCTCATTGATTAATGTTGATGGGATGTTGTTGGATGATGAGGAAGCTATCAGAATTGCTATGACTAGGTTCTTTGAAAATATTTTATCAGAGGATCTAGTCTGGGATCAAAGGGGTGTGGATACCTTTTTGGAGGTCATCCCCAGAGTTGTGTCAGAGAATTTGAATAAGGAGTTGATGGCTATCCCTTCAGCCTCAGAGGTCAAAGAAGCATTTTTCTCTTTTGATGGTAACAAGGCCCTTGGACCTGACGGTTACCCTTTTATTTTTTTCCAATCTTGTTGGGATATTATCTCTAAGGATGTGATTAATGCTACGAAGGAATTTTTTGGATCAAGAAGTCTTCTTAAAGAGCTTAACACAACTTTCATTGTTTTGATTCCCAAGTCGAGTACTGCCAAGAGTTTTGGTGAGTTTAGGCCGATCAACCTTTGTAATTCGATTTATAAAATCTTTTTGAAGGTGTTGCTTCTAGATTACAAAATGGCTTTCCATTTCTAATTTCTAAGCATCAGAGTGGATTTGTTAAGGGTCATAAAATCCTTGATTCTATTGTCATGGTTCATGAGTTAGCTCATTCTATTAATGTATCCAAGAAGCCAGGTTTCTTTTTTAAATTGGATTTGCTTAAAGCTTATGACAAAGTGAACTGGAGAATCCCATTGAATGTCTTGGATAGGTTTGAGTTTTGTAGAAAGTTCCTTCAACTTGTTGAACAACTTATTCTTCTCCCTCGTTTGTTGTTCTGGTAAATGGCTTTCCTTCTCCTTTTTTCTGAAGCTCGTGAGGGTTGAGGCAGAGAGATCCCATTTTTCCTTTGCTTTTCATCTTGATGGTGGAGGCTCTGGGTCACAATATCCAGAAGGTGCTTCATGTTGGTGTCCTATGTGGTCTCTCACCTTCATCCAGATGTGCTCTAATTACTCACCAGCAATTCATAGATGATACTATGTTGATGGGTGTTTCTTCGATGAAGGAAGTTAGAGCTATTAAGTTGTTGTTGGCTAACTATGAGAAGGCTTTTGGTTAGAAGATCAACTTACCTAAGAGTTTGATCTTTTTTCTCAATACCCCTAAGGCTTTACAACTTAAGCTTGCTAGAATTATTTCTTTCAATAGAGGTGAATTCTCGTCCTCTTATCTGGAGCTCCCATTTTGTATATCCAAAATTCTAGAGTCCTTTTGGTTGGGTTTGCTGGATAAATTTAGTAGGAAGCTTGTTGATTTGGAAAGGTGTGCTTCTTAGTCAAGCATTCAACTTATTTCTTCCATGCTTCAAAACTTACCCCTGTATGTTGTGAGTCTCTTCAGGATTCCTACTAAGTTTGAAGATAAAATGGAGCAGATCATGAGAAGGTTCATGTGATTTGGGGTTAAAACCAAATCCAGAATTTCCCTTGTGTCTTGGGATTCAGTGTGTAGACTAAGAAGTGGGGGGCCTAGGTATTAAAAATTTGAAAGGGTTTAATAAAGCTCTATTGTCTAATAATGCCTAGAGGCTCCTGAATGGGAATGTTGGATGGGCCTCTTTAGCGAATAATAAGTATTTGTTTGGTTTTGAAAGATCATGGGACATGTTGTCCTTAGAGGAAATTTCATCAAGTTCATATTTTTGGAAGAATATTATGATGTGCAGGGACCTGATTGCTAGAGGTGTTAAGTGGCTATTGGGTGATGGCACCAATATTCTGTTCTAGGAGGACTCTTGGTGTGGGACCTGCCCTCTTGTTTGTCTTCCTTGGGCCCCTCCTATTATCCCTTTGTGTAAACATATTTTTGGGTCCAAGGTGGCTGATTATTTTGAGGAAGGGGAGTGGAAGAATTTTGAGGCTTGGGACCCTTCTTTAAGGATTCTGAAGGATTTTTTATGTAGGGTCTAGATTCCCTCTTTTCCTAGACCTGATAGAGTCATTTGGGCTCCTTATGCTAGCGAATTTTTTTTGTGTATTATGCTCTTTTGAGCTCTTTGGATGTGCCTACCTCTTTCCCTTTCTGGGACAAGTTATGGAATAAGAATCTAATCCCAAAGGTGAATATCTTCTTTTGGATGCTTATGCAAGGTAAAGTCTTGATGCAGGACAACCTTTGTAAGAGGGGGTTTGCGATTCCTAATAGATGTGTTCTTTGTGAAGCTAATGGCGAGAGTGATTTTCATATTCTCCTTGGGTGTAATTATTCTTTTTATGTTTGGAGTAAATTTCTTAGACTCTGGAATATTGGTTAGGTCTTTTTGGAATCCCTTGCTAAGTTCAATGAGCAGTGGTCCTGCCCCTCTTCTTCTTTGATTTTGCACTGGCTTTGGGATCTTATGGTCCCACATATTTCTTGGGGGTTATGGAAATAAAGAAATAATAGGATTTTTTGGGAGTCTAAGCTCAATTCTGATAGTCTATTCATTAAGATCAGGCGGGCTATTTTGGAGAATTTTTCTCTAATTCACTCTAATTCTACTTGGTGCCTCCCTTCTGATTGCCTTACTGGGTATGAACTGTTGGTGACTTCCAAATGGAAGATTACCTCTATTCCTTTATTGAACCTGAAGTCAAGCTTATCCAAGAGATTAAACACTAGATGGAAGACTCCTCCTTTTGGTTGGATTAAAATTAATTTTGATGGGGCAGCAAAGGGGAATCTCAGGCCTGTAGGTTGTGGGGGGGTGTTAACGAAATGATGTTGGAAGACTCCTAGGAATGGTGGCAGTCCTATTGGGAACTCAGAACAATCATCGTGCGGAGGCAGAGGCTGCATTTATCAGTGTTAAGCATGCCATCAACAAAGGTTACTCCAAGTTATGGGTGGAAGGAGATTCTATGAATATTATTTATTATCTGTGTGGCACTCAGTCTCCGAGATGACGTGTTGATCAACTAATTAGCGATAATATAATGATGCTGCAATCTTTTGATGAGACTCATATATCACATGTTTATTGAGAAGGTAAATCATTGGCAAATTTCTTTTCCAACAAGGCTATCAAACTTAATGAATTTCGTTCGTGGGAGGAAGGTGTGATCATTCTCAAATAAACCAGATACTTATTATGGAATGATGGCATGGGATGAAGTGTTGTGACATTTATGGCATGATAATTACCTCCGTTTCACACACTTTGTGGGTTTTTTTCTTCTTTTTGGCCTTCTATCATGTACTATTTGCAAGGTCTCTAAGAGTTGTGTGTTGGTTGACATGGGTGGTGAAAGGAGCTGAATCAGAAAACATTCCTATGGAGACATCTGGCATAAGGAGAAGCTCTGGTCTATTATGCGACATGGGAATTTTACTCCATTCTTGGCGAGATTGCACGAGCATGATCCTAATGCCTCAATGAAATTCGTTTCATTATGGCACAATCAAAAGGTTAGGGTTAAAGGCC
Organism: Sequoiadendron giganteum; assembly: GCA_007115665.2. Lineage (NCBI taxonomy): Eukaryota > Viridiplantae > Streptophyta > Pinopsida > Cupressales > Cupressaceae > Sequoiadendron > Sequoiadendron giganteum. Next base: position 421,357,862 of record CM021102.1, on the reverse strand, counting down.
TAGAAATTGAGGTGAATAAGGATTTGATTGCCATGGTTACTGGATTACTAACTATTGGTAGGAAAATCTTCAAGATAAGAAGAGCAATGAAGAGGCAATGACTCATTTCTTTAAAGATGATGAGAGGAAAGCTTTAATTAAGCTAGAGAGTTGGGGTTATGAGAGAAATTCCCTAAAGAAGATTTGGGCGAGTGTTGCCAAGGTGATGATGCGGTATGTGACCCTAGAAGGGATATTTAAGGTTATTCTTGGTCATCATTTTACTCTCCTCAATCATTTTAGGCATGATCTATTCATTTCTTTTCCTTTTTTTCTATTATCTTCTCTGGAGGTTTTAGTGTATGCACACCTTAAGAATAGAAAGGCCCCAGTCCTACATGAAGGGTTAATTTTACTGATTATGGAACATATTAAGACTCTTCTCCCTACTCCTGCCATCAAGGGAAAGGATAAGAGTTTAAATGATGATTCTAGGTCATCAGGGGAGGATTCCTCTTCGGAGGAGGAGGAGGAATTGAATTTTGATGATGATGATTTTTCTCTTGTTGATGTGGCTACATCTTCAAAGAAAAGGAAGGGGGGTGGTGCTAAGAGTAATAGGCCAATGAAAAGGCTTTCCCTTTTTGGGAGTGATGACATGGATGTGGGTTTGGATGATCCCTCTCCCAAGTCGATGGAGGTGGCAGGTGGTAAAGATGCTATTGGTGCTAGTGGTGAGGTTGGGTATAAGGTTAAAGAGGTGGGTGCTAACAAAATGAGGAGGCTTTTGACACACATTGCTAATCTTAGGATCAAGGCCCTGGATTTTATGACTAAGGAACTTGAGGAGGCTGGTGAGGACAAGAAAGTTGGTGACAAGACAATGACCATTGTGGATACCCCTCCGTAGGATTTGCCTAAGGTGGAGGAGGATAAGGAGAGAAGGTGTCAGGAGGAGGAGGATACGAAAAAGAAAGAAGCTAATCAAGAGCCTTGGAAAGTGGATCCTCTTTTTGAGAATTTTTCTTATTTGGATGATGATGCAACCTCCATGTTTAATCTGTTGGACATGGCTAGAGCTGGGGCCACAGGTACATTCAAGCTAGCAAAATGGTCTTTACAAGAATTCAATAATATTAGCATTCAAATCAGAGGGTTAAAGGAAAATATTAAGATTGTCCCTAAAGGTGCGGTGTCGAACATCCTTATTGATAGAATGGTGGACCTTGAAGGGTCCTACCATGACTTTAAGTATCTTTGCGAAGAAATTTTATTTGTTCTAGAAGCCAAAGTGTCTTGAATAAATGTGGATATCAAAAAACTTTTGCAGGCATGTCATATTTCTATGAAGAACAGTGTGGAGTCTTTAGAAATCTTGTGCAGGAAAATCAACGAGCTCATAGAAGATTAGGTTTACCTCTCTGAGCTTATGGAGAAAGAATGCACGACAAAGCGTAAAGGTAAGAAGACTCCCAAGGATGATGATAAAGGACCTACGATTAGAGGATCAACTGAGTGGAAGAAAACCTTTGATGCTGAGAAAAAGGAACTGTTGGATATGGTTGAAAAGTATAAGAACTAGTAGTTGGAGATGGCCAATACTCTTAGTGGCCTGAATTAGTCTTTTTCTTTGTTGCTTTTTTTTTTAGTTCTGGGTGTAGGTTAGGTTCTATTTTTTTGTTTGTAGGTTGTTGGGTGTTTCTTGTTTTATCTTTGTTCAACACTCGTCTTGTGGCATTTTCTGGCTATTGGGTTGTTGTTCGTGGTTTGATTTGCCTATTAGGAAATATTTTGTGTTTTTTGTTGTAAGGGTTTCAGGGTCTCTTCAAAACCTAATTTTCCCTATTAATAAAAACAATTGGTCACTCAATATTTTCATAGAATAGAGGTGCAGAGATTCCTAGAGTTTCTACAGTTGTTAGTTTGTTCACCATTAGAACTTTTAGAATGGTATCTACAAAAGAATATGTTTGTAACCACATGTATCTTTGATCAATTGTAGATACTTTGAAAGGTTTTGAGTAGTAGGATATCATAGGTTGTTTTATATTTGAGATTTTCCCCTCACAGAATTTGTTGGTGTGTTTGTAATGGATATTAGAGCAGTGTCATATCACTTTAAATTAATATAAGTTGGTATTTATATAGGTAAGTTCTCTATGTTGCGTATTACTTTTAAGAGTTTGATGAATGATTATTAAGTAATTGTATTTTCATAATATCATACCTTTTTTGCAACTTTTTTATTTTTATTTTAATGGTTGTATAAGATTATATCCCAATAAGGAATTGGTCTTGAAGACTTAGAACTTACAAATAAATTTTAAATAAAAAATGGTCACTAGTATTTCTAGGAAGTAAGATATAAATACAATTTATGATGTTCATCATTTAATAATGAAAATTAAAGAACATTTAAAAAAAAAATGGTTATATCCTTAGAGAAGCATGTTTAGTATGCCTATAATTTTTTAATTTTTATAGAATTATAAATTAAACCATTACAAGGGAGTATTATAATATTATCATCTATTGATGCGCGTGCAAAGTATTTATTAGATATATAACAAGCCATTGTACCATAGCTAGTCACTTTTGACCTAGTGACAGTTATAGGGGTCAAGTATGTAATTTAAGTATCACTACTATTTTTTTATTTTAGCTGTCCATATTGTTTGTTTTGAATGCTTGTTAAGGCATACCTCTAGGAATATCCTCTTGGGTTTAAGTTGATTCTAAATTGAAGGATATCTTATTCAATTTCAAAGTAGGCATTCAAGCATTCTCAATTTGTTGATGAACTCTATTTTACCTTCTTGAAGACAACTCATAGCCTTGAAGGTAAAAAATAGGATTTTGGACTTGCAACTTTGGGACCTAACATTTACCTTTTAAAAAATTTATTATTGGCCTCCATTAAGTTTATCTTTCAATTGCCTAAAAAAAAAAGTTTCTCTTTCAATTTCTAAAAATATTGGGAATAGTTCAACCATCTAAAGTCAAGTTTTCAACTAAACTATTATGAATAATTTTTTTATCATTATTCCTACCAACAAACACTTTTCAAATATATTGGAGGGAATGTATGTGATTATATTTCTATTGAAATTAAATATTGACGAGAAACAAATAGGTTGCCATACCAATTGTTAGGAAATTCAGTCTCATTCCAAAAATTCTGCTATTGCTCAACATTAAGGAAATATACAATGATATGGAAATATTAAAAATAAATATTCTGCAATACCTCTCTCACCACTAGTCTCCATAGCTCTTCCAAGTTCTTCAAACTCAACCATGTGAAACCAAGCATCCAAGAAGAATATCATGAACAAAGAGCGAACCTGAAAAATTAACCTTATCCTTGTTCTAAACTATGTACTAATGACAAAAAAGAACCTAAAAAATAAACCTTACCCTTGTTCAACACTAACATGTACCAAGTTGTGTAATATTAGATCTCCTTCGCCATTCCCATGCTGAAAGGATATCAACATCTAAAATTTAAATCAAATGAAAATATGGCAACAATAGATGTAAATCTATCATATCGAAGGTAGTTAAAACCAATAAATCATTCCCACAACAAAGGTAATATGCCCAAATCCACAAACCATTTCTTTTACTTCTCCAAATAAGTCCTCAAAACTAGATTCATAGCCTGAAGACCAAACCAAATAAAACAACAAAAAATCCATAAATCACGCATCTTCTTCTTAACAAGTCTTCAAAATGTTTATATTCAAGACTAATTCATATGAGAAGATAATACATAAAATAGAGAATGCATTTGATATTGAGGTGAGAAATACCTTTCATATCATTCATCTACCAAGTAACCCAAGAGTGGGATACAAGTTTGTCCTATAAATACAATACCAAGAAATAAAAATCTTCTCTTCACGTCCATAATGGATTCATATCCATAACTAGGTGTAGGATCCTTGGTCTTTCTACTGAAATCCTCATCAAAGAGTAATCATCTCAAAATATGATACCATAAATAAGAGATCTCTTTAGTCTCTGTGAGCATTTACCAATCCATCCATGTCAACTTCAAATGCAACCCTACAAATCATGAAGCTCCAAGAAAATTATTAAAACTCAAAACAAAAGAGGAGAAAGACCATTGTCAAAATTCCAACTATAGAAATAGGAACATATCATGACATCATGAGTTAACATCCCCCTAGGAGATCACATGAAAATAACCATCATCAAATGATGAATCAACATTGTTGCCAAAGCTCCCACTGAACTATGTAACCAATCTCTTCAAGTATCATTATATTCATCTCCTTAATTGAAGATCCTTTATGGCCCCAACACAATCAAAGAACTCAACACCATGAGCTCCAAAAAGGTAAGGTACAACCACAATCTCCAAACCAAGAAGATAAAAATTCCACACATCCGTCAAGTCAATAGAACCAAATATGTCATTAAAATCTTAATACAATCTAAGTGTAGAACCTACAGTGCCTACCTATTTCTAGCATATGATAGTGGAAAAGTTGTATTTCATATATGCTCAGATGTTATATGATCATGTTTTGATATTATTATGCTATGACCTAATTCTTTATCTCCTATATGGCTATTTTATTCTTATGCTTGACGTAACTGGCAATGAAGTGTGTGTGATTTGATGCCAAGGCCTTTGAAATGGGATGAATTTATTTAAATTTTGAGGTGTTCTTGGTATGTTTGCATGATGTGGGCTTTCTCCAATGATTAATTTTTTGTTAGTCCAGGGTATCCCCGCGACTCAGCCCAGCGACACAGGTTTCCCATTATTTCTTGAGTGATTATTATTATGCTTTGTTTCATGAAATATGCATTAATATAGATATTATAATTAAATGATATCATGAAATTTATCATTTAAATGCAATGAAATGTGGATATGATGTTATACACCATGGGTATTTATGTGATGCTTCGGCTATTTATATGTATGTAGTAGGTATTCTTGAAATGTGCATTGAGTGGTTACAAGTACTAGGTATTTCTCCACCTAGATCCAAAAGTCTGAGTATACTTGATGATGGTTATAAGGAGAATTCACATTGTCTATTTATTATTTTCCCTTACGTGTCATACTTAATCTGAGTGTGAGAACCTTTTTATTTTACATGTATTGACCTAGATACTACTAATGGTATGATTTTGGGCATCATAACCCTCTTTGTGGACGTCTTGTGGATGTGAGGTTGATATTTTCTTAAATTTCCCGTTTTTGCAATTTAATTCAATTAAATGCTTATATGGATTTAATAGTGGAATTATAGGCTAAATGATATTGGGAAAGTAATTTAATATATTTTTGGGACTTGGGGGTTATTGGTGGGAGTTTCAAATGGATAAATGGAAAAATGATCTATATTAATTTAATTTGATTTGAATCTTGATTTTCACAAAGTAATGTGAAATATGCCTTATATATACTTAAACCATAAATTAAGTGTGGAATAGAAAATTGGATTGTAATTTAATGTGTTAATTGGGCTTGGGTGAAATTAGCAATTTAATGCAATTATTTGGAAAAGAAAACATGTTTTTATTATTTAATTTTAAAAAAGAAAAAGGGTTGAAATAGGTAAAAGGGTTTTCTTTTGTTTTTTTGAAGAAATTTTTGAGGCAAAAACCCTCCCCTCTCCCAAATTCTTGTTTTTTTGATTGGGAGAGAAATTGTGAGGAAATTTTAGTGAGGTTTGAGGAAACAAATTAGGAATGGGCATGTTCTTGTGCATGGGAATAGATTCCCTCTTGTGGTATGTGTGGAGTTTCTTGCATTTCAAATTTTGTTAAATTTTTAGGTAAGTTCCTAATTTCATCTCCATTTCATTTGGAAATTATTTTTGGATGGTTTGTACATGTGATTAATGAAGTAAGAAATGCATTTTCATTGGTTTAAAATTAGAAATTATTTGGTGGATTAATTATATTCATTTATTTTTGAAAAGTTCCCAAAATATGTTGTTATAATTGTTGAGAAAAAGTTTCTCAACCTTGCAATTACATAAGTTACTATTGATACATAAGGTACTGTTTAGCTGACGACAATAGGGGGTCATGGGGGGGACCCCTCCCACGAGGTTTTCGGGGGGATCATCCCTTCAGTTGGCGGTTTAGGGGGATCATTCCCACATTTGGGGGTTTAGGGGAATTATCCCTATGGCTGGGGGTTCAAGCTATTTTAATGGTAAATTAGGTAAATTCTTGGATTTTGGCATTGAATAAAACTTTAAAAAATGATTTTTAATTTGATTTTGAATGATTTATACTGGGGGATTTGAAGTCTCCTTCATGAAATCTCATTTTGGATCATTTGAGACCATGTTTAAATTTTCCATTGAGTCAAATTATTGCATTGGTTTTTTATGCCTCATTTTATGTTTTGGTGCTTTGTGTTTTCCTCCATTGGTGGATGTTCCCAATGTGAGTACTTATTATGCTATTGGTGATCAAGACAATGAGGACTCCTTTGCATACTCTATTTGTGATTTTACCTAATGAGAGTACTCAATTATTCCATTGTGCTCATGCCAATGGGTTATGTATTGAATCATCATGTGGTGTTTTTTTTTTCTTGCATTACATGTGTGACATGTATGCATCATGTTTGGTGTGTGTAAGCCTTCTACCATGTGTCTTTTGTAGGTGAACCTCTCTTTTGAGATAGATTGTAATAATTTGTAATATTTAGGGTTTTAGCATTAATTATTTGTTTTAGAGTTGGTATAAAAAATAATTATATTTTTATTCATCGAATGTTTAAAATTAACTTAGGAACATTTATTTTGGGTTTAAAATGAACTTAGGTGTCTCCTAGTGAGTTTGGGTGGTCTAGTGTTGTACTGGGGCGGCTTGGTCAGCTTAGGAGTTCCAAAATTATTATGGAATGTTTCTAAGTGTGTTGGAGAAGCCTTTTCATCAATGGGGTGGCATGGTATCATAATGGGGCATCTTGGTTAATAGTGGGGTGGCTTGGTTATGAGGGATCACAGGTAAAACAATTGCTTATCTCTAGTTGGGTGGCCTGGTACTATGTTGGGGTAGCTTCATTCCCATACAAAAAATGTAAATACTATTAACTAGGGTTAGAAAATGGTTTTATAAGCCTATTTAACTTGTTGGATAATTTTTATCCTATATTTTACCCATGATGATAATTTTTCGTCGACTAGGTCAAAAACCTAGTCAAGTTTTCTCTCTTTTAGGACTTGTAAGTTCCTCTCTATTTTGGGACCTTAGATGGGTAAATAATGTAAACTAAATTTGTTCATCATGGATCTAGAGTCTAATTGTGTTTAGAAATTGTCCTTAAGTTTATTCTTTGAGGGCTTGTGGGTTCTCTTGTATAATTTTGTGTCCACTCTTTTGAAGTTACCCAATTGGTAAACCTAAGTTTAGGGAGATTGTGGACCTAGTCTTGTGAAGTATTAGGAAGATTGTAAACCTTCTTGATTGGTCTTGTTAGTTTCATCAAAATTCCTCATAGGTTGTGAGGGATTTTTTTAAGTATCTTTCTATTTGTGTGATGTCATGTTGTGATTGGATAACTTTAGAAGCATGTGGTTTGCCTAGAAGTGAGTGACATTATAGTTAGTAGAGAGTTTGTATCTCCTAGTATGACATCCTTTAGTGAAGGTTTGTCCTTGTGTTGTCTAGTTAAGTTAGTTTAGATGTGGATTTTGATGACGATTCTATCATCCTATTCTAGAGTTGTTATACGAGAGTGTAATGATGTGAATTTGCAACCCTGGACAAATTCCACATTTACGCTACCTCCTACCTTAGAAAATTGAGTTTGATAATGCAATCCCTATTTTGGCCACCTTTCCCTGTCCACTTGGAATTTTTTTTGTGTCAGTGGGGGATATTCTGTCTAGGATGCTAGCACATCATGCAAACATCTACATAGTGCATTGTCGTCCTGACACGATTCTCGCCTCTTGAATCCACAAAGGCGTTACACTCCTCCATTTGACACAAAGTTTAATTTCTTATGCCCTTTGGACCGACTTCGAACAAATCCTTTGCGTCCATTTTACTTTCAAATTTCTGTCTTCTCTATTCAACTAATCTTCTAGACAGTTCTTCTTGATCATTCTCACCATCCATAGACTTCTACACTCACTTTTGGCTCCTTCATGCTCCACCATCTCCATTGATGCTACAAGTTGATACTTGGTTGGTTCATTCTCTTTGTTGTTGTGGAAATTTTTCTCTTTGAAGGCTTGTAAACTCACTCCTTCCTCCATTTTCCTTGAGAGCACTTGGTTGAAAAGGTGATATCCTTTCATTTCTTATTCAATTTGCATCATTGTATTAATATTGTAGCATATTGTGTTTTCTTATTGCTTGGTATCTCCATTTCTATGTACATTCCTTTATCATATTTATTTAATCGTTACTATCTAACTATCTGTGGAGGTGGAAACATCAAATCGAGGGACTGACTGAGGCAGTCCTCTAAACACAACCCTAACATTTTATTATCTTTTGTGTGCAGGTTATCCTTAAGATGAAGATCTTGGAGATATCAACTCATGGGTAGGAAGGTGTGCTTTCCTCACCCTTATTTGTCAATTCATATACTAGATTAAGTTAAATTATTCTTGCTATTATGTAATTTTGTTAATTTTTGTTCCCATTACCATAGTAAACCTTACTAGTTAGGTTGTTAGTATGTTTTTTTGGTATTTTAGACTATACCTTGCACTTTCTATCTATAAAAATGCTAACACACCATTGGGATGATAGTGCACCATGTTGGAGTCCATGTCCCATGTTGTAGTCCTTTAGAAGTAAGCTACCTAAGTTGAAATCCGAATTCTAAAAACTAGCTCACCTAATTCTCTGAAGCATCTAGGCTTGTAAAAGGACAACAAACCAATTTCTCTCCCTTTTTAGCTTTACACTTTAAACTCTCTCAAAACATTCCATTATCTTGAGGTAGATTAGGGTAGCTTATTATTCTAGGCCCTCCCATGACCATGGGTCCTGAGCAATCAGTCCCCCTCTATATTTTGGTGAGCCTGACATGAATAACATAGTATCCATTTCCTTCTATGGGGATTCCTCATCTCGTACCTTGTGTGGGTTGCAAATTTGAGGGTTGTGAAACTTTATGAGCTTTAAAACTTAGTCTACAACTTTTGGGTACATTGTGCGAAGAAGTGTAAGCCACTGACACCTAGGAATGGATTTCTCAAAGATCACTACTAGTTTTACCTCTCAAGAGATGGTCTCATGGGAAGAGACAAGATTCTTTGATGAGACCACTTGTGCCCCTACCCCTCCTATCTCTCCTATGACCCCACCTTGGAATAATCATGATTCTCTCGCTATTCCTATAGAGCATCTCATGGCTCTATTTAGGAGGCTATTAGATCTCATAAATAATTTGGGGAAAGAATAGAATATGGGTAGGGCTGCTAAGGTTGTCAATGAGATGAGATATATGCTAGAAAAATATCAAATGGGCTTGGAGCTCCTCCAGAGAATCATCGATATAGTCAAAACATATTTCCCCTCATGCAACCCTGGATCAAGTGTTACCCAAGGTTTTAGGCCTAAAACCTCTAGTAGACAGGTAGGAGTTTCAGTGCCTATTACCTTGGTGTACATGGCCAAATCAAGCCCTTCTATCAATGTCACCCTTATGCCCGAGGAACCTCCAATCATCAAAGTAAACAAAATCCCTCTTGGTTTAAATGCTACCCCTTCTAATTTTGACGGTGGTAACTTTGGGTCCCATGCTGGCTTTGGTAGCGGAAGATTCGATGAAATGGTGGGTAGTGGTTCTGGTGGCTTTGGTGGTGGTTCTAGTAGAGGTTCCACTGGTCTTGTTTCCTAATCTGACCCCATTCTGAATGCTCTACTACAAAATATGGATCAGATGTAGAATCTGTTGGCAAACCTCTCCTAGGCCACCTCTCAACTGATCTTTCAGCCTTTCTTCCATCATAGTCCTCTTTCGATAGAAATTCTAAACACTCCCTTCCCCTAGGGAATGGAGATTCTCAAATTTAAGAAATATGGTGGTAAGAGAGACCCACAAAAACACGTGTCGGCATTTAACATGATGTGTATAGACTTCTTTCACCATGATGCCTTGATGGCCAAGTTATTTCCTAGATCTCTCAAGGACACAACATTAGAGTGATACTGTTCCTTCCCTAATAACTCCATATTCTCGTTTGATCAACTTGTGAACCAATTTCTTCAATAATTTCAAGTGAACATTGGGCCAAAGATGGCCCTTTTCAGACCTCGTCCAATGTAAGCAAGGAGAGCATGAGAAGATAACTGACTTCATTTCTTGATATAAAGCAATATTCTCACATATCTCCTACCCAAGTTATCTGACTTAGATCTGAAGAAGGTCTTCATTCGCAACCTATAGATGTAATGGAAAGAGAATAATGCTTTAATGAAGTACCCTTCTTTCATGCATTTGTGTATGGACTCACAAAAATACCAACAAATGATTCCCCAATTTGGGGGATCTTCATTGTGTTGTTGTCTCAAGGGTAGGTCCATTGTGTTGATTTTTGGTAAAGTAAAATTTGTTTCAAATGTAGTTGTCACGTCTAGTGAAAAAGGCCTCAAACACAATAGATAGTTCAAAAATATTTCTAAATATTATTCCTCTATCTTGAAAAAGTTGAAGGATAAGATAATAACCTTACTAGATCCTCGGCCCCTTACCAAGCCCTACCTTGATTGGTATGAAGAAAATACATTTTTTCAATGCCATCAGATTAATGGACATGATACCAATTAGTGTATGCACCTATGTCATGAGATACATGATCACATTGACAAAGGTACCATCTGCCTCAATGGGAAAAATCAAAATATAAATAAATCCATGGTGAAAGCTAACAATGAGTTGAAAATTTATACAAAACCTTTTCGGTCAGACTCTGTGAACTTGATTGTTGAGCCTTCAAGCTATTTTGAGGAAGTCTTTTCAATGTACGCCAATATGGTCTCATTTACTCACATTCCCTTGGCTCATCCTGTGACCAGTTCACCAGATCTAACCTTTACATCATAGGATGTTCTCTTGAATGTGAAGCCTTCTCCTTTATATATTCCCACTCACCTCAATTGAAACATTGTGATTGGGATCCTAGTGGACCCCGTGAGTTGTGTGAATGTGATCACAAAGGATATTTTTCTTCTAGATTTCCTTCATAAGGAGGAATATGAGAAGACAAAAAATACCATACATACCCACAATGGACTCTCTCTTGCTCCCCTTAGTTCTATCTCTCTTTTGATCTTGGTAGGTCCTAAGGCCATGAATATTGTTTTTGACTTCATCCTAGAGTCATACTTATTCAAAGTGAAGTCAGGCATCCCATGGCTAGCTTCCATGAACGCAATCCCTTTAGTGATCCATAAATGTTTAAAATTCTCTCACGAGGGTTCATTGCACATCGTGTATAACACTAGGTATAATCCTTGGTGTCACATGAGGCCTATTCATTAGATCACTTTTAGCCCACCCCTATTGGTCCACTTCCTCCAAGGATGAACCTATTGTATTGCACTTATGTTAAATATAAGAATGGGGTCCCATAGTGTCGAAAATGACCTACCCTCCTTCCCCCTATACTATTTTGGTTAAGGCTTCTATGATAGCATAGTAGTTGGTTTCCTCTTTCTCCTCTCAAAAGGGGAAGGGGAAGTATGCTCGTGCCCAAGAGCCTTCATCTTTTTTTGCTGCTCCATCCAATTCCATCTCTTGATCTACTGTGGTACCTTTTATTTCTACCTCCAAGCCTCTCATGGGGAGTGCAATGGTGTCCACTTGGAAGAAGACAAGCGTCAGGTGTTCAACCTTCTTGTCTAGCCCATGGTGCCTCAACCCGTTGTCTATAGTAATGGGAAGGGTTCCTATGGAGTTTCCTCTACATCTCGACCTTTGTGGCCTCATATTTCTCCTACCCCTAAAGTGGTGAATGGGAATATTCCCAATGTTTAGGTGCTTGAGTCTACTTCTTCATCATTTTTTTCCTTTGTTCCTACATCTCTTCCTCATGTTTCTATCTAGAAGTCACTCCCTCCATTGGCAATGACTGTATGGACACATGATCCTTCTTCTCATCCTCAAGCTACAACTTCTACCTCTCAAAGTCAAAGAAACCACCTTGCACGTGAGAGTAAGCACCAGACGAATGATCTGGCTACTAAGAAGACTTCCTTCTAGAAGGAAGAAGAGGAGCTGACAACTCCTATTTCAACATCTCTTTCTATGCCCTTCTACACCTTCTACTCCAGTTTTTGTTGTCATGATCTTTCTTCTAGCTCCCCCTAGGAGCGTAGATGACCCTCACCCTCAAAGGGTGAAATTTTTCATCACTCCCTCAGTTGAGTCTCCTCTCCTAATGTCCCTTCTAGACATCCCACCTTTTACTAAGCCTGTGGATATACTGAATACCTCAGTGGTGTCTATTATGGTTCTTTCCTCTTCCTCCTCACCTTTCACTTCTTCTATGGGGATCTCACATCCTTCGATGAAGTATAAGTTGGAAGGAATCCCTAATTCTAATGGGGGTCAAAAGAAGGGATGACCTTCTTCAGGAGAGGGTTTTACTTTGGCTTGCATTGTCCTAGTGATGGAGGCATCCCTTGAGTTTTTCACTACCCCAAGTGTTTTGATGAGGTTGGCAGTGGATCTCAGGTTCCTCCTTCTTTTCCCTCCCAGTTGATACATGTCATGCTCAACTCAGTGGATTGTATCTCAACTCTATTATTAATATTTACAAGATTGACGATGTTTACCTCATAGGAGTTGAGTGAAGAAGACCTTGAGGGGCCCTCCTCCTTAGCTCTTGTCATAGGAGAGTTAGAGGGTTCTCCCCTTGCTATCCTGGCCTTGTAGGCTCATCCACCCTCTCCCTATAATAATCTATATTGGGAGAACGATGACCTCCTGGTTGATGAGGACTAAGAGAGAACCTCTTCTTTATTTATAGATTAGATTTGTATGTGTGTTGTGTATCTCCTGTGCCTTTTTTATGTGTTCCTAGAGGACCCTCATCACCCTTGTAAGTGCTTGGATATAGGAGTGAAATTGTGTTGTAAATGTCCTCTATTTGTTACATCATTTTTTTAATTTGTTGTGCCTTGATTTTCAACAATTAGGGACGATGCAAAGTGTTGGGGGAATTTAGGACTCCCTTCCATGTTGACCCAATTTTTTATTTTTTATTTTGTTTCCACGCACCCTTCTTCATGATCTAATATAGCAGGGGATTGGTGACAGTTCATCACATATTGTATTATATCTATCTATCTATATCTATGATCAATTTTGACCCCAAATTATCAGATCCCCTCTCTTGATTTCTTTGTCTTTGGTTTTCCTTTCTCTTTTATCTTTATTTCTTCTCTACTTGCTTCTTGATGTTATGGTGCCTATGTGTTTTCCCTTGTGTGTGTGACAATATTCCCACATCTACATTTCGTCATGTATTATGGGCCATGACATCTATACATGTTCTTCCTTTCCTTAGGATGCCATGTTCTCGTTTAGTTTGCACGCATCATCCTAAGGGGGGGCCTCTACCTCTCTGATTTTCAATAAGGTGTAATCAGTGGGCAATAAATCCCTTGGTGAAAATATTTACATTTTTAAAAAAAAATGCATCCTTCCAAATAGGATACCCTTAGCAAGATTTTCTTTTGAAATCTAATTCAAAGCAAAAATAATTAAGAATTTACCTTTGAGGAGGCCATTTTTTTTAGATTCCTTTATGAAAAAGAATCTTTCAAAAGGATTCCTTGATGAGAAGATCGTTTGCAAATAATTTCATCGCTTTTCAAATAGAGTGTACCTTGAGTGGACCCCTCTTTCTTTTAGAGGTTCCTGAGGGACCCCTTTGAAAGCTTATCCTTTGATTGCTTATTTTGAGATATGACTATTTGTTTGTTTGCATGAATTTTTGCTTGCCTAATATTTTTTTTCTATGGATTAGCATGTTACCTTGCAAGATCGAGCACCTGTGAGGTTCAATCAAACTCTATGGAGTCTTTCACATCTAGCCTCCCTCAAGACTAAGCACTTGTGGTGCCTCCTTTGCAGAATTGAGCACCTATGAAGTGTTTTCATTTTACAAGACCAAGCACCTATAGAACCCTTTATTCATCTTTTGCAAGACCGACCACCCATGGAACCAACTCTGTAGGATCGAGCACCTACAAATCCTTTTGTTCACCTTCAGTGTGACCAAGCACCTGTGATGCTTTTGATCAAATTTCCTCAAGACTGAGTACCTGTGGAGCCATCTCTCTTTCCTGCACCTAAGTTCGCCAGATTGTGGTTTACTTCCTTGATGGTTCAAGTATACATTCCTCAACTTTCTCTCTAATTTACCATGCATTCTCTTACACTTATGCTCACTAAAGTGAGGGAAAAATGTAATGGAATGAATTTGCACCCCTAGGAAAGTTCCACATTTACACTACCTCCTACCTTAGAAAATTGAGTTTGACAATGAAATCCCTATTTTTGCTACCTTTCCCTATCCACTTGGCAATTGTTTTATGTTTTGGTGGGGGATATTCTATCTAGGATGCTAGTGCGGCACATAAACATTTGTGTGGCACTCTATCATCCTGACAGGATTCTTGCCTCTAGAATCTACAGAGGCATTACACTCCTCCATTGGACACAAAGTGTAATATCTCCAACCCTTTGGATGGACTTCAAATGGCTCCTTTACCTCCATTTTTCTTTCAAATTGATATCTTCTACATTCAATTGATCTTTTGGATAATTCTTCTTGATCATTCTCACCATCTACACACTTCTACACTCACTTTTAGCTCCTTCATACTCCACAATCTCCATTGAAGTTGCAAGTTGATACTTGGTTAGTTCATTCTCTTCATTGTTGCAACAACATTTCTCTTTGAAGGCTCGTATGCTCGCTCATTCCTCCCTTTTCCTTAAAATCACTTGGTTGAGAAGGTGATATCCTTTTGTTTCTTATTCACTTTGAATGATCATATTGATATTGTAGCATATTGTCTTTGCTTATTGCTTGGTATCTCTATTTCTACATACTTTTATTTATCATATTTATTCAATCATTACTATCTAGCTATCCGTGGAGGTGGAAACACCAAAGTGGGGGACTGACTGAGGTAGTTCTCTAAACACAACCCCAATATTTTCCCATATTTTGTGTATAGGTTCTCCTTGAGGTGAAGATCTTGAAGATATAAACTCATGGGTAGGAAGGTACGCTTTCCTCACCCTTCTTTTTCAATTAGTAGACTAGATTAAGTTAAATTATTCTTCTTGCTATTTTATCATTTTGTTACTCTTCAAGCTCCCATTACAATAGTAAACCTTACCAGTTAGGGTGTTAGTAGATTTTTTGGCATTTTATACTGTGCCTTGCACTTTCTATCTGTATGGATGCCAATGCACCACTGGGATGACAACACACTGCACTATAGTTTGTGTCTCATGCTATAGTCCTTTGGTAGTAAGCTTCATGAGTTTTAGTCTAGATTTTGAAAACCAACTCACCTAACTCTCTAAAGCATCTAGGCTTGTAAAAGGACAACAACCCAATTGCTCTCCCTTTTCAGCCAAGTAAAATTTAAACTCTCTTGAAATGTTCCATTAGCTTGAGGTAGATCAGGGAAGACTATTTTTCTAGGTCCTCCTATGACCTAGGGTCCTGGCCACCCCCACCTCTACAGAGAGGACACAATCGTGGAGTGGAATCGATTGTCATGTAGGATATTTTCCTTCTTTCTCTCTCTCTCTCTTCATGGTAGATTTATCCCACAAGTGGTTAGTCTTCTACTATTTCCACCTTTCTTATGCAATGGCGAGGCCTTATTATTGTTGTTTTCCATGTGTCATTATATTCATGTGATAATTGTGTGCACATCATTTTGCAAGTATGACATGTTGATTTTGTATCTTTGGTGTTGTGTTTTTTTTTAAGTGTTTGGCCAATTTTTTCCTTGTGCTTCAAGTGGGGTAACTCCTTATGACACCAAAAACTATTGAAAAATACCATCCAACTTCTAATCAAATATTATCCATGGCTCACTACACACTATAAAACCAAATTAGAACCAAAGTATTAAAATAAATTATAATATAGAACACATTATGTAATTCCTCTACTTAAAAGTGAACAAAGCTTCTCATGCACCATACAAATTGCTATAGATTCAAATGAATAACTATATTAGGTACTAAATAACCATATCTCACTATAATAAGCATATTAATGTAATAATAATGACCAAGAATCTATCCTACTAAACAAAATCCACATTAGATAATTTTACAAGATATGCGCAACAATTGCAACATCTCAAAGGAGAAATACATAATCAGTGCTCCAATATCAAATAATTGGAAAATAGATCCAATCCCACATTAGTATCATATATAATATAGATAATCAGGTATACCATGTGGATTTCTAAGACTCAAACACAACGATCAATGTTAGATATGATTTTCCAAACAAACCCACATAGGAGTAACCATATATCAATAAGAACCCTTCAAACAACCATGAAAACTTATAGTTGTCTTCATCTAGAATATCCTAAATATAGTCTCATCACAAATCTACTTACCACATATTTAAGTTACTATGTAAATTATGCAAAACCATCTTTGTAAATCTGAAATCCATTTAAACATCCATAAATTCACATCAAACATGTCCTTTGAATAATGGAATAAGTACAGATCTACAAATCCATAACTAAAAACAAGAGTAAACTGCAACCCAATATGAAAACCAAGTTATCTAGGAAATTATAAGATATGAAAAATATTAGCTCCACAACTCACAAAGATTTTATTGTCTTATAGATTACATCTATTCATGTAACTAAGGTCTAAAACAATGAAGCCAACATAAGTACTCCATTATGTAGTCCAAATTGACGGTGTCCCTCCATGTTACTAAGATGTCTCTACCCATCCAATATGAACACCCTATCATTGCACATGACCATAAGGTAAGGAATAAAACCACCATATAAGAGGATACACACATATTATCAAATAAGAGCTCCAATTTACCAAATCATAACCAACTCCATAAAGATTGATAATCATGAGCTTATGATTCCCAATATAGATCACATTGATAATATCCATGGCTTCCAATCTCAAAAATCTTTAAAAAAAAAACTAACTCAATAAAATTCATTGCAGCCAGACAAACCTTCCAAAAAAGTCCAATTCCTTCTAACAAATTCCCACAAGATTTCCAAGCTACGAAATTAAAAAGAAGGAACACCCAAAACCTAGTTTACCTTAAGTGAGCAGATACAAATGATGAGAAATAAATAGGTTCTTATACTAATTATTAGTAAATTCAATATCTATCCAAATATGAATTCAATGGATGAGATACGAGGTTGGATTACAACAACATGAAAACATGAAACTTATATACAAATTTAAAAATTAAGTTCCCTTATTATGGAATTACCATGATTGGATCCATCTTCTTTATGACACTAAAATCGTCCATCATAACATGCCTAATAACACCATCTTATGTGAACTTATAAAAACAACATATAAATAATAATAGCAGCAATGAGGCACGAATTAGCGACACAAATCATCACATAACTCAAGATTTACGTAGGGAAACCCTTGCGAGGAAAAACCCCACCAAGAAGAGAGGCCAAGTATGCATTATCTTCAAATAAATGAAATTACAGTACAAACACTTCCATTCTCCTCTTTTTCTCCACCATAGAAACACCTCTGCACCTTTGAACAACCTCCTTATACCTCAACTTTTCCTTTTTCTTGTAATGAAACTCTACATTCAACTGTTGCTCATATTTTCTACATCCAAGAGGCTAAATTTACAGAAGTGTGAAGAGGTCTTAAGCCCTAAACAAGGCTCCCAAAGATGAATCTATGTTCCAAACATCCCCAACCCTTAGATTACCTCCTCTAAATATGAAAGGACATTGGTTTTGGCTCTAATAGCTTCCCTCTAACTTGGGTGCACAAACTTGGGAGATAAACATTACGTTAAATGCAATAAATGATAGAATACCAAGAGACACCCGTTGCCTCATTCCAATCTCCCACTTGGATAATCCCAACAGTCACTCATTTGTCCCTTTCCTTATCATTTATTATCCCATTCTAGAGATCCACGTGAGGAAAATAATATTAAATATTTATGTCCACAACCCACCTTTACCACTACTAGTGAAACCCATCACCCCTTATGTATATATTATAAACAATGGTGAGAATTAATATTACAAAATATTTTCCCAAACACCCTAAGTACCTAGAGACACTTTCCAAGGATGTTGGAACCATGACATAGGATTTACAAGATGGATGACACCTTAATCCTAACAAATATATCATTATGAAAAGAAATTTGATAAAAAGTGTAAATCTCAAAGATTATTAGTTAAGTATTCTTTTACTTTTGTATCAATTAATATATGGCTACAAAATACTTTTGGATCCAACAAGATTACATGTTTTAACTTTCGATTTCTTTACTTGACTATCCCTCTTGAATACGATACATAAGATGCAAATGATTATCAAAATGGAATTATATAATTTTCCATGTTTCTTAATTTTTATTTTAGAAAGGTTCTACTTAGACTGCACAAAGTAAACTAATCATATAAAGGCTGTATTTTATCTTTTTTTAGAGGTAAATAAAAGGACTCAACACATAATTAAATATATGTCTAAGTATTTTTATAATCTAAGATTTTTTTAGGTTTAAGATCTCTCTTAAATTATAACCATAAATAAAAGAAGAATTGTTGATGACCAAAAGCAATTATTTAGAAAAAATTATTGGGTTTTATTGAAAATAATTGGATTTTAATGTGATGAGAATGATTTGGTCTAATTTTTTCATTTACTAAATAAATTTAGAATGGAGATTCTTCATAGTTAACTTTTCAAAATAAAACTTTGTTATATTCTAATTTTCCTATGAAATTTTCTACTATACAACTTGTTTAGAAACTAAAGTGCAATTGAAAATTAAAAGAGCTTCTTACAAAATTAATAATATAAAAAAATAAATTTTTAGTTTAATAGTATACTGTGATAATTGTGTCACCCACAATACATTACAATTATATGCATTTCGATTATAATAATAAAATACATTACATTCAAATGTAATACAAAAGTGATAGATCTATTATAGTACATGACATAAAAATAGAACATAATACACGATTTATTTTAATTTCTAAAATTATTATTTTTAACATGACATATTACATAATATATATAAAATATATTGAAACAATTATAATATTATTGTAAAGATGAATGCCTTAAAAGATAATTATAAATTTTTCTTATAATTAATACTTATTATATCACTCCTAAATAGTTTTAAAAATAATTTTTTCAAAAATTAGTTACATCTAAAAGTGCATTCAAATGATCAATCGACACACTTATTTATAGTTCTATTTATTAAATACTACATGAAATGGGTTTGCAAGAAAAGTAAATATGTAATGCTTAGCTAAGGGGGCTATTGATTTGTGTGAATTAAAATTTCACACATATTGCAGCCACCTCCAAGTTCAAGCTGTCATCATATTTTTCCACACGCACCCTTGACTACTCATTTTAATCTTTTTCTAATGAGAAGCCCCTTTGGCAGTTTCATGTTTTTTACACAACCCCTTGTTGCCTTCCTAACTACATGCACATTCTCTTGCTTTTAAATTTTCATCTTTTAAACTTAAACATGGGGTCTTCAATTCTTCAGCCGCCCCCTCACATTCCTTCTATTTTCCTTGCTAGCTCTTTAATTTATGTTTGTGCATCCCCTTTCTCTTTGACTGATTTTATTTATTTTAAAATGCCAGGAAGTATATCAATCTTTGAAACTGCTGACCCTTCAAGGAATTAAATAATGGAAAATTTAATTGACTTAATTAAAACATGAAATGCATTTCAGTAAACATTTCATGAAAAAAAATCACCTTAGGTCTTTTCATATTCGGTCAAGATATATCAATTAGTGTTGGTGACATGTATTTTTTGTTGTAAACATTTTAATCTCCCTTGCCCTCATTGCCAACTACCTCTTCAACTAACACATTTATTTCTTCTCTCTTCCCACTTCTATCTTCTTCTACATGTTGAGAAAATGTCTCAACCTTGCTTTGCTTTTAATTTATTAAATGACAATTTGTAATTATCTTTTAGTTCTCATGAAAGTTGCTAAATGAAACTATGACAACCTGCAAAGTGTTTTAATTGTCAAATTAGAAAGAGCATGAAAAAAAAGGAAGATAAATGTGAGTTTGGAAAAAGATAAAACAGATTTTTTAGTTGCATGTGCACATTACTAAAAAATGGATAAAATCACAAGTTGGAAGAGAGAGTTTCTTTTCTTTGTGATTTATGATTAAAATGGTTTTGGAAACCATTTTTTATTTATGTTTTCTCTCATGCCTATAGATTTAGTGCTTGAGTTGAAAAGAAAATAAGTTAAATTGCAAGTTGAAGAAGCCATGAAGTGGTGCAGTGATTCAGAGGGAGAAGTTGTATTGATGTAACTTGTTTGAAGGATTAATAGAAGTCTTGGATCTCTTTGGGTGTGGAGTTTTTTTCGCAAGGGTTTCTCCACATAATTCTCGCGTTATGGTTTACACATCTTTTATAATCTTGTTTCAGTTGTGATTTATTACTTTGTTAATTTGGATACATAAAATTATTAGCATATTTTTATTGCAAGTTTTATCCTATTTTTCAACACTACACTCTTCTTTCCTTGGCGTATTTGAGAAGCTTCTTCTCTTAGCTCTTTTTTTGTAAAAAAATAAGCAAGTGATACTCTGTTTTGAGATTATATGAATGTATGGGCAAAAAAGAGCATTGGCAACTCTCTATTTTCATAAGGCAGTAATATAAAACTTAATGTTGTTTCTAATATAAAACTTTATTTTGTTTTAATGCTCTATGATGAGTGTTGCATTTACTCTTTCTCTGCTGCAAAACCCTATTTAGATTGTCTCTGTATTTTTCAGCAAAGTGGTATCAGAGCATTGTGAAGGGAATAAAGGATTACAAAGGACATAGAGGGCTTTGTTAAGGAAAATTATAAATTAGAGGAAGAATTGAGTAAGGAAACTATGGAGAGTGATTGTGTAGAAGGAAAGAAGGTTTGTGAGCATATCAAATATAATTTGTCCCATATTTGAGAAAACAAGTTGCGTATAGACAAAGGAAAGCAAGATTTCAAACAAAGGAAAATATGGAAGTAAATAGAAGCACGTAAAAGGAGAAGAAGAGGTGTGTTGGTCTGAATAAAAGGACCAAGGGTAAATTCAAATTTGGAAGTTGCGTAGGTCAATGAAGCCATTGAAGGCATGAAAGGTTGAATAAAAGGGCATAATTTTGTTGTTCGTAATCATATAAAAGGGTTTTACTGAGATTGGAAAAGGAAATAGAGGAATAGCAATGAGTAGAGGAAAGGTTTTTATTTTGAAAAATCATGGCAGGCACAAGTGGAAGCATCTCACAACAACAGATTCCAATATTTAATGACAAAAATTATGACTATTGGAGCATAAAAATGAAAGCCCTATTTTGCTCCCAGGATGTTTGGGACTTGGTTGAAAATGGGTTCCCTAAATTAGCAGATCAACAAGCATATCAAACTCTTTCACAAGCTAAGAATGATTTGTTGAAAGGAAACAAGAAGAAGGATGCCAAGGCAATGTTTTTCATTCAACGGGTAATGAAGGAATCAATCTTTCCAAAATTTGTAGCTACCACAAGATCAAAGAAGGCATGGGAAAGTTTGCAAACAATATACCAAGGCACAAACAAGGTAAAAACAACAAAATTACAAATTCTTAGAAGGGATTTTAAAAATTTGCAAATGAAGGACTTAGATTCAATAGATTCATTCTTCACTCATGCAATGGAAATAGTAAATCAGATTAGATTATATGGAGAAACCATTGGGGATCAAAAGGTTGTAGAGAAAATACTTAGAAGCTTACCTACAAAGTTTGATCTAGTTGTAAAAGCCATTGAGGAATCCAAAGATCTCACTCAACTATCAGTAGATGAGTTAATGGGATCACTCTTAGCACATGAGAAAAGGTCAAATCGATAAGGGACATCACCATTAGAGAATGCATTCAAGACTCAGCTTTCATTTGGTAGAACAAGAGGAAGATCAAATCATAGCAGAGACAGAGGACGTTTTACACCAAGAGGAGGAAGAGAAAATACACAATTTGAGAGTAGAAGACTAACATCAAGCCCACATGCTCATTCTACACCAACAAGAGGAAGGGGGAGCAACCATTCTCATAGCCATCATCAGGAGAGAGGTATGATAAATCCAACATCCAATGTCATTATTGCAATAAATTTGGGCATTTTACATCTGAATGTAGAAAAAGGCAATATGACATGAATAAGCAAAAGGCACATTTTACAAATGAAAGCTAGCCCAACACTAGTGAATAAAACACCATATTGATAACATGCAATATAGCACAAGAGAGTTCCAAATAAGTATGGTTCTTAGATAATGGCTGTAGTAATCACAGGAGTGGGAGTAAGGCTCGATGTTTGCAAAAATGGATGACTCAGTTAAATCAAAAGTAAAATTGGGGAAAGATCACCGAGTTTCAGTCATGGGAAAAGGGTCAATTAATATAAGAACCAAGAAAGGTGAGGAGAAGCATATTTCTGATGTATGCTACGTTCCTGGATTGCAACACAATCTTACAAGAATTGGATAACTAGTATAAAAAGGATATAGAATATACTTTGAAAATGGTGAATGTGTGATTCTAGATAAGAAACCAAGCAATAGGTTGATTGCAAAAGTTGAAATGACAAAAAATAGGATGTTTCCACTTAGAATTCAAAGTGAACTATTTTTACAGCCACAAGGATTGCAAAAAGTTGTTGAGTTAGCTTTCAAGGTGTAAGAGAGGGGGGCCAACCATTGTAAGGCCCCAGATCACAAAAGGCCAAGAGCGGAAAGGCTGCCCTAACTTACCTCAGTTTAAAGGAAGGTTAGGATAGAAGGGATGAGAATGATGAAGATTATGTATCATTCGACCACTCTGCAATTCCCAGAGCTGAATGGAGACTAGACGAGTCGCTTTCCAAAGTCAACTTTGTGTCTTAGGTAACTCTCTGTCTGAGGATAGAAGTGTGGCTCTGGGATGATAGCGCAACGCACTGGCATCTCGTAGGTGCACTAGTGTTCTGTATGGTTAGAAAGCCAGAGAGACAAGGTTTAAACTCTAAGGAAGGACTAACAACCTAGTTTAGAGGTTTCGAGAAGTGAAGTGCAAGACTAAGAAACATAAAATATGTAGATGAACATAAAAAAAAGAAATATGTTACCGCAAAGAGGACAATGACAATTTCACACAACAGTCTTCTCGCCAGCTTATTCCAAGCTCTCTCCACCTACACATAGAAAAAAGGGGAATGTTGGGGCTATTTAGGGGCTTGCCTCAGTTAGACCCCCATTTTGGTGTTTCCACCTCCACGGACAACCAAGTTTGAAACAATAGGAATAAAGATAAAGGAAAGAATACAAGCTACGTAAACAAAAGACACTATAAAATAATACATGCTTACTCAAACAAAGACGATAGAGGAGATGAGAGGAGCTTACCATCTTCGTCCAAAGTGCTCAAGGCTTATGGAGGAGAAAATGAGAGGAACTCAATCCTTTGTTGCAATGGTGTTCGTCCTGCGCTCGCACTATCCGAGTGAATCACCTTTAAGTCTTTTCATATATGGTCAAGATATATCAATCAACAGCCCAAACATGAATATGTGGGACAATTTCATGAGATTGATGACATATGGCTTGCTCATATATCTGTCTGTAAAGGATTTAATGGTGATTAGAAATGTAGTAGAAAATAATAAAATTTCCCATGTTTTTAAAGGATTCTAATAAGCTGCTTCATATAGTTTGTTTATATCTAGTAGACATAGTGACAATGATGGAACCCTGAAAATCCTTATTTGATGATTATTTGAGCTCTTTAAAACTTTGTCAGTGTCAACATAATTAAATGAGACTTGTTATTTTCTCATTGAATGTCTTTGCTACTTCCAAATTCGCATCTGTGCTTGCCACCAAAGAAAACATCTGCCAAAATTGAAACAAGTTGAGACAACTGAAACATCATCTTTTTGATTGACGCGGGATTGTGCCTATACCCGGATACTCATGCATCAAGGTTTTTAAAGTATACATAGAAGTGTGAATATGGAGATGATGTAGTAGATACAAATGTGAATATAAAGGATAGATGAGTGGCATAAGGCAAGAGACTTGAATATGCATAAAATGCTCCGTTATTTTTTTATTTATAATGTTTTTTCTTTAAGTTGATGAAGATTAAAAATTAATTGTTTCATAAATAAAGAGGAAGGGATTAAAATTTATATTTGATAGAGGAAGTTCCATATATAGCTTTGTAAAGCTTCAAAATTGGATCTTGTGGGGACCTTCCTTTAATCAAGGTGATTAAAAAAATTATAATAGTTTAAAAATTAGATAAGTTTTACATTAGCCTTTGGTATTTTTAACTTTGTAAGTATAATGATGAAAGATAAAAGATGTTATTTTCTTCCTATATGAGTAGAGAAATATCATAAAAATTAATGTGGTTCTCACTTAGATACATAACTAAAGGTTTTTGTTGCATATCAAACTTTCTTAGCATGTAATCCTTAAAATGGAGGTTTTATAAAACTTAATAATAGTGGAGAAGGAAATAATGGTACTAACAAGAAATAATGTACAATACATATTACAATTTTGAGGTTATTTAAGGAGATGAAGAGAGATTATCCCTTTTGGATCACTAATATTTCATGTACTTGGAGGTCCTAATGCTACTCAAAGCACTCACATAGTAGAGATTTTTTCTAAAGTATTTATGAAAGGAAATAATATACTACAATGCAAGAATTCTACCTAATTTTATGTGGAAAGAAATACAAAAAGTTCAAATCTTTAAAATAATTTTAGCAAAGTAATGATACTTAGAAATAAATAAAGAATAGAATTAAGGAATACAATATAGGAGATACCCTAGGAAAACTAATGGAGGGGATTCAAATATTAGGAAAAGGAGAGCCTGAATGTATTTACAATAATATAAAGAATACAGTAGATGTCTAGAGATGAAATCTTCTTGAATGATCTTCAATCTTTAATTCAAAAGACAATATAGCAACATAATTCTATAATTCAATCTTCAAGACACATGAAGAATTCAACACTTATCTCCACATTCAATATGAATAAACTACCTATGTAAAACTTGTTTCTATAAGCAAGTAGCTCACTTGGAACCATAGTGGTAGCCAAGATAACTAGCATGACACCTCATTAAATGGTTCTAAATAGGTTTCATTAATTATAACATACTTCAAAAATCTCTCTTATAAGTACTCTAAGATGTGTCCAAAACAATTTACAAATTATAATTATTATAAAAAAATACATGATTTAATCTAATTGTTTTGTCCTCTCATTAATAATTTTGATAAAACTCAACTGGAAATAAAACAATTTCAAAAAAGTAGTGAATATTAGAAATAAATAAAGAAGAGAATCAAGGAATAGAACATAGAACATACCCTATGAAAACCCATGGAGGGGATTCAAATCTTAGAAAAAAAAGAGCCTCAATATAATAACAATAATAGAAATATTAAAACACTTCTAGAGATGAACTTTTCTTAGAAGATCTTCAATCTTCAATTCAAAAGAAAATGTAGCAACATAATTCTACAATTCAATCTTCAAAGCATGAAGAATCCAACACTTCCTTTGTCTTTAGTAATTGCAAAGACAACATTTGGAATGAATAAGCCATCTATGGAAAAAATGTTTTTATAGGTAAGTAGCTCACTTGGAACCATAGAGGTAACCAAAACTATGGGATAACTAGCATGGCATTTAATTAGGTGCTTTCCAATTGGTGTACTAAAATCTTCAAAACATATGAAGAATCCAGCACTTATCTCCACCTTCAATACTTGAAAATACAACTTTTAGAATGAATAAACCACCTATGCAAGACTTGTTTGTATAGGCAAGTAGCTCACTTTGAAACATTAGTTATATCCAAAACTATGAGATAACTAGCATGACATCTCATTGGGTGGTTACTGGCACAGTCAACGCCAATTCTTCAATGGGCGGCTGGTCAGAGACTTGCATTTCACTTTCTTTTTCCATCTCTTTTTCCTTCACCCCAAATTCAACACTTGCATAAACCCAACAATTCGGGAACACACTTCCAGTCAGCTTATATAATTAAAGAATCAGTACAAGAATTCATTAATGATATGAGATTTTCACAATTCACATTGAATACAATTATATTGTTTCTGACTTCGATTATGTACAAATATGATCCCAAACATTATAAAAACACTCTGCATTCAAATATAATTACATTTACGAAATTATATTTATGCGCTTTGCTTTCAAAACTACTACCAGATTTGCTGCGATCTTTAATCAATTCTATTCCTCTGGGGTTCCTCGTGTTTTCCTCCATCTCGTCAAAGCACTTCAAGCACTAAAATATAAGCGGTCCGTATCAACACTTCTAAAACTTAATCAGCTCTGTAATACCATGAAAATGTGCAAGAGTTCTAATCTTACAAGAAGAAAGATAATATTAATCATTTGGCATCATTTTCAAGACTTTGATATCATCTTCCAGATAAAACAAAGGAAAAAGAAATCATTTGGTACACTGTCAAAGCCAGAGGAAACTAACAGAAACCAGACAGCTGAACAGGAATTTATCTCAAGGAATAAACGAAAGGATATTACCTTATGCAACCTCCAGTTGTGGATGGATAATATCCTCAATACATTGAGGTCCAAAGTGGAGATAATATCAACATAGCGGAACTAAACTTTGACATCTCAGTAGAGGTGCATTTGCCTGCTCTTGCGCATGGCAATTTAACCCAATTTTAGAGCGATACATTAGGAAGTTGTTACACCCTACAGTTGGTCATAATGCGTGGGATTTCGAGTGGAACTGAGAGCGGTGCAGGTGGAGACAGTTAAATACTTTCATGAAAACCGATTTGTGGCTTACCTGTATGGAACCCAAAATCAGATATATTTAGCGCAGGGGATCTGGGAGAATATTCAACTCCCATTTTATGGATTAGAGATCGAAGGAATCTCGTAACTTCGAATGGTTGTAACTGTAACATGCTGTTACAGCTGTGTCTCCATTAAAGCACCTTCTCTTCCTACGGAGGTCATATTAATATGTTGACATGTTCAATACTTTTAGATAATCAATATGTTATATGTTCAATACTTTTAGTCTTAATAGCCAGACATGCAAATATTTATGGATATTTTTAATATGACCTCCGTAGGAAGAGAAGGTGCTTTAATGGAAACACAGCTGTAGCAGCATGTTACAGTTACAACCATTCGAAGTAACGAGATTCCTTCAATCTCTAATCCATAAAATGGGAGTTGAATATTCTCCCAGATCCCCTGCGCTAAATATATCTGATTTTGGGTTCCATACAGGTAAGCCACAAATCGGTTTTCATGAAAGTATTTAACTGTCTCCACCTGCACCGCTCTCAGTTCCACTCGAAATCCCACGCATTATGACCAACTGTAGGGTGTAACAACTTCCTAATGTATCGCTCTAAAATTGGGTTAAATTGCCATGTGCAAGAGCAGGCAAATGCACCTCTACTGAGATGTCAAAGTTTAGTTCCACTATGTTGATATTATCTCCACTTCGGACCTCAATGTATTGAGGATATGATCCATCCACAACTGGAGGTTAAATAAGGTAATATCATTTCGTTTATTCCTTGAGATAAATTCCTGTTCAGCTATCTGGTTTCTGTTAGTTTCCTCTGGCTTTGACAGTGTACCAAATGATTTATTTTTCCTTTGTTTTATCTGGCAGATGATATAAAAGTCTTGAAAATGATGCCAAATGATTAATATTATCTTTCTTCTTGTAAGATTAGAACTCTTGCACATTTTCATGGTATTACAGAGCTGATTAAGTTTTGGAAGTGTTGATACGGGTCACTTATATTTTAGTGCTTGAAGTGCTTTGACGAGATGGAGGAAAACACGAGGAGCCCCAGAGGAATAGAATTGATGAAAGATCGCAGCAAATCTGGTAGTAGTTTTGAAAGCAAAGCGCATAAATATGATTTCTTGAATGTAATTATATTGTTTTTGGATTGAGTGTGTACGAGTTTTTTTTTATAACATTTTAGATCACATTTGTACACACTTAATCAGAATCAACATAATTACATTCGCGAAAATCTCATATTATTAATGAATTCTTGTACTGATTTTTTAATTATGTAAGCTGACTAAGTGTGTTCCGGAATTGTTGGGTTTATGCAGGTGTTGAATTTGGGGTGAGGGAAAAAGAGATGGAGAAAGAAAGTGAAATGCAAGTTTCTGACCAGTCACCCATTGAAGAAGTGGCGCTGACTGTGCCTGTAACAGACGACCCAACGTTACCGGTGCTGACATTTCGTACATGGATTCTGGGAATTATATGTTGTGTGATGTTGGCATTTTTGAACCAATTTTTTGGATACAGAACTATTTCAATATCAATTAGTGCAGTTGCTGCTCAGATAGCAGTGCTACCAGTTGGTCATTTTATGGCTGCAGTTCTGCCCACCAAAAGAATTTGTATCCCTGGAACAAATTGGGGTTTCTCACTAAATCCAGGGCCCTTCAACATGAAAGAGCACGTGCTTATAACTATATTTGCTTCAGCAGGAAGTGGGGGAGTCTATGCAGTCGGTATTTTCACTATCGTCAAGGCCTTCTACCATGTACCGATTAATCCGCTAGCAACATGGTTGTTGGTTATTACTACTCAGGTGAGAAGACAAATTCAACTTGAAGACTTGATAACTACTATACTTATTTTTGGGGAGTCAAAGCTTTCAAGATAAAATTATTTTAAAGCTCAGGACTGAATCTTACATCTTCTACTTATTGGCATTAATGGTGTTTGCAATTTGTCAGATGCTTGGCTTTGGATGGGCTGGGTTATTCCGAAAGTTTCTGGTGGAGGGTTCTTACATGTGGTGGCCTTCAAATCTTGTACAAGTTTCACTTTTTAGGTGATTATAGCAATATCCAATCTTTTAAAAATTTAGAAAATCTGATTTTAAATTAGATATTTAAACAATTCAAAATTTAGAATGTATTATTTTTTGGATAAAAAAGAATGGAGAGTTTATTCGATCCGGAGCTTAGCTCTTTACAGGGCCAATCCTTCCTTTTAACTTCTCAATCAATATGCAACAAACCGTTATTTATACCACAAAAAATCGATTTAGAACAACAACAAGATTGCTAACTTGAAATTGAATGCATTGTTGATTTCAAAGAAGTTGGTTATTTATATTTGAACTGAATAACATTTTTCTTTTGGCAGGGCCTTACATGAGAAAGATAGGAGGCCCAAAGGTGGCTTGACAAGAATGCAATTTTTCATGATAGTGATGGGCTGTAGTTTTGCATATTATGTGATACCAAACGTGTTTTTCCCGGCCATCTCAAATCTGTCAATTCTGTGTTATATATTTGGCAAATCAGTGATAGCTCATCAGATTGGATCAGGCATGTATGGGCTGGGAGTCGGGTCATTTGGGCTGGACTGGAATACAATTTCAGGGTTTATTGGGACTCCTCTAGCAACTCCATTTTTTGCGATAGCCAACATAATGGTTGGTTTCGCCATCATTGTCTATGTCCTCACTCCCATACTTTATTGGAATAATGTTTACACGGCCAAGAAATTTCCCATTTTCACTTCAAATTTGTTTACTTCAGCTGGTCAACCATATGACGTGTCTGAAATTCTTGGAAAGAATTTTGAATTTAAGGAGGACGCCTACAGTGTATACGGCCCAATACATATGAGTTCTTTCTTTGCTGTTACCTATGGTGTAGGCTTTGCCGCACTTTCATCAACACTAAGCCATGTCTTCCTCTTTCATGGCAAGTATGTATCATGCATATCCCTCTTTTCACTAATCTTTGCCTTGGCATGTCATCAAAATTATAAATAATTGTTTTGGCTACAGAGAAATATGGCAACAGGCAAGGGCTACCATAAAAGATAAACGTGTGGATGTGCACACGCGGTTGATGCGGGCAAATTACAAGCCTGTTCCACAATGGTGGTTCCTTGTTTTGCTGGTAGTGATGATAGCTGCTGCAATGTTTGCTTGCGAAGGATTCGACAGACAACTTCAGTTACCGTGGTGGGGAATTTTTTTTGCCTGTGCACTTGCCTCTGCCTTTACTCTTCCCATCGGCATTATTACAGCCACTACCAACCAGGTGTTATTCCTATTTTTCAGCACACTTTAAGCATTGATTTTTAATTTTTTTAGTTAGATTTAAACATCAAATGTTGATTTTACTTGGACTTAAACATCACATTTTAAGTACTAATTTTTAATTGGACTTAAACAACACACTACAAAGATTACATCTAAATCTAAATCACACTTGTTTTTCAATAAAACCTATCGATTAATATGATTTAAAATGACCCACTTAAACAAATCTAACACTTAAAATATGTTGTTACATTCAAACAATCTCCACTTAAATTGCTTATTCAAATCTTTCATTTCTTTCTTCTTTGTAATGCCATGAATTTGTTATTTGGATGCAGCAACCCGGACTGAATATAATAACCGAGTATCTTATTGGATACATCTATCCGGGCAGACCGCTTGCCAATGTATGTTTCAAGACATATGGGTATATCAGCATGACTCAGGCTCTTACATTTTTGGCAGATTTCAAACTGGGTCATTACATGAAAATCCCTCCGCGTTCAATGTTCCTTGTTCAGGTAATTAGTTTTCTTCTCAACTTACCTTTATGGGAAACAAATTTTTCAATCTATGAAATCTCTAATTGCTTACCTATAATTAATAGGTTATAGGTACAGCAATTGCTTCCACCGTATACTATCTTACAGCTTGGTGGCTTTTGGATACTATTCCTAATATCTGTGCCTCGGACAATACTAATTTTCAATGTCCGGGTGACTCGGTGTTCTATAGTGCCTCAATTATATGGGGAGTGGTTGGGCCTAGAAGGGTGTTTGGAAACCTAGGAATATATTCAGCACAAAACTGGTTCTTTTTGATAGGTGCAGTTGCACCTTTCATACACTGGCTACTCTACAAACAATTTCCCAATGTAAAATTCCTACAATATGTTCATATGCCTATTCTTATAGGAGCCACTGGTAATATGCCACCTGCAAGAGCTGTTAATTTCGTAATGTGGGGTATCGTGGGATTTATTTTCAATTACATAGTATTCAATCGCTACAAGAAATGGTGGGTTCGCCACAACTACATTCTCTCTGCAGGACTTGATGCAGGAGTGGCATTCTTGGCTGTTTTAGCTTATTTTACATTGCAGTATGAAAACATTGGCTTATATGGAACTGGGCAACCAGCCTGGTGGGGAACACCCGATTCCCGAGCAGATAATTGTTATTATGCAAAATGTCCAACTGATCTAAGTGTGGCTGTTTATCCCGATGCTAAGATGTGTCCTCAATTCAACTGATAATTGTATGGATATTTTCTCTTTTCTACTTTTGTACATGGTACAAATTTGTAATAAGGATATGGTGCCCCATGATTAGCGGAATTTTAGGCTGGTAAATTGAAGCTCTATGTTATTGAAATATTCAATAAATATATAGTAATTGTTCCAGGTGCCCATGTCACCTTGTTTTAAGCTGTGATTAGATTTGATTCATTCAAAAATTCGTTGTTGGAATGTATATTTAATCTCGATTCAAGGTCTATTTGTCAAGTGTTCATGTCATCTTGTTTTAAGCTTGTGATTAAGCTTGATTCATATCGATTTGAATGTAGATTGACTGTTAGAATGTATATCTAATCTCAATTCAAGGTCTATTTGTAGGTGCCAATGTCACTTTGTTTCAAGCTTATGATTAGATTTGATTCATATCGTTTTGAATGTAGATTGGCTGTTAGAATTTTTGCTGATGAATCACAAAACCCTCTTCTGCAGATGAAGTGTACGATTTATCATCCGCATGTTTTCTATTTCCAATTTGCTTTGTCACATTTTCAATCTATTAAGTTGGCAGGAACGTATGTGGCCTTTGTGAATGGTTATAAATGAGTTTAATTGTTTGTTTATAAAATATTGAAATTATCTAGTTATTGACCACTCTTCATTTGACGCAAGAGGGGAAACTTCACTCTCGCTGTTCACTCAATTTATCCACAAATTCATAATGAAAGGGAAATGCTCTGCTCTAGATTGCAACAAATGAGAAAAACTATATCTTTCTTCAAGTTATAAAATTTCACAATTCTGTAACCAATTCAAATTTATATTGACAATTCGGTTTGAACTTCATACGAACAATGGAAGCGATCAATTATCCCCATTAATAGAGATTTTTCATTTGCTCATTCCAAAGAATTCAAATGTAATCATAAATTAACCTACATACATTTTTGTCACGTAATCTGCATTAAATGTTCTTCAACTTTCTTAATGCCTGTTTCGTTTTCTTTTCCTCACTCTGCCTTAATTTCTCTGTTGCACGCCTCCTTTATTATTCTGTTATTAACTTGTGAAATTTCAAATTTAATTTCTTAATCCTGCCTAGCCTATTTCCTCTCTCAATCTGCACTCTCACCGACTCTTCTATCTCCCTCCGCCAGGCGCCATCTTCCACTCAGATCAACCCTTTCTGAAGATGCATCTTCTTCTGCAATTTTAATTTTAAAGTGTCATCTTGGATGGTCTGCCTTCCTTCAGGTTTCTATGTTGTCCTTTCTTTCAACCGCCCCCGTCCTACTCCTCTTCTCCTGCCATCGGAACCCCTCCATTCTTATCTCTGAATAAATCAAAGTCTCTTTCCATCTGATTTTAAATCTCTCCTTATTAATTCCTATCCCTACTGCAGTCTACTCTCTCTGCGTAACCATCACATCCTACCATTCTATGTAGCGGCCTGCACTTGAAGGATTGTGTGGGTCTTCTTTTTCAGGCGCGACCTACCATTGTGTTCTCTTTCTTCCACTACCTGCTGATTGCACAAATACTTCTCCTCACTTTCTCTACATCCAAAGTTCTGAGGTGGTGTATTCCCACTTTACCATATTTAATTTTTATTTGAATTAATTAGGCTCCTCCAAAATTGTTCCTGCTCAATACCCCCCTTGAGGGCAACGCAGCCCCTCCTACCAGTATCCAACGCACCCTCCCTTCTAGTTTCCTTTTCCCTTTGTAAATGAATTAACTATATCTCATAAGTGCGCGACCAGCCATGAGTTTGGACAGCAGCAACTGTTCATTTTTAGCGCTCTTTCCAATCTCCTATCCATTTTTTTTTGTTTTTAAACTACTCTAAAACTGGTTTCTACATGGGCGTCGCCTTGTCTTCCCTTTGAAATCCTTTATACAATTATAATTCCCCATTGATATGTCGCGGCCCTTCACCTGTCCAAAAATTGCATTTTAAATTTCTTAAATTGTCTTATGACAGGCGTAGCTTTTACTTGCAGCGCGACCCCTCACCTTCACCTCCATCCTTGCAAATAATGAACTTTTCTTTTGCTCGACTTTACCCTTCGAATTTGCATGTTTTGACGAGTGTTTGCATCCTCTTCATCATTTGAACTCTGTTTTGCGCTTGGAAATCAATTCGATTGATGCTGATTATTATATACCGGGGATGCTCCTACATCATCTTTTAAGTGAGATTGTATGGGAGAAAGTGTTTTTTTGTTTTTTTTTCTATTTATTTTAAATTCTTTTTGAATGTTTTTTTATTGATACTCGATTTGAACGCTCTTACTCATGTACCAACTCTAGTCTATCTTTGTACCACTTCATACTACCTTCTCAAACCATAAAATTTGAGGTCTCCCATTCCCCTAGCCTTTTTTTTTTCAAGTTGAAACTAAATTTGTAGTCATCATCTTGGTCATAGCCATAAGGCAACTTCAATCGCTAATTTTAAATTCATATGTCTCACTTGCCAATGACATCAACCAAACTACTCCTTCTCACATGTCAAAATCCAATCAAGTTGTGGAGGAATTGGGGGGTTACTCTCTTTGCAAGGAAGAAGAGTGTTGTGGGTAGTAATGAAATGATTGTATAAAATGGGAGTCACCTTGGTAGAATGTTTCACTCCTTGAGGTAAGAGTACTTGGTGGAAAAATGTGGTGTTATATTGTGAATGTGTTATTTGGTATTGTCATGAAAATTGTGGAAGGGAAATTGTGGTTGCAATTCTAACATGGATAGGAGGGTCACTAGCTCTAATCATGTTTAATTCATTTACCGCAAAGAGGCAAAATATGTTTAGCCTTTGGTCTTCTAGCTCTATCAATTCTTCGTAAAGTATGAGTTCCCTTGCATGAAACTCTTCGTAAAGTGTGAGTTCCCTTGCATGGACCTTCACCTATTACCTTGCTAGATTTCTTTGTGATCTTTGATGGTTCTTTAACTTTCTCTTTGGTGGGTGTTTCTTGAATTGGCAAGTTTTCTCAAATTTTAATCAAACTGACTCCAATCCAATCTTCCTTTATTATAGGATGCATCAAGTGTAAAATTCCAAGTGAGGAAAAAAGGGAGATCATAAGATGTGTGCTAGTGTTTCTTATTTAACTTTTCTCATGTTTTCTAGTTTGATTATTGCACTATTGAATCACTTGAATGTTGGAATTGGTTAGGATTTTTTTTTGTTAGATGCCTTGTGATGACACTAAGGCATTTTTATATTTTTTTTATTTTTTAGTTTGGGTATTGATGTATCTTGAACTAATCTAAATACATGTAGAGGCAAATGTATTATATCTTTTTATTTTTTTGGAAACCAAATATTATATGATTAGTCTACTTTGTAAAGGAAAGATTTTTTTTATATTTTAAGATGAATGCAACTAGATAAAGGCTTCTAGATACAAATGTTATGTTCTTGTTTTGCATGTTTTCTTATGAGATTGAACAAATATCTTCTCTTCCAAGTTTATTTTAAAATTCAATAATAAAGAAAAATAATAATCTAGATTTAAATCTAGTAAAACAAAAGAAATTCTTGAAATCTATTCCAGTAAAATGTAAGTGATTGTTACTTACATCCTAAGTCTAATTAGAAATTAAAATTATACCTTTTTCTATATAAATGTAGTTTTAAATGAATGAGAATATAAAATGATGAAGCTTTGAATAATCTTATGTTCTCATACATCCTTAGGAGGTCCAACCTCTAGATCTTCTTCTCCAATAGTTGGGTGCTCCTCCTTGATGGAAGAGGGAATATATGATACTCTAGATTTGGGAATATTAAAAAATTATCTGGAAGGTAGAGTGAATATTTGAAGTTTTTATGTAAAAAATAAGAAAAGGCATAGATGTTTTGTGTAGAACATGAGAATGTTGTCAATGGGAAAATTGATAAGGCCCCATATTTTTCTATGTTGTTGGTGCATGAAAAACAAAATTTGAAAGACTGGGGGATCATATCCCTATAAGGAATTACCAATAAGATCCTTGCCCCAAGCCATGGTTGGTGTAAGAGTCGTCCAAATAAGATATCCATACTTATGGTTCATCAATATGGAGAGGGACCTCATATGGGAATTTTTTTAGTAGGGTTATGTATCCTCTAGAGGCATTGTTTTTGATTGATTGGCGATAACTTTCCCTTTGATTTCTTTCTAGTAAATATATTAATTTTTAAATTGGTTAAGGAGCACCATACATTTTATTTTTGTGACCAATTAATGTTGTTTTAGAGAGAAGGTATTTCATAGGGTCAATATTTGCAATGATCTTAGTAGTATGTGAGAGTGTATAGTTTATAAGTTTTTGTGAATTAAATTCCATAGCTAGGAAAGCCCTTTTGATGTGTGTGTACTAGCATTCATGGTTGAGCATAGTTTACCTAAGATAATATATGACTCATTCCTTACTTGCTCATCATATTGTGTGAAATTTCCCACAAGGCATGTTTAATGGAAAAGATATATAAGAGAAGTGGTTGATAAAATTTAGGTGGTATAATCA
Source organism: Sequoiadendron giganteum (assembly GCA_007115665.2). Classification (NCBI taxonomy): domain Eukaryota; kingdom Viridiplantae; phylum Streptophyta; class Pinopsida; order Cupressales; family Cupressaceae; genus Sequoiadendron; species Sequoiadendron giganteum. Next base: position 421,321,689 of record CM021102.1, on the reverse strand, counting down.
CTAGGGAGTTGACAAGATATTATTCAACTCTATCATAATCTTGTTCACTTGATTCATCCAAAAAAACTATATATATTTCTTGAGAATATGAGTGAATGAATGACACTTTTCTACAAGTTGAGCAATGAATTAACTAGTAGAATATAATTTTCCTTGAAAGATATGAAGCTATCATGTGAGGTGTCATGGTGAAGATATGTCTAATATAGGAGCATGTG